>NW_019167838.1:143146-243836 GCF_002303985.1 Durio zibethinus | reverse complement strand
TCAAAAAATGACTGGGTATAAATAATGACAAGTTGCTTATCCATTATTTTTAGGATAATCTTACTGGATCTGTTGCTAGATGGTATATTCAATTAGACAGAAGTTGTATTCATTCATGGAAATATCTGGTTAAAGAATTTATTACTCAATACAAGCATGTCATAGACTTGGCTCCAGATAGATTGTCCTGGCAAAACATGGAAAAGAAAGTTAATGAAAATTTTAAAGAATATGCCCAGAAATGGTGAGATGTTGCCGCTTAGGTTCAACCTCCTCTCACTGAGAAAGAAATAACTATTTTGTTCATCAATACTCTTCGAGCACCATTTTATGACAGGCTCATTGGTTATGCCATGAAAAACTTTGCTGATATGGTGATTATGGAAGCGATAATAGAAAATGCCATTAAAAATGGAAAGATTGATGGAGGTGATGTTTTTGGATCAAAAAAAGAAGGACTATCCAAGAAAAAAGAAGTAGAAGTGCAAGCTATCACTGCTGAAAAACCAAAACCAAGACTTTTTATCCCATACCATTCATATCCTATATACCAACCTTCTTACCCAATCATTTCTAATATTTTCCAAAACCCATACCATTACCAACCAATGCAAACCCAGACACTTACTTTCCAAGCCAATGTTCACCCTTGAGCACCTTTACCACGACCTTCCCCTTAGGCTAATACCATAGATTTTAATTGAAGGGAACCTCGAAATAATCAAGAGCTCCAATGATTTGATTCAATTCCTATGACATACACGAAATCGTTCCCTTAGTTATTCCAAAACACTTGGTAGCTCGACAGCCCATAGAGCCTTTGAAACCTCTATATCCGAAGTGGTATGATCCTGAAGCTTCTTGCAACTATCATTATGGAATTCAGGGCCACTTCCTAGAAAATTGTATGACTTTCAAAAATAGGGTGCAAAGCTTGATTGATAATAAAATTTTAAATTTCATAACTAAGGCCGGACCAAGTGTGGAGGCCAATCCGTTACTTAATCATGGTGGAAGATCAATAAATGCTTTAAATAGTGAGACAACTCAGAATATTAAAAGAGAAGTAAGCGAGATCTGAACCCCTATCGATGAAATATTTGTTACCCTTGTGGAAGTAAATATGATTCATCCAATACCTAAAAACTCAGATGATGGAAATTTTTTATATAATTCAGATCATACTTGTGAATTCTATATGGGGATGGTTGGTCATTCGCTTCAAGATTGTAAAGCATTTCGATAGGAGTTGCAGAGAATGATGGATTCTTTCTTAGCTGAATTTTATAAAGAACAAGAAGAAAGTTCAGTAAATGTTATAACAGAAGACTCATTAAAAATAGGCCTCACCAAATGAATTTTGAGCCTATTACCATCTTCTATGAAGAGAAACCAAGTGTTAAGGTTAATAAGCCAGTTCATATGAATTTTAAGCCTATCACGATCTTTTATGATGAAAAATTGAGTGCTAAGATTAACAAACCAGTTTGTACAACTATGCCAAAGGTGATAATTGAGGTCCCTAGCTTATTCTCGTATAAATCAGATAAGGTAGTCCCTTGGAAATATGATTGTAATATCATATCACAAGGTTTGGATAATGGTTCTCTTTAATATGGCTCATGTGATACAAGTATAGCAAATATAACTGGTGTTGGGGGCATAACTCGAAGTAGACGGTGCTATAGCCCAAAAGCACTTGAGAGAGCACAAAAAAAAGTAAAAAAAAGGGAAATAAGTTTAGAAAAAGAAGATAAATTACCCAATGATCAAGAGATTCACCCAACCCTAGTATTAGATCGAGAATGTAAAAATTCAGTTACAAAAATAGAGGCTTGTGAGTTTTTGAAGCTTATTAAGCACAGTGAATATAGTATGGTGGAGTAATTAAATCACTTACCAGCTCAGATTTCTATGCTCTCGTTATTGTTAAATTCTAAGCCTCATAGAAATGCTTTACTCAAAGTACTCAACGAGGCTTATGTAGCTCATAATATATCTGTGGAGAAACTTGATCGCATAGTGGGAAATATCATAGTGGGAAATTATATATCACTTAGTGATAATGAAATTCCACCTGGTGGTAGAGGTGATGCTAAGGCCTTACATATCTCCACAAGATACAATGATTATACATTGGCAAAGGTGTTTATTGATAGTGGATCTTCTTTGAATGTCATGCCTATGACTACATTATCTAGATTGCCAGTTGACATGTCTTACATAAAAATGAGTCATATGATAGTGAGGGCTTTTGATGGGACTCATTATGAAGTGATAAGCAGTATTGAGCTACCAATCCAAATTGGACCATGTACTTTTGATATAATCTTTCAAGTCAGGGATATCGCTTCTTCTTATAGTTATCTTTTGGGAAGACCATGGATTCACATGGCAAGAGCTGTTCCTTTCACTCTACATCAGAAAGTAAAATTCATAATTGATGAAAAGGTGGTCATTGTTGCTGGTGAAGAAGACCTATTGGTGACTAAACCCTTTACCTCATTATATATTGAAGCAGTTGAGAAAGTTCCAAAATGTTCTTTCAGATCCTTTAAATTTGTTAATGCAACCTATGTGGGTGAAGGATCAAAAGTGCCTATTCCATGTCTATCCAAAGCTTCCAAAATGGTACCTAAAGAAGTGGTAGGGAAAGGACAACAAGTGTGGGCTAACTTGCAGGGAATACAATAAACCATGGATGCCTAAGAAGGACGATCAGTTTAGGCTGAGGTATAAGCCAACTCGAAAAGGAAGAATGAAGTTCATAGAGGAAAAAAAAGAAAAAAAGTTGACTCATTTTTTAGGGTAAAAAGTAGATACTGAAGGCCTATCTTTTCTCCCCTTTATAAGACTTTCATCTTAGCTGGCTATATTTATCCAAATGTAGCAAGAAACATACAGAAAGAGTTTACACCATCGTTGAAAAATATCTTCACTGAATTTTCAATACAAATGGTGGGTAACAAAAAGGAAAGTGAAGATCCAAGCTATCCATGGGTTTATCTTACACCTCATGGTGCAAAATTGAAAAATCGGCATGTTGGGGAGCTACTTGTTGTTTTTAAATTTCTTCCAAAGTAATGTGTTGAACCAAATCTAAATAAATGTCTTATGTGTGTTTGTTTCCTCATTTTCAATTGAATAAATGATAAGTGTAGCACATTTGTTTTTTTTTTTTGCCTCTTTCATTTCAATTCCTTGCATTACTATACATCCTTCTATATTTTGTCCATTTCACTTATTTTCAGGTATCTAAATAATGAATATGAAAATCATCATGACATTATTTGATTTTCATAACAATAATTCTGGTGAACTCGATGATGAAGAGAATGTGGAAGAGCATGCAATATCCCCAGAATTATTGAGATTAGTGGAACAAGAAGAGAAGCAAATCATGCCTTGTTAAGAAGCCACTGAAGTTGTTAATTTGGGGGATGAAAAAACTAAAAGGGAAGTTAAGATTGGTACTTCAATGTCATCACCAATAAAGCAGGAGTTGATAAAGTTACTAATGAATATGTAGATGTATTTGCTTGGTCATATCAAGATATGCTAGGGCTGGATACTAAAATTGTAGTGCATAAGCTACCATTGAAGCTTGAGTGCAAATCAATTAAATAGAAGCTATGAAGAATGAAACTTGAAAATTGTTGAAAATAAATGAAGAAGTGAAAAAGCAATTTAATGCAGGATTCTTAAAAGTGACAAAATATCCCGAATGGGTGGTGAATATAGTCCCAGTACCCAAGAAAGATAGCAAAGTGAGAATGTGTGTTGATTATAGGGATTTGAATAGAGCAAGTCCAAAGGATAATTTTCCATTGCCTCATATTGACACTCTAGTAGACAATACTGCTAGGCATTCTCTATTTTCATTCATGGATGGATTTTCAGGCTATAATCAAATTAAGATGGCACAAGAAGATAAGGAAAAGATTACTTTTCTAATAGTATAGAGAACATTTTACTATAAAGTCATGCCCTTTGGTTTGAAAAATGCTGGGGCAACTTATCAAAGAGCCATGGTAACTCTATTCCATGATATGATGCACAAAGAAATAAAGGTGTATGTGGATGACATGATTGCCAAATCCCATGAAAAAGAAAATCATGTGACTAATCTCAAAAAGTTATTTAAGAGATTAAAAAAAGTTTTAGCTCAAGCTCAATCCAGCTAAATGCATTTTTGGTGTAACCTTAAGAAAATTACTTGGATTTATTGTTAGTAAAAAAAGAATAAAGTGGATCCAAATAAGATACGTGCCATCCAAGAGCTACCACCTCCACGCATACAAAAAGAAATAAGGGGATTTTTAGGGAGATTGAATTATATTGCTCATTTCATTTCCCAACTTACAGTTAAATGTGATCCCATAGTTAAGATTCTTCAAAAACACGGGTCAAGAGAATGGGATGAAGATTGTCAAATGGTGTTTGAAAAAGTTAAAGAATACTTAGCAAATCCACCCGTATTAATGGCGTCTGTCCCTAGAAGAACTCTTATCCTGTATTTAATGATGCATGAAAAATCAATAGGATGTGTTTTGGGGTAACAAGATGAAACAGGAAGGAAAGAACAAGCCATTTATTACCTGAGCAAAAAGTTTACTGATTACCAGTCAAAGTATTCACCGTTGGAAAAGATGTGTTGTGCATTAGCTTGAATAGCTCATTGACTCAAACAATACATGTTGTATCATACTACTTGGCTCATTGTGAAATTAGAACCAATCAAGTACATCTTTGAAAAACCTTTATTGTCAGGAAGAATAGCAAGATGGCAAGTGTTACTTTCTGTATATGACATTGTATATGTGTCCCAAAAGGTAATCAAAAGAAGTGCTATTGCTGAATTTCTTGTAGAACGTGCTCATGAATATTATGTGCCTGTGACATTTGATTTTCCAGATGAAGACTTATTGTCTGTACTGCACATAAATAAAGAAGAGCATAATGAAGAAATATGGAAGATGTATTTTAATGGTGCATCAAATGCTTTGAGGCATGGTATTTGAGTAGTTTTGATATCTCCAGAAGGGGATTACTACCCAATCACTGTGAAACTAAATTTTGATTGCATCAATAATGTGGTAGAATATGAAGCATGTGTTCTGGGTCTTCAAGTTGCTCTTGAAAGAAAGGCCCATACTTTAAAAGTTTATGGAGACTCTGCCTTAGTCATATACCAATTACGAGGAGAATGGAAAACTAGAGACTCAAAATTGATTTTATACCAAAAGTACATATCAGAATTGATCAAAGAATTTGAGAATATTTGGTTTCATCATTTACCTCGAGAAGAGAATCAAATGGCTAATGCATTGTTTACATTGGCAGCAGTGTTCGAATTAAATGAAAATGCTGAAATCCAACCCATCAAATTAAGCTTATGAGAGAAACTAGCTCACTATTCAAATGTTGAGGAATGAGTTGATGGAAAACCATAGCATTTTGACATATTACAATATGTTAAATATTAACAGTACCCAGAGCATATATCAGAGAATGATAAGAAAACGTTGAGAAGGTTGGCAATAGGTTTTTTTCTAGATGGAAAAATTTTATATAAAAGAAGTCGAGACCAAACACTATTAAGATGTGTGAATGCTACTGAAGCAAAAAAGTTACTAGAAAAAATTCATGGAGGTGCTTGTAAAACTCATACAAACGGTCATATGATGACTAAACAAATAATAAGAGCAAAATACTATTGGTTGACAACGGAAAAAGATTAAATTGAGTATGCTAAAAAATGCCACAAATGTCAAATTTGTGTCAACAAGATTCAAGTTCCTCTAATGTCTTTGCATGTTATGTCAACACCTTAGCCTTTCTCTATGTGGGGAATGGATACGATAAGGCCCATTACACCAAAAGCCTCAAATAGACATTGATTCATTTTAATGGTAATTGATTACTTCACAAAATGGGTAAAGGCAGTTTGATATGCCAATGTGACAAGAATGTTGGTCTACAAGTTCATCAAGAAAGAGATCATATGTCGATATGGCCTTCCAGAAAGGATCATTTTGGATAATGCTCTTAATTTGAATAATAAAATGATGACTGAGGTCTGTGCTCAGTTTAAAATCAAACACCATAAATCAGCACCTTATCGTCCAAAGATGAATGGGGCAGTTGAAGCAGCCAATAAAAACATAAAGAGAATTATTGAAAAGATGATAGATGTGTATAAAGATTGGCATGAAAAGCTACCATTTGCATTACATGCTTATCAAACTTTGATACACACATCTGCATAAGCTACACCATTTTCATTGGTATATGAGAAGGAGGTAGTGTTACCTATCAAAGTTGAAATTTCTTCTTTACGCGTTATCATAGAGGTTGAGTTAAAAGAATCTGAGTGGGTTCACATTCAATATGAACAATTAAATCTCATTAAAGAAAAGAGATTAGCTGCACTTTGCCATGGCCAACTGTATCAAAGAAGAATGATGCAAGCTCATGACAAGAAAGTTCACCCACAATAATTTTAAGAGGAAGAATTAGTATTAAAGAAGATTCTTCCTAACCAACAAGATCCTCGAGGAAAATGGACTCTTAATTAGGAAGGATATATGGTGAAAAAGCTTTTTCTGATGGGGCACTGATCTTGGCAAGAATGGATAGAGATGATTTGTCAAATCCAGTCAATGTCCATATAGTAAAAAAGTATTACGTTTAAAAAAATAAAAAAAAAAGCAAAATGAATTTAAAAGATATCTGAGTTGAAAACATGAAAGGGCAGCTTAGATAAATATAAAAAGGGGATAGTGAATGGAGTGGCTCAATTTTCAATATGTGCCAGAAGATTTCAATGGTTTTGGGCTAGTTTGGTTTACTACATTTTTGAAAAGTCAAGGGCACCAATTAAGAGTCTTCAGAAAAGAATCCATGATGAATTAGTTCATGATGATCTGAATATTTGTTATGTGATTACTTGTTGTCCTTGTTTTATCCTTTTTTATAACGCATGAAACACTTCTCCTTTTTACCAAAATAAAATACCACTTTGTTTATCATTCCTTTTGTCCCTCTCATTAAAAAGAGAAATGTGCAATGTGTTATAATTGTTTGAAATTCAAAAGATGATGAAGGAATAACAATGACCATAAAAGACACACACATTATTTTGAAGGAGATTTAAAATGATAAGCAAAATAGTAAGGAACAAAAGTTAATGAGAAAAGTGTCCTATAGGTCATAAAGTGGTTGACATGGAATATGGGATATGAAGGGAAATCTTTTTTTATCTGAGCTTAATCAATTGTCGGAATGCTTGGGATTCAAGAAAATAAGAAAAGAAACAAACTTTGAGAAATTTTAAGGATTAAAGAAAAATGACAACAAAAAAAAAAGATGGTCTTTTCTTTTGCATAATAAGTGCATTTGTATCATGATCATCATTTATTGCATGGCATTGTAAAAACATGAAAATGTCATTCACGCATTCATGTGACACAACAGATGTATGGGTCTAGGACAATCCAAAACCAACAAAAGGAAAGTAAAAGCAGGAAAGATATAAATCCTCTGTTTAGAGAAATCTTTCAAATACCATTACCTCTCAGATCTTTAATTTAAAGTTTGTTGCCTTTGGTTAAAAGAGCTTTGGAATTTAAAGTTTGTTACCTTTGGTTAAAGGAGCTTTTGAATTTAAAGTTTGTTGGCTCTAATAAGAGGAGCCTTTTAACATTTAAAGTTTGTTGCTTTTGGTTAAAGGAGCTTTTTGAATTTAAAGTTCATTGCCTTTAGTTAAATGAGCTTTTGGATTTAAAGTTTGTTGCCTCTGGTGAGAAGAGCCTTTTGAATTTAAAGTTTGTTGCTTCTAATGAGAAGAGCCTTTTAAATTTAAAGTTTGTTGCCTTTGGTTAAAAGAGCTTTTGAATTTAAAGTTCGTTGCCTCTGGTGAGAAAAACGTTTTGAATTTAAAGTTTTATAGCCTCTGTTTAGAAGAGCCTTTCAAATTTTCTTTCAAAAAAAAAAAACTTTATGTTGAATGTTTCATTTTTTCTATGTGTTTATTTGAACAAAATTGGTGTTTTTTTGTCTTTGCTTTATTCCTGATTCTTAGAAATAAACAAAGAGGGGTAGCTGTAGGCACCAATTTTGTTTTTTTTTTATTATTATTATATAATTTTGTTCATTATTATTATTATTAATCTTTAAAACAAAAGGAAAAAAAAGTAAAAAAAAAAGTCTTTGATTTCAACTCTGGCAGTTGAAATCAAGCTACTAGAATGGTCCAAATTTCTTCTTGACACTGCCTAACATGGCAGCATGAAATCCGATGACCAAAAGTCACCGCATAGACACCCAAAATTTCCACAAAAAGATCCTAAAAGATTTGCGATCTTAAATCTCAAAAGCTTTATAAATAGAGCTAATCTCTGCTAGGAACGAACAAAAAAAAAAAGAAGAACAATAAGAGGGAACACATACAATAAATAAAAAAAAAAGACAGCAAACACACAAAAAAAAAATTTTGAGAATGAAATTCTTGATCCAGGAAGTTGTAGATTTTTTTTGAAAAATCTAGGCTTGGAAAGGTGTTTAGAAAGCAAAAGGGATCATTGGGGGAATTTTTGAAAAACTTTTTGGGTCGCAACAAATTGGAAAAGTTTAAATTTTTTTACGATCGTTGAATTTTTCGGCACTGGAATCTAAAAAAGTTTGAATTTTTCGGTGACCGTTGAATTTTTTGGCCATTAAAATCTGGGAATCTTTGAAATTTTTGGCACCGTTAAAGTTTTCGGCCATCGGTGCACGGTGGCAAACGACAGGAAACTAGGCTCCACGGTGGTCGGCATAGGGGCTGGGTTTTCTAGAGAGAGGAGCTCCGGGTAGAGAAAGAAAGGGGAAAGGAGAAAATAAAGAAAAAAAAACTAGAAAGAGGCCTTTTATAGGCCTTTCAAAATGATGTCGTTTTGGATGTCTGGACAAAACTCGACCCACGCAGGATCCGCGCGCCAACCCAACTTGTTTCGCAAGTTTTTCTTTTATTTTTCGTTTTGATTTTGATTTTGATTTTTATGTTAATTTTTATGTTAATTTTTATTATTGTTATTTTATACTATTACTGGTAATAATTTTTTAAAAAATAAATAAATAAATAAAATAAAATATGAAACTGAAATAAAATAAATACCTAAAAAATATAAATAAAAAATTTAATAATAATAACTACTTAAAGGAAATAAATTTTATTACAAGCAAAAATATTATTTAAATTTCACCGAAGCGTTGAGATAATTTTAAAAAATAAGTTTTGCTAAAAAATAAATAAATATTGATAAATAAAAAAATAAATTGTTTAAACGAATCTTTTAAATATAATTTTTAGAGAACGTTAAAAGAGTTTAGTTTTCTTTAATTATTGCAAGTAAAAATAATTTTTCGAATTTCACCATAGAGTTTGGATAATCCAAAATTATTTTTACTAAAATAAAGATTGATTTAAACAATGTAAAACAATAATAAAAAATGAAATTAATAATAATTGATATTTTGAATACTTAAAAATATAGAAAATTGAAAAAGTTCGATTTTCTTCAATACAAACAAGAGATTAATATTTAGATTTCACCAGTGAGTCGGGATAATCTAAATTTTTTCTTATAAAAAATAATTAGAGAATAAATGATACAAAATTTTAAAATAACCATAATATTTAGATTTCACCGAAGAGTCGGGATAATCTTAAAATTTGTTCAAAATTTTGGAAACTCACCAAAGAGTCGGGATGTTCTTAAAAATTTTTTGAAATAAATAATTAAAATATCTTATGATGAAGTTTCGAGAATTTTGTGAATGGTCAATTTTCTCAAAATATTTTCTAAGTAGTGATTTTCTATAAATTCCACCAAAGCGTTGGAGAATTTATAGAATATGAAATAATAATAATAATGTTAATTTTGAACCAGAAAAAAATGTTTTAAAATAAATTTTAGGAAATTAAACTTAAATATAAAAGGCCCCTTTATCAAAATTATAGGATTATGCATGTTTAAATGATACCGTTCTTCGAACGGGCGATGTGAGGGTACTAATACCTTCCTCACACGTAACTGTACTCCCAGACCTAGTCTTGATTTCGTAGACCTAAATTTCTTTTAGTAAGTTTTTAATTAATTTAAAAATTTTTTACTAAAAGATGAATATTTTGGGTGGCCACACACCTATAAAAGGATTGGTGGTGATCAAAAATTTTCACCAGTTTAAGCAAATTGAGTCCCCTCAGATGAAAATCGTTATGACAGTCCCTATTAATCATTACTCCAATCCCAAAAGGCCCAACAAAATAGGATGAAATCCTATGATGTTATCACATGCTAATTGTATACAAGCGTGGGCCTACTCTGAGCACTGTAATTTCTCAAAGTAAATAGTGGTCCAGAGGAAATGACCCACCGGTTAAAGGCCTAGGAGTGCATCGCTAGTAGTAAGGAACTAGTAGATCGATGCTCACCATAAGCAGATTGGACACCTAAACCTAGTTCCAACTATGAGCTTTTTAACTGCAACAACTTAAATAAATGCTATTGGAGCTAGAATTACTGCAACTATTGGTACCAAACTTGCCTTCCAATGGATTCTTGTTAAAGGATTTAGATTGTACTCATTCCAATTACCAAACTTATAGAGCCTGGTATTGTTATTTATTGTCACTACCTCCTTATGTCAGGATTAGGTAATTTGCATGCCTACTTCCTTTCTTGGATGCGGTAGCTATTTCTCTAGCTTTTTTTTCGAAATTGAACCTTAATTCTCTGTCACCCGTCACCACCATAGTAGGCCACTATCCTACCATCAAAAGTTGATAGGGTAAAAATTTGAATGATGCATCATAAACACAAAGGTTATGCAATCAGTCAAGTATCATGAATCATCAAAGTAACCGGCAAAGCCCACATCGACCTTTTATCTAACAAAAGCATCCCTTCTAGAAATCAAGATTTGTTACACGTATTAGCTTTAGAATTACTATGATTATTCAAGTAGTAGATACCATCAAACAAACAATAGCTGATTTAATGAGCCATTGGCAATTTCATAGTCTAAATTAGTTCATACTTACACATGCATGGCATAATCTTTGAGACAAGCATATAACTACTTGCAAGATAAACCAAGTAGCATTCCTTTAAGACCTTGGCATTGCATGGGCCTCAATGTACTAATTGAGCAATAGAGAGAGCCAACATGGAG
The DNA here is from genome assembly GCF_002303985.1 of Durio zibethinus. Next base: position 232,619 of record NW_019167838.1, on the reverse strand, counting down.
CACAAGCATCGTGCATATCAAGCACGTAAAATGCATGGCATCGGATGAACAAGAGCCAAAAGCCTATGCCCACAAAACATTTCGTATCCAAGAGCATGAGTGAACACTAGTGCACCAATATGGCCATAAAGGTTTAGGTGGCATACTTGGGACATAGGGCATGATTGAGGTTCAACCCATAACCCATAAGGGCACAAGATAGATGAAGGATGGCAAGGCATCTAGTTTTCATTAATTTAGGTATGCAGCATAGGATCTCAATTGTGCCCCTAAGGTACCATGACCACATGAGGGTGATTGAAGAGGATGATGGGATGATAGTGGGACATCGATCCAACGTGCATGTACAGGCATTGCTAGAATGAGTAGAGAAAATGTCATGGACTACGCATGAGTCTTAGACCAAAAAGGTCACTGACGAGACTTGTTTAAGATAGAGCTAGTGAAGCACTAGGAAGGATTGAAACCAAGGTCCTAAAGGCACATACTTTACCCAAGTATGGGGACAAAGGCTAAGGCCAGAGTGTAAGAGTACACTTAAAGTTAGCTGCACAGTGCCAGGGATGAAGATTGCTCATTGGAAGGCTCTAAAAAGCCCTAGGATGTGGCATGGGTAGTCAAGCATAAAAGGGCCTAAAACTGCATAGACATAAGCCAAGCACATTAGCATGGAAGCTTCTAGATCAGCCTAGAGATAGGTTAGATGGGCAGGCATCAAAGGGTGTAAAGGTGCCTAAAGGCAAGCTAGGTGTGCAAGCACTGTAGGTTCTAAAAGGCTCAAGTGCAAGTGTCACGCCTTGGGTGGGTACGTCAGGTGCACAGGCCCAAGCACCAAGGACCAAGACTCGAGCACCAGGGATAGTTGTAGGGGTTGGTACAATAAGCACTGGAGAAGTGTCCAGACCACCTACACAGCATGCAGGCTTGCCCGCATAGCCAAGACTAAGCCCACAACATGCCCGCACTACACCCAAGTGGACCTAAAGGAGTTAGGCCAATCTAGAATCTTCTAGAGGCATCCAAGATCAGCAACATTTAGTAGAAAGATCTAGTTGACCTCAAAAATAAAAAAAAGCCTCATATAATCTATGTAATCTATGTATACTCTGATTTTTACTTATAAATCCCATTATTTTAGGAGATAGCCAAAAGTAGAGCTAGGGGCCTCAACTATAAATAGAAGGTTACCCCACCTTTAGTTATACACATATCTTTACATTCTGTTTCAGTAATACATAGAGCATATTCTAGCATTCTGTTATGTTCACTAACTTGCGTATTCTACCCTTTCTTGTTCTTGTTTACCCACATGCTAGTTGTAAAGGCTAAACTTAGGCATATAGAGATAATTCCAAGCCATAAAATTGCACAAATTCAGGCTTAAGTCTAGAGCATATGATAGTTGGTATCAGGTAGGTTTTACTTGCATGTTTTGTATATAGGTTGCTAGATCACAGTCAAAGAGATGGCATCCCAAAGCAATGTTGCTAACCAACAACCAAAAGGCTAGGAGCAAGGTCATGGAAGGGGGAAGAAAGCTAGTTTGAGAGACATTTAGTCTGCCATGGATGGGAGGCTCGCCAAGGTGGAAGTAATAGTAGTTGATGTAAGGGACAAGCTTAAAGTGATAGAGGCTCACTTTGAGGATATGGACTCCAAGGAGGAAGAGTTCAAAGGTGAGATACAGGCTTCCCTAAATGAGACAATTGACATGCTCGCCTAGAAGAATGAAGCCTTGGAGGCCATGATGGAAACCATGCACAAGGGGTTTGAAAAGTAGCTCACTACTTATAAGACTACCCTTGAGAATGGCATGTTCATTAGAATGTCTAAGTCTCATATGAAGATCCCCATGTCCAAAGAGTTCAAGGGGACTAGAGCTATAAAAGAAGTGGACAACTTTTTATGGGGGATAAAGTAGTACTTTCAAGCCATAGGTATGCAGGACGATGCTTGTAAGGTAAGCACTACTTTTATGTATCTTATTGATGTCATCTTATTGTGGTAGAGGCACATGTGTGATGATGTGAGGCATTAGGGCACCATGATTGGAACCTAGGATGCATTTTAAAAAGAGTTTAGAGAATAGTTTTACCTGGAGTACCCCAATGATGAGACGTGAGTGAAGTTAAGTCGATTTACTCAGTAAGGGGACATAAAGGAGTATGTCTAGAATTTCTCTGAATTGATGCTTTAGATTTCAAATCTGAATGAGACCAAAGGTTTGTTTACCTTCACGGATAGGCTTAAGCTATGGGTGAAGCACGAGTTATAAAAGAAGGGAGTTCGTGAGCTAGCCAAGGCCATGACCATCATTGAGTCCCTAGTGGATTTCAAGCTGTAGAGCAAGTCAAAGTCTACCAAGACCAATAAGAAAAGTAAGGACAAGAGGGATCAAGAGAAATAGTCTAAAAGAAAAGATCGTGACCAGTAATCCAAGGATGGAGACCAAAAACATTCTGATAAGGGCGTCCAAGGCAAACCATTAATAAGAAAATGAAAGGCTAAAGGTGATTGAGAGCTGATCTCATGCTACATATATGAAGGAGGCCATATAGTGTCAAATTACCCCTAAAAGGGCAAGCTGGCTGCCATAGACAAGGAGTTAGATGAGGAGCTAGAGGTTGGGATAGCATAGCTTGGGTCACTATTACTTAATGCTATTCATATTAAGGGGAACCACAAGCCAAAGGGCTTGATGTTTGCAGATTTGATGGTTGTACGCAAGAAAATGAGCACAATAGTGGACACAAGTGCCTCACATTTATTTATTTTAGGTGATGAAGCCTAGAAACTCAATTTGAAGGTGCAAAAAAAGACTGGTACCATCAAGATAGTGAACTTAAAGGAGGTTCCAACCTTTGAAGTAGTGTAGGGAGTGGAGATATAGCTTGGAGCTTGGAAGGTAAGAAAACCATCGAAGTAATACCCTTTGATGATTATGAGTTTGTGATTAGGTTAAATTTCCCTGTTCAAATTGATGCCCTCATTGTGCCATTTGCCAATTGTATATGCATTTTGGATACATGGTGCCAATGCTTTGTACCATTGAGGCAAGGGTCCAGGTTAGGTCTAAGGTGCTGTCAGCCATTTAATTTGCCAAGGCAGTGAGCAAGAATGAAGACACCTTCGTGGCTACTCTAAAGCATAAAGAATTAAGAGGGAAAGAGACCAACACCTTATTGGAAGTGCTAAAGGTGCTGGAGACCTTTAGCAATGTAATGCTTGTACAGCTCTTAAGTAGGCTATCACTAAAGAGAGAGGTAGACCACAAGATCAAGCTAGTGCCCAAGATCAAGCCACCAGTCAAGGCCTTTTACAAGATCCCTAAAGTTAGAGAAACTAAGGAAGTAGCTAAGAGAGTTGATTGATGCAGGCTATATTAGGCCTTCGAAGAGCTTATATGGTGCCCCAATATTGTTCTAACACAAGCATGATGGGTCCTTGTAGTTGTGTAAAGATTATAGGGCACTGAACAAGCTAACTATCAAGAACAAGTATCCTATCCCACTCATTGCAGACTTGTTCAACTAACTTTGAAGCACAAGGTGGTTCACTAAGTTGGATTTGAGGTCAGTTTACTATTAGGTTAAGATTGCAGATACAGATGAGCCTAAGATAGCATGTGTCACTTCGTATAGTTCATATGAGTTCTTAGTCTTATGAACAAGGTACTTCAATTGTTCCTTGATTGCTTTGTTATGGTTTATCTTAATGATATTGTGATCTATTGCCAGACATTAGAAAAGCATGCAGACCACTTGAGATAGGTGTTCGAGGTGTTACAAGTGCATCAACTATATGTCAAGAAAAAGAAGTGCTCATTTACCTAATGAGAGGTACCATTTCTAGGCCATATAGTGAGAGATGGCAAGATACATATGGATACAGGCAAGGTTTGTACCATTTTAAGGTGGGAGCCTCTAGCCAAGGTTACTAAGTTGAGGTCATTCTTTGGGTTGGTTAACTACTATTGATGCTTCATTAAAGGCCAATCAACCATAGCCACATCATTAATAGAATTGTTTAAAAAAAGAAGAGTGTGGGAGTAGAGCACTGAGTGCCAAGATACCTTTGATAGGTTAAAATGGGCAGTGACCAAAAACCTAGTGTTGGCTTTGCTAGACTATACCAAGCCATATGAGGTGCATACGAACACATCAAACTTTGCGATAGAGGGAGTACTGATGTAAGAGAACCATCTAGTTATTTTTAAAAGTCGGATGCTCAATGAGATTGAGCATAAGTACATGGTCCAGAAGAAGGAGATGATTAGTGGCATTACCTATTAAGGTCAAGGTTCATGGTCAGAACAGACAACGTGGCAACCAGCTAGTTCTAGATACAAAAAAAGCTATCCCCTAAGTAAGCCTATTAGTAGGATTTTCTTGCAAAATTTAATTTCAAGTTAGAGTACAAGCCAAGGTAGGCGAATACAGTGGTCGATGCCCTAAGCAAGAAAATGAACCTTGTTGCATTCACCAACTAGAGGGGTCTTTAGTGTTGCACATCAAAAAGGGGCTCATGCATGATCCTATAGCCAAGGCTCTCATTAGTTATGCCTAGCAAGGTAAGACTAGGTTTGTTTTGGTTGCAAGATGATTTGTTATACACTAAAGGTAGCAGGTTATTTGTGTCACAACATGGGAAACTTTGCAGGGAAGTTTTGCAAGAGTGCCATGATTCAAGGTGGGCTGGTCACCTAGGAATAAGCTGCACCTTAGCCTTGCTAGAGGGCTAATACAACTGGCCACATATGAAGGACGATGTGGAGGCCTATTTGAAGACTTGTCTTATGTGCCAATAAGACAAAATGGAGCTTAAAAAACTAGGCGATCTCTTGGAGTCATTGTCAATACCAAAGTGACCATAGGAGAGCATCACTGTAGACTTCATAGTCAATCTACAAAAGCAAAGGGGTTTCAAAGCATCATGGTAGTGGTGGATAGGTTTTTCAAGTATGGGACTTTCATTCTAGCAACTAAGGAGTGCCCAACTAAGGAGACAGCCCGTTTATTCTTGAAAAATGTGATGAAGTATTAAGGAGTACCAAAGACCATTGTTAGCGACTGAGACTGCATTTTACAAGGTAGTTCTTGACTAAGTTGTTCAAGCTCTTAGGGTCAGACTTGAACTTTTCCACCAGTATGCATCTGTAAATCAATGGATAGATTAAGCAAGTGAATGGACTATTAGAGGTCTACCTCATAGACTATGTGAGTGCCATGTAAAGGGATTGGCCAAAGCTGTTAGATGTCACCCAGTTTTCCTACAACTTGTAGAGGAATGAAGTAATGAACTAGAGTCCATTTGAAATTATGACAGGTCAGCAATTGCTAACACTTGGTTCAATTACTGCAGGTTATACAGGGCCTAATCTAGCAACATACAAGTTTGCTAAGGTTTGGCAAGAATAAGCCAACTTGACCAGAGTCTGTCTACACGAAGCCACAAAGAGGTTAAAGAAGTGGACAGACCAAAATAGGCAGGATGTGCAGTTCCAAGTAGGGGACTTGGTTTTGGTGCAGCTACACTTTATTATGCACCACAAAAGGCTGCACAAAGGCTTAGTATGATGGTATGAGGGACCTTTCAGAGTTTTTAAAAAGGTAGGCAAGGTTGTCTACAAACTGGATATGCCACCCAAGTTGAAGGTACACTTGGTGTTCCATGTTATCATACTCAAGCCATTCTATGAAGAAGAGAGAGATCCAAGATAAGTAGAGTTGAAACATGCACCATTAAGAGCCAAGGCCTCATATGAGATGGAGGTCCACAGTATCATTACTGATCGAGAGGTGAGACAAAAAAACTACTAGCCAAGATAGGAGTGCTTGGTGTGCTAGAAGAGACTTCTAGATAGTAAGGCAAGTTGGGAGCCAGTAAAAGACTTATGGTAGTTTTAAGACTAGATCAGGCAATTTCACAAAGACGATGCGATAAGGGTATTACGCAATCAGGTAAGGGAGAATGTTATGCCTTGAACGGGTACACCAATCACACAGGCCCAAGCACTATGGACCAAGGCTCGAGCACCAAGGACAGTTGTGGAGGTTGGCACAATAAGCATAGGAAAAATGTCTAAACCGCCTGCACAACATGCAGGCTTACCTGCACAGCTAGGACCAGGCTCACAACATGCCTACACCTCAGCCAGGTGGACCTAAGAGAACTATGCTAATCCAAAATCTTCTAGAGGCATCCAAGATCAGTAGTATTCAGTAGGAGGATCTAGTTGACCCTGAAAATCAAGATGAGCCTCATGTAATCTATGTAATCTGTGTAATCTCTAATTTTTAGGAATCTTGTAAATCTCTTTATTTTAGAAGATAGCTGCAAGTAGAGTTGGAAGCCTCAATTATAAATAAAAGGTCACCCCACCCTTAATTGTACATACACCTTCACATTCTATTTTAGTAATACACAGAGCATATTCTAGCATTTTGTTATGTTCTCTAACTTGCATATTCCACCATTTCTTGTTCTTGTTTACCCGCACGCTAGTTGCTAAGGCTAAACTTAGGCATACAGAGTTAATTCCAAGCCCTAAAGCTACATGGATTTAGGCTTAAGTTTGGAGCTTGCGACATAAGCAAAGTGATGGGCATAGTAGCACCCAAATGAAAAAGCTTCTAAAATACCCTAGCTATGGGCACCTAGATGGAGAAGGTTTTGAAACCTGCTAGATATGGGCAATTAGTAGGAGTGCCCATACTCTTTCAAAACCAGGGGCTTAATAGGAAGCTTGAAACTAGCATATCCCTAAAAAGGCCTTAGCCAACCTTGTTAGAGCCTAGGCACCCTAGAATTGTCTAGAAGGCCTTTAATGGCCATACACTTACATTCATTGTAACCATAAGTAAGAAGAACCAAGTCATAGACTTGGGCATTGAGCAATTATATATAGCATCAAGTAAATAGAATTTATAATTGCTTTAACTCTCTTTCCTAGCTTTCTCCCAAGCTCCTAGGAAGCCAATGGAGTGCACAGCACAAGTGTTTAGCATAGAGTGTGAAAAAATGATGACTTAGGCACATGGATAGTAGTTTTCAGCCTAAGGCCACACGGGTGCTAGGCTTAAGCACACAGCCTATGACATATGAACGGGCTTGGCTAGACATGTGAATGGGCTTGGCCAGGCTAAGGCATTTTTTATGGTTAATGAAAAGGGATCATAAAATTGCCAAATAATTAAAAGACTTGGCCAAACCTAGCCTACAACTGTAGCTTTTACTTATACCATCTCGAAAAGCCATTACCCAATTTAAGTATCATGATCTGCAAGCTAGTCTAAACCTAGAGGTTCTTTCCAAGTCGAGTGACAATTCAAGTTTTATTGGGACAAAGTCTAACAGCTAAGGCGACCAGGCCTTAAGGTGCATTGGAAATCTAGGTCATGGAGAACAAGCCTAAAATAGTAGGGTGAATAGTGATCAAGACTCCAAAGGCTCAAGGATAGTGTTGAAGTTTGACAAGATTAAGCCAGGCATAGGGGCAGCACTGGTGATTAATGCATGGCCACCCAGTTAGACCTAAAAAAGCATTGATGGTCAAGGTGCAATGCATGGTTGGCCCTAGGTGTGGGTACGCCTAAACATAATCCTAGGAAGATCTTATTTAAGGGCTTCTAGAAGGCCTGATGCTTAGCATGATTTTAGCAAGTCAAAGATTAAGCAGCAGCACCAAATCCCTTAAAATTAATGATTGTAACTTAGCTCCTAGAATCAAGGGATTTAAACCATTGTAATCTCTAAAGTTTAGGAATGAATCTCAAGCACTGATTGTAAAGAGGACTCATATAAATGAAGTCCTTTACCCTTATTGTACTCACACTAAAACCATTAAGTAATAACATCTTTCTCTTACCTTAAACCTTTTTATTGTTTTTTTGTTAGCCTTTCTTTCAGAACTTGCTGTGCCCTTTTGTTGTGCAATGTATTGGGCAACCAAGCCCCACAGTCTAGAGTGTCCATGCATGGTTTCTTGTGTTAGGCTAATTTGGGATGTGAAAGAGTCCATTCCCATGTCTTGGAGCTGCATAAGCCAGGAGCTTAGGTCTTGGCCTGTGACAAGTGATAATAGAGGCTAGTTTAAGAGAGCTTTTAGAGTAGGTAGTAGAACCAAATACTATGGTGTATCAGAGCCTAGATCAAACCAAATATGGTGACTAGAGCCTTGGTTCAGAGTATGGAGAGCTAGAGTTAGTGTCGATACTTATTGGGGGACTTGCATGAGGGCATCCTGGTGTGGTGCGTGGGCATTATGGTGAGTTATGTAGGCATCTTGCTGTGTGTGTGGACATTTGACTATATGGTGTAGGCAGGTTACTAGTTACTACAGGCATCTTAGAAGGGCTATTATACTCATGTACTGGTGAAACACTTCTAGTGTGGTAGGTGTATGCATGCTAAAGTGTAGGATAGGTGCTCGATAAATTGTTCCTATGTGCTGTGGGTGTGCTAGGCATGCTATGCTAATGTACCATGCTGATAGATTAATGTGCTAGTTTGTGAGAACCAAAACCAAATTGCTTGAATGCCTACTAGAGATGAGGTAATCCATTAGTTTGTCATTTATGGTCTAATAGTTTGTGTGTTTTAGGCTATGGCATGGCTAGGGAAAGCCAAAAAAAGGGCTAAAGCAAGCTGTTCGAAGAACACCCACCTATAGACAAGTGGGGGAAAGCATTAGCAAGATTGTGTCGACAAGCACTCAATTAGTAAAGTGTGAGGAGGCCATTCTTTAAAGAACAAATTGGTTCAAGAACATTGAGGGATCCTCAAATAAGGTAATGAAGAAGCTTATGTAGCATAATAAGGCATTGGAGTTTATGGTGACAACCTTGCAAGAGGAGCTAGCCAAGCTCAAGGTTGACCATGCTGTATTACGAGCTACTATGGTTACTAGTGTGGGCTTAGGACCTAAAGTGGAGGTGTCTAAGCATTTCATTGATAGAGTAAAGCCATGGGTAATGGCCAAGCTGTAATGAAGAGGTGTGCATGAGTTGAGTCAGGCTAGAATTACTACAAAATTGATTACTTTGGTTGAGTGCACCAAGTCTCTAAGGTAAAAGGGAAAAGGCCAGAGTGGGGGAGACATCGATGTTTGTTCCTCAAGGGTGAAAAATGCTACAAAGAAGCCCAAATTTCTCAAGACCAATAGAGCCACCAGCAAGAGCAAGGGGCCTCTGAGTTGTTATTTTGTGTTAGTCCACATTAGGTCAGGGAGTGCCTGAAGCTTTTAACAATCAAATGGGCAAAGGGGATATCCGAAGGTAAGAGTGGTAATGGTAAATAGCACTAGAAGGAGCCTAAAGAGGAGCGATCAAGTGCTAGTCATGACTATTGAGGGGTTGGAAGCCAATAAAAGGAAACCAGTGGTAGTTGAGTGCCATAGCATGAATGCTATAGTGCAGCCAGATTCCTTATAAAATAGTGTGCTATAGGTAACTTAGAAGAAGCTGTAAAAACATTGTAGTGCATGTAAAAAAGACCATTATAGCAGAGTGCTGAGGAACAAAAGATTAAGAACAACAAAAGCTAGTAGAGTACATATTTGAGTATGGGATCAAAATGTTAGAAAACTAGTTAATGGGGTAGGGGTCAGAATTGGCATACTAGGTAGGTGCATCATCCCCTAGCAATAAGGCATTGCTGGAATGAGTGGGGGAGAATGTCATGGTCTGCAAAATGGTCTAGGCCTAGGGGTTTTCACCAAGTTGAGTGACAGTTCAAGTTCTAATATGACAAAGTCTGATAGCCAAGTGAACCAAGCTTTAAAGCACATTAGAAGTCTAAGTCACAGGGAACTAGCCTAGAATAATAGGGCGGGCAATGTTCAAGACTTTAAAAGCTCCAAAAAGGTGTTCAGGTTTAGCAAAATTAAGATAGGCCTAGCGACAGGTGCTAATGATCGAGGTGTGGGTGCACGATCAGGCACAAGTGCAGGCAAGCCTGAACACAGTCTTGAGAGGATCAAATTTAAAAGCTTCTATAAAGCTTGGTGCCTAGCAAGATTTTAACAAGTCAAGGATTATGTAGTAACATTGAATCCCCTTGAATCAAGGATTGTATCTTAGCTCATAGAATCAAGGGATTGTAAGGGGGACATAGTTATAAATAAAAGTCCCCCACCCTTATTGTACACAAACTAGAACCATTAAGTAATAACATCCTTACTCTTACTTTAAAACTTTTTGTTGTTTTTTTGTTAGCCTTTCTTCTGGCACATGTTATGTCTTTTCATTTTGCAGCATACTAGGTAGCCAAGCCCTATAGTCTAGAGTATCTATGCATTATTTCTTGTCTTAGGTTGATCTAGGCTGTGGAAGAGTCCATTCCCATGTCCTGGAGTCACACAAGCTTGGTGCTTGAGTCTTGGCTATGACATAGGGATTTGGTTTATGGTTTGGGGCAACATCAGCCATGTGCATGAGCTGAAGCTCAGCACAGTCGAGCCATTTTTCCATATGCATGATAATCAGTCGAGGCCATGGGTGCTTATGGGTCACCAGAGAAACCAACTGCTAGATAACATGGCTAGAAGGCATGCACGACCTAGATTTTGCTCCATGTACATTGTCATGGATGTACATAATGACAGGCCCACCACGCACACCTATTCCCTTAGTGAGGGTGAGAGGAGGGCCCAAACAACACCCACTAAAGAGCATGAGAGAGTTTATGATATGCTAGTAATAGACATTAAAGTGTCTAAAATAAGAACACTTTTTTCAAACAGACATATCCTGCATCAAGGGTCTGCAAGTGCTAATGGTGGTTGAGGTATGTGCCCACACCGATGCCCATACCAAGGCCTAACATGTGCCAATGGTGTTCAAGGCGAGTGCCTACACCAAGGGTCAATATGTGCCGATGGTGTTTGAGGCAACTTCCTACACCGAGGGCCATCTTCTATTATTACTGATCAAGGTATGTGGACATGCCAATCAAAGTTTGATTTTAGGCCATTGTGGACATGCTAGGCTCAAGCATGTGCTAGTATTGCATTTTTTTACTTAAGGTACCATCATTGGAACATTAATAAAGAACTTGACCAATGGCATTGGGGGTTTTGACGATTGGAAGTAGGGGGCAGGGGGCAATGTGCACATGATGTGTGATAGGTGTTTATCGTTGGCCCTTATAGTGGCACCTTATCCACCAAGGAACCTCGATTACTAGCACCCCCTTAAAGAGCATAAGAACTTTTACAAGTTTCCAGCTAGTAGCCATTCAAGTGCTTAAAGTAAGAATGCCTTTTTGAAATGGCCACAAAATCTTCTACACTTTAATTTTTTTAGCTAAACTTTCTTGTAGATGCCAAAAAAAATACAAAGATCATGTATACTAAATTTAAGGCCAAAACACCTTTTAAAATAATTTCAAAAAATCCCTAACTACTAAAAATTATGAAAATTGTGAAAAATAAAAAATAAGTCATGTTGCCATGAAACTTCACATAAAGGCTTAGAGGACCATTATATGAATTTACAAGCCATAAAAATAGCATTGGCATGGCAAAAATATGAAGATGTGCCTGAACCCACCTACTACGCGATCATGAAATGTATGGTGTATAGCTTGAGCCCAAGAAACCCGTGCATGGCCCAACATGTGCCTATGGTGTTCGAGGGAATTGTCTGTACCAAGGGCCAGCATGCCCTGATACTAGTTGAAATATGTGCCAAGACAAAGGGTCAACATGTCCTGATGGTGGTAAAGGCATGTGCATGCATCGAGGGTCATTTGGTGTCGATGGTGGTCAAGACATGTACATGTGTCATGATCCACAAACTATTCTAGGCCCAAGGGTTCTCTTTGAGTTAAGGAGCAGTTCTAGTTCTAGCGGGACAGGGCTAATAGCCAACAAGACTAGGCCTTAAGGCCTACTTGAGGCCTAGGTCATAGGGAACTAGCAAAAAATAGTGTTATAGGCTATAATCAAGGCTCGAAAGGTTTAAGCAAGGTGTTTAGGTTTGATAGAATTGAACCAAGCCCACGTATAGGCACTAGTGAGTAATGTGCAAGCATATAATCAGACACAAGGGAGGTGTCATAGGTTGCATATTCCTTAGTCTGAAACCATATGTCTATATGGCACCAAGACTACTCTTAGTCTAGGTTAGCCTTTTTGTAAGTCCTATTCTCCATGGACAAATCATTTTCTAATCCTTCAAGCTACATACTCATTAGCTTTTCTTGGCTTGAACCTATAAGGTCACATGCACATTCCCAAACTCTATAGGGAGAAACCTAACTCCCATCATAATTCTTTGTCCATGAATCTCAAGGTGGCCCCAAGCACCCATTTTTGCCTATAGGCATCAAGATCCTAAGTAGCGACCCTTATTGCTCATAAGGGTGTATAGCCTCAGTTCTTATGATTTTATCTCATTCTAGCCTAGTGAGAACCCAACACCATACTTGCTCGTATATATGCAAGCTCTCATGCCTTGAACCCAAAGGCATAACACAAATGCTGGTTAGCGGTGAGCCTAAAGCTACACTAGGCTCTCATCTTATGAAACTCATATTTTTTAGCCTTAGCCTTTAACCTTATTCTAGGCTACCTGCATGCATGATGGACCCTTTACATCATGCCCATCCCACCTTAAGGGACTCAGGTGTGCTACCCTAACTGTAGCACACCTCTACTAATTGGCTAAAAAGGTCTAGCAGTGTGCCTACCTGCTAGCCTACTCATCCCTCAGGCTCGATGGTGCCCTTCCTACATAAACACCATCTTATGATCCTTGGTTGCTTATCGAACTCGTTCAATGAGGGGAAACTAAGGGGAATAACAAATGCTAACATCTATCCCCATAGTTTATTACGATGGCTCAATACAAAGCTTAGGAGCCTTGATCGTCCCTGATTTTACCATGACTCAAGGAAACTTCATGCCACACTCATGACTCGATGATACCCATCCACCTAGACACCATATGTGCCTAGGAATAACTCATTTCAAACTAGCCAAGCCCTCGCCTACCCACCAAGAGCATAAAAGATTTCTTAGCTATCATACTAAAAACTATAAAACTATCTAAATTGGGGACACTTTTCTCCTTAGCCATCTTAAGACCTTTTTTTAACCAACTCAAGGCCCAATAACCTATCTCTTGGCCACCATAATTCTGGCATTCCACTCATTGCTCCACCAACCCACTCAAGGTTGCTCGTGCATGGCTTCAACCGATAACATCCTATTGGTTACCCAATTATAAAGCACCTGCCCATTAGCTCACACTTGCCCATGCATCTTGGGCTTGTGGCTCAAACTGACTGCACACACTATCCACAATATGTTCTAGGGCTTACACTACTTGTACATAGCTCTAAGACCACTATCTTGACCATAAGGCTTCATCTGTTACACAACTCAGGGTCAATCATGGTAGGACCAAGGAACAATAAGGTTTGACTATGATGCTCTCCCCTATTTACTATGTCGATGCCCTCATTGACGATAAGACCACACTCAACTTTCTTGTTGCACATAGTTGACATTTTCTCATATGTCCCTCCCTTATGCCCTTAAGGATTGATTTAAGATCTCATCACATGAGGCACCACTTACTGTACTCATCCATTGCCAATGTAAAGGGATCATCATAGCTCCAATGCATCTTTGTATTGATTCCACCTCTAGTCTACAGTTGTTTCAAGTCATTGGTGCCACTGTACTACTTTACCTATGATCACATCATGTTTTGACCTTGAGGCATCCTTGTCAAGCATAACCCTCAGTAGAATGAATGACCACCTATTTTGCCACACATCGATGTGCCCTGCTAAATGTGGCCCATCACACCAACTGTATACCTATGGTAGCAATTTTTCAATGCACCCCCTCTAAATGTGGTGTTTAGGTCAACCAAACTCATATGGCACCACCCATGATAGACCTTAGCATGGTGGCATTTGAACAATTTGGTTATCTTGTAACTTAAGTCATTTTGGCCTCTCTATGTTCACTCTTTTAGGTGTGGCCCTCTGGCCAACCACCTTTATAGTGGCACCTTAATGCTCGTTATCTTGAACTCAAACTTATACTCATATATCTCGTAGGCTTCACCACCTTGTCTCAATTTTACAAGAAATCACACATCTTCCCAACTTTTACTTGAACTCAGCTCAACTCTACATGCAACCATGTCTTCATGATGGTTCCATAACTCATCCTCAAAGGGCCAACTTAAGGCCCACACAAAACTCCAAGATTCGCTTTACTACTCTAAACACTAAGTCCTTTGACTTGCTTAAACTCATCCAGTCTACTAATCGAATGCAACTTGATTGCCAGTACCATTGGTTTACTCAACTCGATTAGGTCCTCTGACCTAGATAAGTTGTAAGGCCTTGTCAATTGACTGACTCCTACTAGTTTGCTTTACAAACTAAACACAATCATGGTTAGCTGTCCACCTCACCCATAAAGCCTTCTCTTTCAGCCAACATAAGCATGGTCTACTGACCATCACAAACTCAAGGCTTCAATCCTCAGCCAACTTAAATTCCCTAACCTTTATAGAATGGCTCCATGCTTGGACCTAAATACTTGGCTTATACCCTTGTTAGGACACCTACACCACATAAAAAGTGCACTTATTTTAGTAATTAATCTTAATAAGCTCATCTTAAATCCCTTAAGACTAGACACATCTTGGTCGACAATGCCTTACTTAACACCATTCCATGGTCTATGCCTTTTTCACATTTTGGTGTCATCTATTCTCTATCACTCAATGGGCATTGCATGCTTGCATGAGCCAACGTCGTTCACTAGGTGAAGCTAAACTCTCATGCTCTTTCACTTGGCATCCAAAAGCTTACTCGATGGCCTTGTGCTAAGGCCAAGTTTTTTATAAGACATATTGATGGCTCTTTCTTGAGCTCACATAGCCACTATATCACATTCTCAACTCGATAGCTTTATTTAAGCTTTGTACCATTTCAATATATCGTTAACATGCTCGCATCTAAAGCCATTTTAGTCCCATAGTCAAGCCAAACTAGGCATTGATACAATGTGTCATGGGCCACGTGTTCTTTAGATAGAAACCACATGTTTATATGGCATAAAGACTACTTTTAGTTGAGGTTAACCTCTTATGAATCCTTTTCTTCATGGACAAATCATTTTTTAATCCTTCAAGTGTATACTTGTGAACCCTTCTTACCTCAAGCCCCATAAGGTCACATGCACATTCTTAAACTTAATAGGGAAGAACCTAACTCTCATCATAATTCTTAGTCCATGAATTTTATGGTGGCCCTATGCACCTATCTTTGCCTATATGCATTAAGATCTAGAGCAGTGACCCATCTTGCTCATAAGGGCACACAGTCCTGTTCTTATGATTTTATCTCATTATAGCCTGGTAAGAACCCAACACCATGCCAGCCCATATCGTACAAAAGCTTTCGTACTTTGAACCCAAAGGCATAACATAAATGCTAGTCAACAGTCGGCTGAAAGCCACACTAGGCTCATCTCATCCCATGAAACTTATATCTTAGGGCCTTAGCCTTTAACCTCATTCTAGGCTACCTGCCCATATGTTGGGCACCTTACATCATGCTCATCCCATCTTAAGGGAATCGAGTGTGCTATCTTAGTTGCATCACACATTTATTAATTGGCCTTAAAGGTCTAGTAGTGTGCCTACCTACTAGCTCACTCATCCCTTAAGATCAATGGTGCCCTTTACACAAACACCATCTCATGATCCTTGGTTACTCATCAAATTAGCTTGAGGAAAAATTGAAGGTATAGTAAATGTTAACATCTAACTCATGGTTTAATGTAATGGCAAAATATGAGGCCTACTAGCCCTAACTTTTTTCAGGTTTACAATGATTTGAGAAAACATTATGCCACACTCATGACCTTATAACGCCCTTCCAACTATACACCACATGTGCTTAATAACTCACTTTAGACTAGCCAAGCCCTCATTTGCATCCTAGCCAAAAGTGGTAGAGAGCCAACACCAGTGTCTACCTATAAAGAGCATAAGAGATTTCATAACCATCTAGCCAAAAGCCATAAGATTGTCTGAAATGGGGATATTTTTCTCCCTAGCCACCTCAAGGCCTTTCTTCAACCAACCCAAGGCCTAGTGACCTATCTCTTAGCCATCATAATTCTGGCATTTCACTTGTTACTCCACTAACTCACTTAAGGATGCCTATGCATGGCTTTGACCAATAGGCCCCGATTAGCTACCTAGCTTTAAGACACCTACCTATTGGCTCACACTTGCCCATGCATCTTGGGGCCTAGGGCTAACACCACTATCATCAACATGTTATGGGGCTTACACTACCCATGCATAGATTTAGGAACACTATCTTGACCATAAGGCCTTATTCGTTGCTCAGCTCAGGGTCAATCATGGTAGAACCAAGGTAAACTATGGCCTAACCATGACACAAGGGCACTAATGATTAAGGTACGAGTACATAATTAGACCCAAATGGAAGACGCCTATACACAATCTTGGAAGGATCAAATTTGAGGGTTTCTAGAAGTCTTAATATTACAACACAACTTTTGATAAGACAAAATTATGTTGAACACTTGAGTTTCATAGGCTGACTCAAGCATATTGAGTTAATTCCCTATCTAAGGACATAAAAAGTTTGGCTTAAGACCAAAGCTTGTAACACATACACCAAGCATCATTTAGTGTCAATAGAGCTTGAGGGGTGGATAAGCGCCTTAGAAGGGATAGAAGAGTGATAGGAGGGTTATGGTACATATGCCACACCAAGTGCCAGTATTTGGTGATGGTGTTTGAGGTAATAACCTATACTAAAGGCTACCATATACCGATGATGGTTTATGCATGCACTGAGACCAAGAGCTAACATGTTTTGATGGTGGTTGAAAGGGTCATTGAGAGTCGATGGTGGTCAAAGCATGTGCATCTGTCATGATCTGCAAGTTGGTCTAGGACCAAAGGTTTATTTTGAGTCAAAAAGTAGTTTCAATTCTAGCAGGATAAGGTCTAACAGCTAGGGGAACTAGAACTTGAGGCGTAATGAAGGCTTAGGTCATGGAAAGCTAGCCTAGAATAGTAGTACAAGTAGTGATCAAGACTTTCGATGCTTAAGCCTGATGTTCATGTTTGGTAGCATTGAGCAAGGCCAAGATGCAGGGACTAGTGAGCACTTATATGAATTTACAAGCCATAAAAATAGCATTGGTTTGGTAGAAATATGAAGATGTGCTTGAACCCACCAACTACTTAGTCATGGTATGTATGGTACACGACCCTGACCTAGGATACCCGTACGTGGTATGTGGCCCAACATGTGTCAATGGTGTTTAATGGAACTACCCTCACAAAAAACTAGCATATGCCAATGATGGTTGAAGCATATATCGATAGTGGTCGAAGCAACTACCAAGACTAATGGTAGCACCCTTGTGTTTGGCATCATCAAACCTGCAATGCCACAATAGAGGTATAATGTCTACACGATACATAGAGGTGGTGCTTACCTTAATAACATCTTCCTTGATGCCCATTACATGGAAATATTACTCCATGCCCCATAAAAAGTTATCTACATCATTTATGAACCATGTTCCCTTGAACTCCTTCTGCTTAAGAACTTTAACCCTAGTTTTAGTAGCTACTATGAGTATGCCTCCCCCTATGGCTGCTTTGCATGTGGAGAGCCTTCTCTTGAGCTATTCCATCTCCTTTTTCATGGCCTCCACCAAGACTTATAGGGTAAAGTTCTTATGGGTAAGGCTTTCGATCTCTTTAGAAAGAGTTTGCCTTAATTTTTCCATGATCTCTTCTAAGACCAATTCTTACATTTGGTCTTCATACTCGTCTCGCATTTCAGCCATGGCTAACTCAACCTTGGCCAATTGAGCATCAAATGCTAAGATCATGTCCCTTTTGGTGCCTTTCTTACCCTTTCCAATAGTGCATGTCTTACAAGCTTTTTGCCCTTCAATATGTTGGTGGCTCATCTTGAAAGTAGACATTGTCTTGAATTAGGGTCGCACACCAAACTATGCTTTGATACCAACTATCAGAGGCATCAATCCTTGCAACTATGTGGCCTTAGATAAGAAACTATTATTCATATATGCCTAAGTCAGCCTTTAACCTAGTAAAGTGAGTGTGCCACTCATCCAGGCTAGTCAGACCCTAGACAATCGAACACTATAGCACACTAAGAAGGTATTGGTGAAAGAACACAAGATCATTTCTATTGCTAGAATAATGTGGCTATGTACAAATGTGCTTGAATAGCTTGTTGGTTCAAAAGTTCACAAGTTCATAAGTTGGTCTTAGGGGGAAGATGGCACCCTTATTTATATTTAGGCCTCCATGGCTTATGTGGTCACTAAAGAGCCTAACTAAGGAGCCAAGTGTATGGCTCTTATATATATTCTAGAAGGTTCCAAGGCCTCTAGATACATATAAGGTTGATTAGGGAATTTCAAGAAAGAAATTGGTTTTAGACACTTTGTGGCTCATCGAGTCCATAAGGTTCTAGGCTCATTTGTAGAATGCCTATACCTCAAACCTTCTAGAAGCTTTTTTGCTTGGTGCTACAGTAATCATACTTATTTTTATATCTAGCTCTTTTATAAGGTTCTATGCCCATGTGCTTGGTGTCATGGTTAGGTCATGGTATGCCTCAGTCCTACCCTGACTGACCTTGAGCTAATCGATAGATAAGGCCTTGTGGTCAGGACAGTGGTTCAAGAGCTATGCATAGGCAGTGTAAGCCTTGAAACATGTTGGTGATAGTGTGTACAGGTGGTGTAAGCCCTAGGCCCCAAGATGCATGGGTAAGTGCAAGCCAATGGGTAGGCAACTTTGTGCCAAGTAGGCAATCAAGTGTTATCGATCGAAGCCAAATATAGGCACCCTTAAGGGGGTTAGTGGAACAACAAGTGAAATGATGGAATTATGGTAGCTAAGAGATAGGTCACCTTGCACTAAGTTGGTTGAAAAAAAAGCCTTGAGGTGGCTATGGAAAAGTATCTCCATTTTAGATAGTCTTATGGTTCCTAGTATGATGGTTGGGAAATCTCTTACGCTCTTTATAAGGGATGACTGGTGTCAGCTCTCCACCACCCTATTGGCTAGCATGCAATTGGGGGTCTAGCTAGTTTGAAGTGAGCAACTCCTAGGCACATGTGGTGTCTAGGTGGACAGACATCATCAAGTCACGAGTGTGGCATGGTGTCTCTTTAGGTCATGGTAAACTTAGGGATGTTTAGGGTTGACGGGCCTCATATCACACTATTATGTTAAACTATGGGGTTTGCTGGTAGCATTCACTATGCTCTTCAATTTTCCCTCAATAGGCTAGAAAGATCATGTGATGGTGTTTGCATAGGAGGGGCACCATCGAGCCTGATAGATGAGTGGGCTAGCAGACAAGCACGCTGCCAGACCTTTATGGCCAATGGGTAGAGGTGTACTATAAGAGGTTAGCACATGTGAGTTCCTTGAGGTGGGATGGGTATGGTGTCAAGTTTGCATAATGTGTGCAGGTAGCCTAAAATGAGGCTAAGGTTTAAGGCTTAGAGATATGAGTTTCGTGGGATGAAACAAGCCTAGTGTGGCTTGGGGTTGGCTATTACCAGCATTGGTGTTGTGCTTTTAGGTTTTAAGCATGAGAGCTTGCTTATAAAGCAGGTAGGCATGGTGTTAGGTTCTCACCATGCTATAATGAGATAATATCATGAGAACCAAGACTGTGAGGCTATATGTGCAACGTGGGTCAGTGCTTAGGACATTGACGCTTACGGGCAAAAATGGGTGCTTGAGGCCATCTTAAAAATCATGGTATGATGAGATGAAGAGAGTTAGGTTCTTCTTTATTGAGATTGGGACTACTATGGGAGACCCTATGAGGTTTGAGCTAGGAATAGCTCATGAGTATGTAGCTTGAAGGATCCAAAATGATCTATCCTTAAAGAAGTGGACTTGAGAAAGGTTGATCTCAACTAAGAGTAGTCTTGGTGCCACACAGATGTGTGGTTTAGGTTTAAGGAACACATAGCCCGTGACATTTTAATATTAGAGCCATGTTTGGTTAGTGGTTAAACTAAGGTGGCCTTAGGTGTGGGCATAATAATGATAGACCAAGGGGGTGCTAAACTTAAAAAGAGTTATCAAGGTGTGATTATGGTAATGTGGCTATTTGGGCTAGATAATGAGCCATTGATGCATGCTGTGCGAAAAATTAGCCTTGGTAGAAGGCCTTTAAGTGGACTTTTGGATGCCAAGCAAAAAGACACAAGAGTTTAGCCTCACCTAGTGAATGATGTTAGCTCATGTAGGCATGCGATGCCCATTAAGTGGTGGACAATAGATGAGACTAAAACATAAAGGGGCACACACCTTGACATGGTATTTAAGCAAGGCCATGTTGGCTAAGATGCATGTTGTCCCAAGGGACATGAATTGAGCATCGAGATCAGTGACTAATATGTGCACTTGTTATGTGGTGTAGGTGCCTTAGTAGGGGTAGAAGCTGAGTATTTGGGGTCTAAGCGTGTAGCCAATCTACAGAGGCAGATGAGTTTAAATTGGCTAATAATTGAAACCATAAGTTTGTGATAGTCAATGGATCATGAAATCTAGTGGTTAGAGGATTATGAGAGTGTACCAGTCAGTTGATATGCTTATGTTGGCCAAGAGAGAAAGCCTTATAAGATGTGGTGCTCAGTGAACCACGACAGTGTGTAGGTCAGTGGGACCAGCAAGTAAGAGTTGGCCAGTTGATAAGGCTTTAAGTTTTATGGGTCAAAAGACTGATTAAGTTTAGTGAAGTTGATATAGGCATTCAACTTTACATCTATTAGCAAACTGGACAAGTTTGAGCAAGGCAAAGAAAAGCTGATTGAGTTGAGCCAAATATGGAGTCTTGAGTAGATACAGCCAATGGGATGTCCATGAGTTTTAGTAGGTCAATAGGCCTTAAGTATTGAGTGGGTTGTGAACCCTGAGATGTAGCCAATTAGGAGATCTTATGTTTAAAGTTGGATCAATGAATCCTTGAGCACTAAGTGGGCTTTGAGATGCCTTATGAGCTATGATAGAGTCAAGGTAGATGAGTTGTGGAACCATTATGGAGATATGGTTACGTGTAGAGCTGAGTTGAGTTTGAGTAAAAGTGGGGGAGACTTGTGATTTTTGGTGGTACTAAGCCAAGGTGATGAAGCCTATAAGATATCTAAGCATTGAGTTTGAGTCTAAGATAGCAACCGCTAAGGTGCTACCATGAGTGTAGTTGGCTAGAGGGCCACACCTAGAAAGGTGACCATGGAGAGGCTGAAAGGACCCAAGTTGTGAGATGACCAGAGTATTTGAATGCCATCATGTTAAGGTCTATTGTGGGTGTTGTCGCATGAGTATAGTTGACCTAAACACCATGTCTAGAGGGGTGCATCAAAGAGTCGGTGCCACGAGGTGTGGTTGGTGTGATGGGTGACATCCAACTGGGTGCACCAATATGTGGCAAAGTAGGTGGCCATTCATTTGACTAAAGGTCATGATCGACAAGGGTGCCTTGAGGATACAACTTTGTGTAATCATGGGTAACATAGTGCAACAACACTAAATGAGAAACTGAGATTGAGTTTGATAGGCAAAATTAGAACAAAACAAGAGGTGTAATGGAGTAAAGATGAGACCCATGTACATCAGCAATGAACAAGTACATTAGGTTGTGTCTTATGTGATAGGATCTCAACCCAAATGAGAAACAAATGGGAAATGTCAACTGTGTGCAATAAGAGAGTTGGGTATGGTCTTAGCATCGATGAGGACATCAATATAGTAAGTATGGGAGAGTGTTATAGTTAAGCCTTGGTGTGCCTTGGTGCTACCATGGTTAACCTTAAGTTGAGTAGCGAACAAGACCTTGTGGTTAAGATAATGGTCCAAGAGCTATGCATGGGCAGTGTAAGACCTAAAACATGTTGGTGGTAGTAAGTGCAAGCAATATGTACCTTAGGCCTTAAGATGCACAAGCAAGTGCAAGACAGTGGGTGGGCACCTTGGAGCTAGGTAGCCAATCGAGTGCTATCAATCAAAGCCATGCATGGGCACCCTCAAGTGATTTTGTGGAGGAACGAGTGGGATGCTGGAGTTATGGTGGTCAAGAGACAGATCACCAAGCATTGAGTTGATTGAAAAAAGGCCCTAAGATGGTTAGGGAGAAAAGTGTCCCTATTTTAAATGGTCTTACAGTTCTTGGTATGATGGCTGGGAAAACTCTTACGCTCTTTATAAGGGGATGACTGGTGTCAACTTTCCACCACCCCCATAGCTAGTGGGTAGACAAGGGCTAGCTAGTCTGAAGTAAGCTACTTCTAGGCACTTATGGTGTCTAGGTAGGCGGGCATTATTGGGTCATGATTATGGTATTGTGTCTCCTTAGGTCATTATAACTTAGGTATAGATGGGGTCAGTGGGCCTTGTATCACATCTTTGCATTGAACCATAGGGTTAGGCTATAGCATTCGTTATGCCTTTCGATTTTTCCTCTTTCAACTAGAAGGATCATGAGATGGTGTCTATGTAGAAGGGCACCATCGAGCCTGAGAGATGAGTGAGCTAGTAGGTAGGTACGATGCTAGACCCTTGTGGCCAATTGGTAGAGGTATGTTGCAGGTGGGTTGCACACCTGAGTTTCCCAAGGTGAGATAAGCATGATATCATGTGTCATTAATGCGTACAGGTAGCCTAAAATCAGGCTAAGGGCTGAGGCCCTAAGATATGAGTTTCATGGGATGAGTGAAGCCTATTATGGCTTAAGGCTGGTTGCTAACCAGCATTGGTGTTGTACCTTCAGGTTCTAGGTATGAAAGCTACGTATGATGCGGGTAAGCCTGGTGTCAGATTCTCACCATGCTAAAACGAGATAGTATCATGAGAACCAGGGCTATGAGCCTTTATGTACAAGGTGGGTTAGTGCTTGACTCCTTGATGCCTATGGGCCAAGATGGGTGCTTCGAGCTACACCGAGATCATGGGTTGATGAGATAAAGGGAGTTAGGCTCTTCCTTATAGAGTTTGAAAATGTTGTAGGTGACCCTACAGCATCTGACCTAGGAAGAACTTATGAGTATGCAGTTTAAAAGATAAAAAATGATCTATCCAAGGAGAAGTGGACTTGACAAAGGCTGACCTCGATTAAAAGTAGTCTTGGTGCCGCACAGAAATGTGGTTTCGATCTAAGGAATGCGTTGCCTATGACATTTTGGTATTAGATCTATGTTTAGCTTAGCAGTGGGACTAAGGTGGCCATAAGAGTGGGCATGATAATGATAAACTTAGGTGATGCTAAGCTCAAAGAAAGCTATCGAGGCACAATTGTGATTACGTGCCTATGTAGGCTAAAGAATGAGCCATTGATGCATACTATGGGAAAATTTTACCAAGGTGGAAAGCCTTTGAGTGGACTCTTCAATGCCAAAAGAAGGGGGCACGAGAGTTTAACCTCACATAGTGAATGAAGTTAGCTTATGCGAGCATGCGATGCCTATTGAGTGGTGGACAATAGATGAGACCAAAATGTAAAAGGGGCACATTCCTTGAAATGGTGTTTGAACAAGGCCATGTGGGCCAAGATGCATGTGGTCTTAAGGGACATAAGTTGAGCATTGAGATTAGTGACTAACATATGCACTTGTTTTTGGGTGTAGGTGCCCTAACGGAGGTATGAGCCAAATATTTAGGGTCCAAGCATCGTTCAATTTTGCAAAGGTAGACAAGCTTGAGTTGGCCAAGGATTACTGAGTTTGTGGTGGTCAATAAACCATGAGTTCTAGTGGTCAGAGGATCATGAGAGTGTGCCAGTCAGTGGGCCATGCTTGTGTTGGCTGAAAGAGAAGGCCTTATGAGATGTGGTGCTCAGCAGACCACTATAGTGTGTAGTTCAATGAAAAAAGCAAGCAGGAGATGGCTAGTTGATAAGGCCTTAAGTTCTGTGGGTTAGAGGACTGATTGAGTTGAGTAAAGTTGATGGTATTGGCATTCAAGGTTGTTTTCAGTCAACAGATCAGATAAGTTTGAGCAAGTTAGAGAAAAGCTTATTTAGTTGAGCCAAATATGGAGTCTTTGAGTAGATACATCTAAAGGGATGGCTATGAGTTCGAGTAGTAGACCTTGAGTACTGAGTGGGTTGGAAAACCTTAAGATCAAGCCAGTCGAAGACCTTGTGTTTAGAGTTGGATCATTGGATTCTCAAGCACAGGGTAGGCTTTGAGATGCCCTATAAGGTATGCTAGAGTCAAGGTAGATGAGTTATGGAACCATCATAAAGATATGGTTACATGTAAAGTTGAGTTGAGTTCAAGTAAAAGTGGGGGAGACTTGTGATTTCTAGTGGTATTAAGCCAAGGCAATGAAGCCTATGAGGTATCTGAGATTAAGTTTGAGTCTAAAATAGTAGCATTAAGGTGCCATCATAAGGGCAGTTGGCCAAAGGGCCACACCTAGAGAGGTGAACTTGAAAGGGCCGAAAGGACCCAAGTTGTGAGATGACCAAAGCGTTTGAAGCCATCATGTTAAGGTTTATTATGGGTGGTGCCTCATGAGTGCAGTTGACCTAAGAACCACATCTAAAGGGGTGCATCGAAGGTTCAGGGCCACAGGCACACAATTGGTGTGATAGGTCACATCTAGTGAGGTACACCAATGTGTGGCAAAACAAGTGGCCATTCATTCTACTGAGGGTCATGATTGACAAGGTTACCTCGAGGTCACAACTTTGAGTGATCAAGGGTGAAACAGTGTAGTGGCATTTAATGAGAAACTAAGATTGAGTCTAATAGGCAAAAATGAAACTAGCACAAAAGCTGTATGGAGTAGGGATGAGACCCATCTACATTGGCAATGAATGAGTATTATAGGCAATGCATCATATGATGGCATCTCGACCTAATCTTTGAGGGCATAAGTGAGAGACATATGAGAAAATGTCAACTGTGTGCAACAAGAGAGTTAGTTGTGGTTGTGGCAACGATGAAGGCATTGACATAGTAAGTGTGGGAAAGTGTCATGGTGCAGCCCTGGTGTGCCTCTATCCTGCCATGATCGATCTTGAGCTAAGCAATAGACAAAGCCTTATGGTTGAGACAGTGGTCCAAGCACTATGCACGGGTAGTGTAAGCATTGAAACATGTTAATGGCAGTATGTACAGGGGGTGTAAACCCTAGGCCCCATGATGCACAAGCAAGTACGAGCAAATGGGTGGATAGTTGAGTAGCCAGTGAGGTGCCGTCAGTCAAAGCTATGAGTGGCTACCTTCAAGTGGGTTGGTGGAGAAATGAGTAGAATCTTGGAATTATGGTGGCTAAGAGACAAGTCACCAGGCACTAAGTTGGTGAAAAAAGGCCCTCAGGTGGCTAGGGAAAAAAAGTCCATATTTTAAATAGTCTTTCGGTTCCTAGTAGGATGGCTAAGAAATTTTATACGCTCTTTATAAGAGGATGACTAGTGTCAACTTTCCACCACCCCCTTGGCTAGTAAACAGGCAGGGGCCTAGCTAGTCTAAAGTGAGCTACTCCTAGGCATATGTGGTCTTTAGGTGGGCAGGCATCATCAAGTCATGAGTGTGGCATAATGTCTCTTCGATTCATGGTAAATCTAAGGATGGTTAGGGTTGGTGAACCTCGTATCGCACCTTTGCTTAGAACCATAGGGTTAGGTAATATCATTTACGATGCACCTCGATTTCTCTTCTTTGAGATGAAAGGATCATGAGATGGTGTTTGCGTAGGAGGGGCACCATTAAGCCTTAGGTATGAGTGGGCTAGCAGGCAGGCATGCTGCTAGACCTTTATGGCCAATCGATAGAGGTGTGCTACAGGTAGGTAGCACACCTAAGTTTTCTTTAGGCTTGATAGGGATGATGTCAGGTGTCCATCATACGTTCAGGCAACCTTAAATGAGGCTAAGGGCTGAGACCCTAGGATATGAGTTTCATGGGATGAGATGAGCTTAATGTGGCTTGGGGCTAGCTGCTTACTAGCATCGGTGTTGTGCCTTTAGGCTTTAGGCACAAGAGCTTGTGTATGATGTAGGCAGGCAATGTGTTAGGTTCTTACCATGCCAAAATGAGATAATATCATGAGAACTAAGGTTGTGAGCCCTTATGTGCAAGGCAAGTTGATGCTTAAGACCTTGATGCCTGTGGATAGAGATAGGTTGTAGTGGCCACCTTAAGAGTTACGAGCTGATAAGATGAGAGGAGTTGGGTTCCTCTTTACTAAGTTTGAGAATGTTGTGAGTGACTTTACAGGGTCTAAACTAGGAAGAGCTCACAAGTATGTGGCTTAAAGGATTGGAAATGATCTATCTATGGAGAAGTGGACTTGAGAAAGGCTAACCTTGACTAATAGTAGTCTTAGTGTCACATGGATGTGTGGTTTCGATCTAAGGAACATGTAGCCCATGACATTTTGGTATCAAAGCCATGTTTGGCTTAGTAGTGTGTTCAAGGAGGCCTCAAGTATGAGTATGATAATTATTGATTGAGGCAGTGCTAAGCTCAAAGAGAGCTATCACGGTGCCATTGAGATAATGTGGCTATGGGACTAGAGAATGAGCCATTAATAGGTGTTGTGGAAAAAATTGGCCTAGGTGGAAAGCCTTTGAGTGGACTCTTGGATGCCAAGCAAAAAGGCATGGGAGTTTAGCATCACCTTGTGAATGGTGTTGGCTCGTGTGAGCATGTGATGCCCATTGAGTGGTGGACAATAGATGAGACTAAAATGCAAAAGGGGCTCACACCTTGAAATGGTGTTTGAGCAAGGCCATGTGGACCAAGATGCATGTGGTCTTAAGGGACATGAGTTGGGTGTTGAGATCAATGACTAATGTGTACACTTGTTGTGTGGTGTAGGTGCCCTAGCAGGGGTACAAGCCAAGTATTTAGGGTGCAAGTGTGGAGCCATTTTACAGAGGCAGATGAGTTTGAATTGGTTGAGGATTAAAGCCATGAGTTTGTAATGGTTAGTGAACCATGAGTTTTGGTGGTCAAATAATCACTAGAGTGTGCTAAGAAGACCTTATAAGGTGTGGTGCTCAACGGACCACAAACATTGTGCAGTTCAGTGGAACGAGCAAGTGGGATTATGCCAGTTGATAAGGCCTTAGGTGAGGACCAATTAAGTTGAGCAAAGCAAATGGTATTGGCATTTGAGTTTGTATCCAGTCAATAAACTGGACAATTTTGAGCAAGGTAAGGAAAAGTCAATTGAGTTAAGCCAAATATAGAATCTTTGAGTAGATGCAGTGAGTGGGATCATGAGTTTGAGTAGGTCAGTGGACCTTGAGTACCGAATGGGTTGGTGAACCTTAAGATAGAACTGGTCAGGAGATCCTATGTTTACAGTTGGATCAATGGATCCTTAACACTGAGTGGACTTTGAGATGCCCTAAGAGCTATGCCAGAGTCAAGGTAAACAAGTTGTGGAACCGTCGTGAAGACATTGTTGCATGCAAAGCCAAATTGATTTCATGTAAAAGTGGGGGAGACTTGTGATTTCTGGTGGTTCTAAGCCAAGGTAGTGAAGCCCATGAGATATTTGAGCATTAAGTTTGACTATGAGATAGCAAGCATTAAGGTGTCACCATGAGGGCCATTGCCTAGAGTGCCACACCTAGAGAGGCGACCTTGGAATGGCCAAAAAGACTCAACTTGTGAGATGATCGAATGGTTTGAATGCCATCATGTTAAGGTCTATTATAGGCGGTGCCGCTTGAGTGCGGTTGACCTAAGCACCATGTCTAGAAAGGTGCATTAAAGAGTCAGTGCTACAAGATGTGATTGGTGTGATGGGTCCTAACCAGCAAGGTGCACCAATGTGTGGCAAAACAGGTGGCCATTCATTCGACTGAGGGTCTAAATCCATCTCACATTCACTATTAGTGGGTGAACAATCAAACATTTGGTGAATTCTGCTTCACAATGATAGGAAGAGCCAACATCGAAGGGTTAAAAGCAAGTTGCTATGAACACATGGCTGCCATAAGCCAGTTATCCCTGTGGTAACCTTTATGACATATCTATCTTCAAATTCCAATGGTTTAAATGATCGATAGGCCATGCTTTCATAGTTCGTATTTGTATTGGAAATCAAAATAAAAAGTACTTTTTACCCTTTTGTTACACATGAGATTTTTGCTCTCATTGAGCTTATCTTATGATACTTGCATTATCTTTTAACAAATGTGCCGCCCTAGCCAAACTCCTCACCTAACGATGTCTTTTGCCTAAATTGACTTACTGAAGCTAGCCTTGGGTCTAAAATAAGGGTCATGCCTCACCTCCAATTCATAGAATAAGTAAAATAATGTTAAAAATAGTGGTAATTCAATTTCTTTTAAAGGCTCCCACTTATACTACACCTTTTAAGTCATTTCACAAAGTCTGACTAGAGTTAAGCTTAACAAGGTCTTCTTTCCCCACTGATTCGACCATGCCCGTTCCCTTGGCTATGGTTTTGATAGATAGTAGACAGGGACAAAGGGAATCTCATTAATCCATTCATGCATGTTACTAATTAAATAATGAGGAATTTGGCTACCTTAAGAGAGTCATAGTTACTCCTATCATTTACTCATGCTTGGTTGAATTTCTACACTTTGACATTCAGAGAGGCAAAAATCAAATTGCATAAGCATCCACAAGGATCATCATAATGCTTTGTTTTAATTAAATAGTCAGATTCCCCTTGTTTGTACTAGTTCTGAGTTGACTATTCATTGCCCAGGGAAGGGCCTCAAGGGAGCCATTCCCAGTCCATCCTCCAGCCAACATGTGTCGACCTACTCTCACCATGAAAGCAGCTTGAGTAGTGCATTGGTAGCTGATGGGTTCGAGACTAGGACCTCATGCCCAGACCTCAAAGCCAATCCTTTTTCTGAGGTTACAAATCCATTTTGCCAACTTTCCTTGCCTACATTCCATTAACCAGATGTAATTCACCTTGGAGACCTATTATGATTATGAGTATGACCGAGAACAAATTGCATTGGGTCCTCTAGATTTTTAAGTGCTACTAGAGGTGCACCGAACACCAAATGACATGTGGTGCTCTTCTAGCCACTAGACCTTCCCTCCAATTGAGCAATTTCTAAGGTGGGCAAGCCATTAAACAAAAAGGCACCAATGTCTCTAGACTCCCTAATGTTGCCAGCAATCATCGTATCTTGGTTTAAGAATTTTAACCCCAAATGCCTTTCGAAGCTCATGTTGGACTCACTCATATGGAACCTTTCCTCTCTTTCGCCTTCAAAGTTCTCATTTCAATATTTGCTAGTACCACCAAGATCCATACTGATGGTTACTCCACTTGGGCTCACACCTTGGGTTTTGCGGCATCGTCGCCCCCTCCTACTTATCAGGGCTTAGCCCTTGCCTCGATGGCCAAGCACAGATCGCATGCTTAAGTGCCATCCATTTTTGGGGCTAGTTGATTTGGCAAGTGAGTTGTTAACACTCATTAACAGATTTTGACTTCCATGACCACCATTTCACTATCTTAATTGACTAACACCTTTGTGGGTTCTAGTTTAGCATATAGTTGGGCACCATAACCCAGCTTCTGATTCATCTTGCATTGCCAGTTTTGCTTACCAAAAATGGCCCACTTGGTGCTCTTGATTCTATGACACTACTCAATGAAGCAATTGCACCGCCATAGCTATTTAAAGTTTGAGAATAGGTCGAGGGCTCTAGCTACGAATTGGCTTTAGCTTATTGAACTCACTAAAGACTCTAGCTATCTTGAGGAAAACTTCAAAGGGACCTAGCTACTAGTCAGTTCGATTAGTCTTTCACCCCTATACCTAAGTCACAGGAATGATTTGCATGATAATATCACTGTGGGCCTCCACCAAAGTTTCCTCTAGATTTATTTGTTCAAGCATAGTTCACCATCTTTCGAGTCCTGATAGGCATGCTCACACTTAAACCCTTCTTAGAATATCAAGGTCGATCAATGGTACACCTATGAGGGATTCTGCCAATCAGCTTCTTTATGCCTTATGAGTTTTCTAGCCTATTGACTCACACACATGTTAGACTCCTTGGTCCATGTTTCAAGATGGGCTAAATTGGGAGCCAATAGGCTAATGCCAGGAGCATGCAGGTGTTAAGGCATGCTAAGACAATGCATGCTATATTCCATGATTACAGTGACAATGTCTTTACGGGCATATCAAAAGCCCAGGCTCAAGCCACTACCGTAACCTGTATGGTCCACACCTCAAGTCAATCGATGGATCAGCTTTTGTCATTCCACATCCAATTGGGGTGCATTGCTAGCCCCTATCTACTTCCCTCTTGATAGTTTCATGCACTGTTTGACTATCTTTTCAAAGTCTTTTTCATCTTTCCCTCACAATACTTGTTAGCTATCGGTCTCTTGCCTATATTCAGCCTTGGATAGAATTTACCTTCTAATTGGGGATGCATTCCCAAACAACCCAACTCACATACAATGCCTTATGGTGCGATAGGGTTTAGGCATAATGGGGCTCTCACCCTCTCTATGCCCCTTTTCAAGAAACCTAAACTGGGTCTACCATGAAGGATGCTTCTCTATACTACAATTCGAATGTCGTAGGCACTTGATTCTTGTGCTGGGCTTTTCTCGATTTGCTCATTGTTACAAGGGAATCCTGGTAAGT
Organism: Durio zibethinus; assembly: GCF_002303985.1. The sequence goes on along the minus strand of NW_019167838.1, from coordinate 201,917 downwards.
TTCTTTACCTCTGCTTATTGGTATACTTAAACTCACTAGGTAATCCTACCTAACCTAGGGCCATGATGCAAGCATCGATTGAGTGATGTAGGGGGTCCAATGGGGTTTAGATGGACAATGAGCATGCATCACTAGAGATAAGGCATGCCAAGAGCTTTACCATCAATGCTCATGAAACTATCATTACAGGGGACTCACTTTTGGGCCAACCATGACCGATGAGATCACGGGAGGCCATCTTTCACCCTCTTACCCAAAGCCTAATGGGCAAGGGATTGGAGGGGGCGATGATGCATGACACCCAACCTAATGGCTTAGGATGCAACTTGTGTTCAAAGACTCAATGGTTTATAGGATTCAATAATTCACACCAAGTATTGCATTTCGCTATGTTCTTCATCAATGCAAAAGCCAAGATATCTATTGCTGAGAGTCATTTTGGTCTTTCATGACAAAAAGAGTCCCAGTGCTGCCCGTGCACACACCATGAATGGGATGGCAATGACACATGCACTTTTTTTCATTTTGGTTCCTTGGTGCGATTCACACAAGGGTTCATTATTTGACCATGGGTGATGATACCAATCGTTTCATCCACCCAGAAGGTAGAACAAATCAATTGCCATGCATGCTCAAGGCTTGAAGGGACTCAGGGCCTGGAATCACCCTTGCCCCCTCGGTGTTCCCTTAATGCTTTCATGGGTCATTCATTGTACAAGTTTTGACAATAATCCTTCTACAGGTTCACCTATAAAAACCTTGTTACGACTTTTCCTTCCTCTAAATGATAAGGTTCAATGGACTTCTCACAGCATCATGGGTAGTGAACTGTCCACATTGTCATGATCTGAACACTTCTCTAGACTATTCAATCAAAATGAGTGATAGTGGTATGTACAAAGGGTAGGGATGTAGTCAATGTGAGTTGATGACTCGCTCTTATTAGGAATTCCTCGTTGAAGACCAATAATTGCAATGATCTATCCCTATCATGATGAAATTTCAAAGATTAACTGGGCCTATCAACCAAGGCTATAAACTTATTGAATACATCAATGTAGTGCACGTGAGGCCCAGAACATCTAAGGGCATAACAAACTTGTTATCACCTAAAACTTCCTTGGTCTAGATGGCCATAGTCCCCCTAAGAAGCTAGCCACGAAGGATCACCTCTGTGTAGCTAATTAGCAAGTTGTGGTCTCATTCGTTAAGGAATTATCTAGACAAATTGCTCCATCAACTAAGAACAGCCATGCACCACCACCCATAGAATCAAGAAAGAGCTCTCAGTCTTTCAATCCTTACTATATCTAGAATTAGTAAGTTTTCCCATGTTGAAAGACATTAAGCTGTAGGCTCCACTCCTATTGGTGCCCTTCCATCAATTCCTTTAAGTTTCAGCCTTACGACCATACTTGTGCCAAAACCTAAAGACTTTGATTTCTCATAAGGTGCTAGCAAAATCCTAAAAGTAACATTCGTCGATCCCTAGTAGGCATCATTTATGGTTGAGACTAAGATGGTATCTGAACATCTTTGAGCCCTTAACTTTCATTCTTGATTAATGAAAACATCCTTGGCAAATGCTTTCACAATTATTCATCTTTCATAAATCCAATAATTTCACCTTTGACTATGAAATACAAATGTCTCTGACTGTCTTTGTTAATCATTACTCCAATCCTGAAAGCCAACATGATAGGATCAAAATCCTATGATGTTATCCCATGCTAATGTATACAAGCATAGGCCTGCATTGGACACTCTAATTTTTTCAAAGTAACAATATTGAAGGAATGACCCAGCAACTTAAGGCTAGGAGTGCATCACTGGTAGTAGGGACAAATAGACTAGTGCCTATAGTGAGGTGGACCAAATGACCTAACCCTAGTTCCAACTATGAGCTTTTAAACTGCAACAACTTAAATATACACTATTGGAGCTGAAATTACCATAGTTGTTGGCACCAGACTTGTCCTCTAATGGATTTTTGTTAAGGGATTTAGATAGTATTCATTCTAATTGCCAAACTCGTAGAGCCCAATATTGTTATTTATTGTCACTAACTCCCTATGCCAAGATTAGGTAATTTGCATGGCTGCTGCCTTGGATGTGGTTGCCATTTCTCAAGCTCCCTTTCTAGAATCAAACCCTAATTCTTTGTCACTTGTCACCGCCATAGTAGGCCACTATCCTATCATTAAAAGTTAACAGGGCAGAAATTTGAATGATGCATCGTCGGTACAGAGGCCGTGTAATCCATCAAGTTATCATGAATCATAAAAGCAATGAACCAAGCCTATGTCAAACTTTTATCTATTAAATGCATCCTTTCTAGAAGGTGGGGTTTGTCGTAAGTATTAGCACTATAATTACTATGGTTATTCGAGTAGTAGATACCATCAAACAAACTATAACTAATTTAATGAGCCATTCACAATTTCATAGTGTGAATTACTTCATTCTTACACATGCATGGCTTAATTGTTAAGACAAGCATATGACTACTGGTAGGATCAACCAGGTAACTTTCCTTTGGGATATTGGCACTACATGGACCTTAATGCATTAATTGAGTGGCAGATGGGCTAACACAGAGCACAAGTGTCATACATGTCAAGCACATAAAATGCATAGCATTGGATGAATAAGGGTCAAAAGCTAATGCCCACAAAACATTTTACATTCGAGAGCATGATCGAACATTAGTGCACCAATGCAGCCATAGAGGTTTGGGTGTTACTCTTTGGACATGGGGCACAATTGAGGTTCAACCCATAGCCTCTAAGGACACAAGATGGATGAGGGATGGCAAGACATCTAGTTTCCATCAATTTAGGCATGAAGCATAAGATCCTCATTGTGCCCTTATAGTATGATGACCACATGGATGGAGAGATTGAAAAGGATGACAAGTCAACAGTTTGATACATCAAGCATGGAGCCTGCTAACATGCACAACCATAGTGCCACTCATATGTCCATTACGTACAAGTAGCAGCATCCATGCACACCGATGCACAACCCACCCATTCAATTACTTAATGAGTGAGTATAAAAAATGAAGTATGAGGCCTTGCTACAATCACTTGGCATGGGAAAAACACAAGCAAAGGCCATAAGACTACCCCTACCATCCAATAGGCAACAACAACATGACAACACCAATGCTTGATCTACTTGGGGCTGCACACAAGAACTCCATTATCACCACCCCAAGGTGACATTGCTCGATTCAATGACTTGTTCCTGAGGTCTTAGGTAGCATCGACTATATGCACGGGCTTGGCCAGGCCAAAGCATTTTTCTAATTGATGAGAAGGGACCATGAGACTACCAAATACTTGAGGGACTTGGCTAGACCAAGCCTATGACCACAACTTCTACTTGCACCAACCTAGGGAGCCATTGCTTGATTTAAGGACTTAGTTTAAGGTATGGGGTAACATTAGCAGTAGGTGTCATTTTATAGGGGCTTCAGCCTAGCACCCATACAACCTTAGGGTAAAAACAACCATCCATGTGCCTAAGTTAGCCTATTTTCCAACTCTATGCTAAATGCTTGTGTCGTGCATTCTATTGGCTTAATTTCATGATCCACCTTTCTCTTTGGTCATAGCCTCTTAGGCAATTTAGTGGGCATCATGTTTCTAAATGACTCTAGCACCTCTAGTACTTCCAAGGGGTAGTCAACACTATTCTCTTGGACTTTTCCATCTTCAAGGTTGCAAGGAAAGTGTCTTTTTTTTTTTACTCACTCTTTTAGGCAATTGTATGGCAAACAGCATGTTGGTCCTTGACCTTGATTCTTGTCTCATCGACATGATGCATGGGTATCAACTATCCAATACGCAAATACAAATGGCAAAAGACACCACAAATGCACTAATATGGTCAAGGAATTCTAAACCAACAACAAGATCATAATCATCTAAAGGAATTACCTCGATTGATTCATTGCCTTTCCACTCCCCAAGTTATAGCTCCATTCCATGTGCTCTGTCAATTGTTGGATCTCTTTAAAGTTAATTGTTTTGTCATAATAGCCTCTTTTTGTACTTTTAGGTTCCACTTTTGGGTTGTATCTCCAGATATGAACAAATGAAATACTCTTGTGTCCATAAGTGCATTCAGTTTCTTGCCCTTAATTATCATGTCTACAAACATCAATCCTTTCTACTTGCAGCACCCTTTGGCCTAGATTGAATTTATCACTATCAAACCAAGCTTCCTGGTTTCCTTCCTTAACTCATCACCATCCTCCTTGTTGATGGTAGATAGCTTGGTTTTCTTAGGGTAGCTCTCGACAAGTGTGGACTTTCACAAATGTAACAAGTTAGTGGCTCACGATCCTTGTTGTTCCACTACCTTGGCTTCCACTTTCCATTTGGTGGCTTGCCTTGACCATTCTTGGTCTATCGACCTTTCTCCCCATCCTTGGACTATTGGTCTTTGTCTCCCTCCTTGGACTATCAGTCTCTGCCATTACATTTTGGCTTGAATGACTCAAACCTTTTTTATGGCCAAATCTTTACCAAGGATTTAACAGCTATCATGGCTTTAGCCAGATCTTTGACTCCTTTTCACTATAACTCATTCTTGGCCCATGATTTGAGTCCATCCATGAAACAAAAGAGACCTTTCTCTTCTCCAAGGTTTGAAATTTGAAGCATTAGTTCTAAAAACTCTCAAACATACTCCCATACCTTGCCTCTTTGACTAAGCTTATGAATTTTCACCCTTGACTCATCATTAGCATACTTAGGGTAGAACTACTGCTTAAACTTCGCCTTGAACTCTTCCCAAGTCTAGACAATAGCATCTTTATAGCTTGCATCATTACACCTACATCTCCACCATAACAATACAATGTCAACCAAATACACAGAGGCTATACTTACCTTAGTGGCATCCTCATCAATGCCCATGGCTTGAAAGTATTGCTCCATTCCCATAGAATGTTTTCCACATCTTTTGTGGACCTAGCTCCCTTACACTCCTTTGGCTTGGGAATTACCACTTAAGCCTTAGTTGTTATAGCTAACACAGGCTGCCTTACATGTTATGAGCTCCCTTTTAAGCTCATTCTTCTCTTTGCACATCACCTTAACCAGGAACTCTAAGGATTCATTCTTGTGGGTAAACATGTTGATGGTTTTGTTCAGCGCACCATGAAATCCTTCCTTGATCTCCTCTTTAGTTTCCTTGAACCTCTCCCTAAGGTCTGACACTATCACCTTCAACTTGGCTAAATGGCTAGTCATGGTTGACATCATGTCTTTCAAGGTAGCCTTTTTCCCCTTTCCTTGGTTGGCTCCTAGACCTCTAGTTGTTAGCTACCAACATTTCTTTGAGATACCATTTTCTTGAACACTTTGAGTGTGAACTAAACACAACCATGAAGTAAATCCTGCTCTAATAACAACTATCATGGGTTAAGATTCAAGCTTCGACTCGTGCAACTCCAAGACTAGAGAATGAACTCATTCGGTATCTTAGATCAGCCTTTAATTGAAGTAGTGCACAAAAACTCAGTACTCCAAGGCCAACCACCCAAGTTGTTGCTAGACAAGGCTACACATAAGGTGTTTAATGGAAAGCTAAAGAGAACAATAGAGATAGGAAAAAGAAAACTTGTATTATTCAAGTTATGATGTGTACATCAAATGAGGGTGGGAAGGCCCTCTATTTATAATTGAAGGCCCTATGAATCAATGGCTAGGATTGACTCAATCCAATGGCTATTATAAAGTCCAAAATTACAAAGAGATTACATGAGATATATATCAACAGTTCAAATTGTATAGGGAACTATACTATCCTTAGTAGTCTCCAAATCCTTTTAGAAAGTCTTATCTGTTATGTTTGTCTTAGCCTATGCTCTGTTAGGTCTACTAGGGATTTCATCACTTGGATAAATTGGTTGTAATGGAGAACACCATTCATCTTTAACCCCAAAAGGGTGTGGTGTAAAAAAATCAAGTGAGAGGACTTTAATGTGTGTGGTGGGAGGAGGGATGAATTGAAGTGACAAAGGGCTGAATCTTAGTGGATTGTGGTAGCAAGGTCACTCTACCCCTTACAATACCCTATTACATATTTAAGTCATTTGCAAAGGATTCTACCCATTGCTCGATGGGAATTAAGCTCCAAGAGGCTTGCATGGCCTGTCTGCCATGAGGGCTATACCTACAACATTTGCTCTTATGGTCCATGGGCCCTTACTATAGGTTGGCAATTGAGTGATGGGCATGTGCATTGCTTCTAGCCTAGATTCTTACTTAGATGCATTTAGTCATAATACAAAGCTTGGTAGCTTCATGCCACTAGCTTTTTAATTGAGTGCGATGACCAATTGTGCGAATCAATGGTTCTTCTCATACTAGGTTAAATTACTATTGTGACACTGCCATCAATAAGGTAAAACTAACCTATCTCATGACAGTTTAAACCCAACTTATGTTCCCTATTGCTGCGTGAACAATCCAACATTTGGTGAATTATGCTTCACAATGATAGAAAAAGCAAACATCGAAGGATCAAAAAGCAATGTCGCTATGAACACTTGGCTACCACAAGCTAGTTATCCTTGTGTTAACTTTTTTGACACCTCTAGCTTCAAATTTCAAATGATTGATAGGCCATGTTTTCATAGTTCATATTCATACTAGAAATTAGAATCAAACAAGCTTTTACACTTTTGTTCCACATGAGATTTCTATTCTCGTTAAGTTCATTTTAGGACACTTGCATTATCTTTTAATAAATGTGCTGCCCCAGCCAATCTACCCACCTGACATTGTCTTTTACCCTGATAAATCGAGCAAGGCTAGCCTTGGGCCTAAAATAAGGGGTCATGCCTTGCCTTTGATTCATCAAATAGGTAAAATAATGTTAAAAGTAGTGGTATTTCAATTTTGCTTGAGGGCTCCCACTTGTCCTACACCTCTCAAGTCATTTCACAAAGTTGGATTAGAGTCAAGCTCAACAAGGTCTTCTTTCCTATTGATTCTACCAAGCTATTCCATTGGCTATGGTTTCTCTAGATAGTAGACAGGGATAATGGGAATCTTATTAATCCATTCATGTACATCACTAATTAGTTGACGAGGCATTTGGTTACCTTCAAAGAGTCATAGTTACTCCTGCCATTTATCTGTGCATGGTTGAATTTTTTCACTTTGACATTCAAAGCACTTGGTAGAAATCACATTACGTGAGCATCTGTAGGGACCATCGCAATGCTTTGTTTTAATTAAATAGTCAAATTCCCCTTGTCTATACCAGTTTTAAGTTAACTATTTGTCATTTAAAAAAGGCCCCTGAGGGTGCCATTCCCAACCATCCCCCAACTGATACGCAGTGACCCACTCTAACCATGGGAGTGGTTCAAGTAGTTCACCAACATCGAATGGGTTTGAGACTGGGACCTCTATGCCTAGCCCCCAAAGCTAATCCTTTTATCGAGGTTATAGATCTATTTTGTTGACTTCCTTTGCCAACACTATTCCATTGACAAGAAGCTATTCACTTTAGAGACCTGATGCGATTATGAGTACCATCGAGTGCAGATAGCACTCAGTCCTCTAGATTTTCAAAACCTGTTGGGGCATACTGAACACTATGCAACATGCAGTGCTTTTTCTAGCCATTGGACCCTACATCTGATTGAGCCATTTCTAGGGTGGGCAGGTTGTTAAACAAAAAAGATAACTCTTCCCAAGGCCCCTACTAATGTCTTTAGACTACCTAACATTGCCATCAACTATCATGTCCTAGTTGATTTCCTTTCGAAGCTCATGTTGGATGCACTATCAGATGGGCTTGTCTCATCTCTTAAGATCGACTAACCCATGTGCAAATGTTATTCACATGGGACTTTTCCACTCTTAGGCTTAAGCCTTGGCCTATGACACATGCACGAGATTGGCTAGACAAAGGCATTTTTGTGGTCAACGAGAAAGGCCCATGAGACTACCAAATACCTAAAAGACTTTGCTAGACCAAGCCTATGATCATAGCTTCTGCTTGCACCATCCTAGGGAGCCATTGCTCGATTCAGGGACTTAGTAAGAGGTTAGGGGTTTGGGGTAGCATCAGCAGTAGGTGTCATAGGTTGAGGGCTTAAATCTAGCACCCATGTGGCTTTAGTCTAGAAAATACTATGCATATGCCTAAGATAGCCTCTTTTCTGACTCTATGCTAAACACTTGTGCTATGGACTCCATTGGCTCCTTAAGAGCTTGGAAGAAAGCTAGGAAAGAGAGTTAAAGAAATTGTATTTCTATTTACTTGATGCTATGTACAATTACTTTTACATTGACTCTTATGTCTATCCCTAAGTCTCTAATAACAAAGTCTATGACTTGGTTCCTTTTACTTTTCTCTTGTTGCTTCTTCTATGAATTACAAATGAGAGGGAAGGCCTTTATTTATACCTGAGCCTTCCTAACATATATGGCCTTTATTTATCTAAGTGTGTGGCTCTTGTAAGCCTTTTAGACCCTTTCATGGCCCCTAGACATGTTGTAATTTGGCTAAGGCCTTTGTAGAATCCAGCTTGTTCTAAGCTCCCTGCTGAGCCTCAGGTCTAGAAGAGTCTGGGCACTCCTGCTAAGTGCCTATGCCTAATGAGTTCTAGAACCTTCCCCGTCTAGTCACTGTTCTTCCCATAACTAGGGCCTTTCTAAGCCTTCCTTATCTGGGCACTACAATACCTACTACTGTTCCTACTCCAAGCCATTTTAGAAACTTTAGTGCTTGCACACTAGGCTAGCCTCCAAGCTTCTCTAAACTCTTTTATGCTAATGCACCTAGCTTATTCTTGACACCAGGTTGCTCACCTTGCCATTTTGTCAAACCTTAGCCTAGGCCTTAGCCTGCATACTCAGGCCTCATATGTGCCTTTAGGACCTTGGTCTTGATCCTTCTTGATCCTTTGACTACACCAACTTAAACAAGTTGTGTCTCATAATCCTTTAAACTTAGGACTTGCGCATGGATCATGACATTTTCCCTCACTTGTTCTAGCAACACCCTTATTGCTAGGGGATGTAATTCCTTCACTACACATGCATACTAGATTGATGTCCTATCTTGTCCCAATGGTCCTTAGCACATGATGGTTTTTAGTACATGATACTCCTCAGTACACCTTCATAGTCATCCCTTGCTTCGGTCATGATCCCAATGTGATTCCCACAAAACCATGCCTTTCAAAACATGTAGTGCCTTAGTTGGTGATGTGCCATTACCTTCTCCCCACGCATAATGGGCTCTTCAGGGCATATAGCACTCATGTCACATAAGCTTCCATGAATCCGGGCTTGTCGAAGTGTTCAACACCTCTATGTCTGATGTGCCATTACCCTTTCCTCTACACCATGCATTCTTTAACCTTTCCCACACTTAATGGCCCTTTGAGGTGTACAGTGCACACAAGTGCAAGGCATGCAGCACTCACATCTAGGCCATTACCCTTTTTTTAACAAACCCTTCATCTACAGGGCCAATGGTTTTTTACAGCTAACTCATCCTGCCCTTATTAATAGCCTGAGAGATCCTCTCTTTTTGGCTCAACCACTATTGCTACTCTTGCAATTAAACTCTCTCTAAATCCTCTCAATGGCTCCAGGCTTCTTCTGCTATGGGTGTTCTCTGGCCTCATGTAGTCTTAAGCACAAGAAGTAGTTAAAGGACATAATCATCGTGCTTGTCTTAGATCGAACCCATGTTCCATGCCTTTCGATGCTGTATCTCTTTATTGGTCTCTTTTTCTTCTGAAGAATTGCTACTCTTATCTCTCTTACTCAAGCCCTTACTCTTAGGCTCAGTTGTTACCCTTAGGCTATGGAGACTTAGTGCACTCAGCCTCAACCATCGACTTAGCAATGGCAATACTCTTACTTCAAGTCTCATACACTATCGCTTCACTCAGCTCTTACCCATGGTTTTTACCCTTTTATGCACTATTCTGACATAGAGTCTATCACTCATATATGATCCTTAGTGTCCTCAAACTAACTTTCATAGATGACAACCACTCCTTCGAACTAGCCTTCATCCCCTTACACATGGGTGGGTAGCCATTATGCACATCACCCGTGCACCCAACCATAAATGTGAAGCTCAAACTATGGATCTCCCACATATCCTTATGAGCATTCAAGCATCCTTGTGCCCTACTCTCAGCACCAATAATCAATAATGCCCACACCATGCAATGCCATAAGCAAGCTATCATCACAAACGGCACACTAGCATGCAAGTTACCCGTACAACTCAAACTGACATCAACACTGCTCATAATGAAAGTTCTAATCCCCATCGATTGAAACCTGGTCTGATACCAATTATCAAAGGCTAGGGGCTTAAGCCTAGTACCCATTTGGCCTTAGGCTACAAACTACCATCCATGTGCTTAAGTTAGCCTTTTTTCCAACTCTGTGCTAAACACTTATGCTGTGTATTCCACTAGCTCTCAAAGAGCTTGGGAGAAAGTTAGGAAAAAGAGTTGAAGCAATTGTAATTTTTATTTACTTGATGCTATGTACAATTGCTCAATAACCTTGTAATGACTCTTATGTCTATCCTTAAGTCTTTAATATGGCCAAGTCTATGCCTTGGTTCCTCTTACTTTTCTCTTGTTGGTTCTCTTGTTAACTACAAATAAGGGGGAAGCCTCTATTTATACCTAGGCCTCCCCAACACATATGGCCCTTATTGATCCAAGTGTATTACCTTTATAGGCCTTCTAGAGCCTTCCATGGCCATTAGACACTTCTTAGGTCAGCTAAGGCCTTTGTAGAGTCAAGCTTATTCCAAGCTCCCTGTTAAGCCTTGGGTTTGGAAGAGTCCAAGCACTCTCACTAAGTGCTTTGCCAGAACTTTCCCCATCTAGTCACTGCTTTACCCATAGCTAAGGCCTTCTAGAACCTTTCTTATCTGGGCTACAGTACTCGTCACTATTCCCATGCTAGGCTATTTTGGAACCTTTAGTGCCTGTGCAGTTGGCTAGCCTCTAGGCTTCTCCACAATCTTTTGTCCCATGAACATGGCTTGTCTCTAAGCTAATATAGAGCATGCTGTGCTTGTTTGCCAGTGCCATTCTTCTGGGCCATTTTAGATCCTTACAATGAGAAATCCTCATTCTTGGCACTAGGTAACTCACCTTGCCATGCTCCTGTACCTTAGCTTAGGTCCTGGTCCACACACTCGGGCCTCAAATATGCCTTAAAGACCTTGGTCTTGATACTTCTCAGTCTTTCACCCATACCAACTTGAATAAGCTGCGTCTTTTAACCGTCTTAGCTTAGGACTTGCATACAGACCATGACATTCTCTCCTACTCATTCTAGCAATACCCTCATTACTAGGGGATCTTATTCTTTCACTTTATGTGCATGCTGGATCGATGTCCCACTCTTATTTTGATGGTCTTTCGCATATTATGGTTATTGCTACATGATGGTTCTTGGTACACCTTCACAGTCATTTTTTGCTCTGATCATGATCCTAATGTGGTTCCTATAAAACCATGCTTGTCAAAGCATGCAATGCCTTAGCTAGTGACATGTCATTACCCTCTCCCCACACTCAATGGACCTTTTGGGGTATGTAGCACTCATGTCTTGTAGGCTTCCACAAATCCTGGTATGTTGAAAAGTGTAGCACTTCTATGTTCGATGTGCCATTACCCTTTCCTCTGCACCATAGGGTCCTTACCTTTTTCCCACACTTAATAGACCCTTCGAGATGTGCAGGGCACACCGATGCTGGGTGTGCAATGCTCATGGCTAAGCCATTACACTTTCTTTGACAAACTATCCATTTCCTAGGCCAGTGGCTCTCCACAACCACATGTACCTTACCCTCATTAGGAGCCTAAGAGATCTCTTCTTTTTGGCTTAATCACCATTGCAACTCTTGCCATTGGACTCTCCCTAAGTCTTCATAATGGCTCCAAGCTTCTTCCACTCTAGGTGTTCATTGGCCGTATATAGTCCTAAGCACAAGAAGCAGTTAAAATACATGGTCACTAGACCTTTGTCCTAAATCGAACCCTTGGTCTTTGCCTTTCGATGTTGTTGTTTTTCATTGACTTTTTCTTCCCTTGAAGAACCGTTACTCTCATCTTTCCAACTCAAGCCCTTGCCCTTGGGCTTAACACTTACCGTTGGGCTGTGCAGACTTAGTGCACTTAGCCTCAACCACTAACTCAATAATGGCAATACTCTTACTTTAAGTTCCATACCCTACCACTTTACTTAGCTTTTACCCATGGCTTTTACCCTTTTTTAGACTCCTCACACTTTAAGTCTAGCACTTGCATATGATCCTTGGTGTCCTCAAGTAGGTTTTCATGGATGACAGCCTCTCCTTTGAACTAGCCTTTCTTCCTTTACACATAGGTGGATGGCCCTAATACACATAACCCATTCACTTAACCATAATTGTGAAGCTAGAATTAAGGATCTTCCACACATCCTTATGACCACTCAAGTGTCTTTATGCCCTACTCTTGGCACCAACAACCAATAATGCCCACACTATGCAACCTCACATGTAAGCAATCATCACAAGCAGCACATTAGCACACATGTTGCTTGTACAACTCAAACCAGCATCAACAATGGTCATAACAAAGGTTTTAATCCCCCTTGGTCAAAACCTGCTTTGATATCAATTGTCATGGGCCAGGGGCTTAAGCCTAGCACCCATGCAACCTTAGGCTAGAAACTACCATTCATCGACATAAGTCAGCCTCTTTTCCAAACACTTATGTTGTGCATTCCATTGGCTTCCAAGGAGCTTGGTAGAAATCTAAAAAAGAGAGTTAAGGCAATTGTATTTCTATTTACTTGATGCTATGTACAATTGCCTAATGACCATATAATGACTCCAATGTCTACCTTAAGTCTCTAATATGGCTAAGTCTATGACTTGGTTCCTCTTACCTTTCTCTTGTTGCATCTCCTGTTAACTACAAATGTGGGGAAGGGCCCTTATTTATACCCACACATGGTATGCAGCCTAGCATGTGCCAATGATGTTCAAAGGAACTATCTGCACAAAGGGCTAGCATGTGCTGATGGTGGTTGAACCATGTGTTAAGACCAAGGGCCAACATATCTCGATAATGATCAAGGCATGTGGATGATCATAGTCTGCAAGCAGGTCCTAGCACATGGGTTCTCTCTAAGTTGAGAAACAGTTCTAGTTTTAGTAGGATAAGGTTAGCTAGGGTGACTAGGCCTTAAGCCCTACTAGAGGCCCAAGTCATAGGGAACTAGCCTAGAATAATGGTATGGGAAGTGATCAAGACTCTAGAGGTTCAAGCATGGTGTTCAGGTTTAGTGGAATTGAGCTAGGCCTAGGTCTGGCCCTGGTGAGTGATGCTCAAGTACATAATCAAACCAAAGTGTAGGCATTGATGATGGAGGTGTTGGCACATAGACAGACCTATGTGCAGGCACTAATGATCGATGTGTAAGTACACAATCAAACCCAGGTGTCAGCATGCTTAAACACAGTCTTGAGAGGATTAGATTTATGGGCTTATGGAAGGCCTAGTATTACAACACAATCTTTGACAAGCTAGAATTGTGTTGGGCACTTGAGTTTTGTAGGATGACTTAGGTAGACAAAGTCAATCCCCCATCCAAGGTCGTACAAAGTTTGGCTCAAGATTGAAGCCCATGACAATGCATTGAGTGTCATTTGTTGCCTATGGCGATTAAGAGGCAGATAAGTATCTTGAGTGGGAGGTTTATGGTACACATGCTGCACTGAGTGCCAGCATCTACCAAAAAGATGTCCAAGGCAAAAACCCATACCAAGGGCCTAGTTGTGCTAATAATGGTTGAGGCAAGTGCCTACACCAAGTGCCAGCATTTAGCAATGGTGTCCAAGGTAACATCCTATACCAAGGGGCTAGCATCTGCTGATGGCATCTGAGGCAACAATAGGCCAGCATCTACCAATGGTGTTGGATGCAATTGCCCATACCAACCAAGTGCTAGATGTTGTGATGGTGTTTGAGGCAACAACCTACACCAGGGGCCAACATGTGCCAATAGAGTTTGAGGTAAGTGTCCACACCAAAGGTGTGCCTACACCAAGGGTGAGTCCATTTTTGTAAAAATACCAATGGCATTCAATTCTCGTTTGCTTGGACACTCAAGGGTGGAATGTCATCACCAGGCCAAATTGGTTGTAAGGGATAACACCATTCATCCCTAACCCTAGAAACATGTAGTGTAAAAAAAATGAAGTGAAAGGACTTTAGTGGGAGTAGTAGGAGAAGGGATGAATCAAAGCTACAAAGGGTTGAATCCTAGTGGATCATGGCAGCAAGGTCACTCTGCCACTTACAATACCCATCACATATTTAAGTCATCTACAAAGGATTCTACCCATCACTTAGTGGGAATTGAGCTCTAAGGAGGCCTGTGTGGCTTGTCTATTTCAGGGGCTACACCTATGACATATGCCCTTAGAGGGCATCGGCCTCTATTATAGGTTAGCAATTAGGTGACAGGTGCATGCATCACTTCTAGCCTAGATTCTAAATTAAAGGCATTTAGTCATAATTTAGCACATCATAGCTTCACGCCACCAACTTTTCAACCAAGTGCGATTACCAATTGCGAGAATCAATGGTTCCTCTCATACTAGGTTGAATTACTATTGCGATGCTGCCATCAGTAGGGCAAAACTAGCCTATCTCACGATGGTCTAAACCAAGCTCACATTCCCTATTGGTGGGTGAAAATTAAACACATGATGAATTTTACTTCATAATACAGGAAAAACTAACATCAAAGGATGAAAAAGCAATGTCACTATGAAAGATTGGCTGCCGCAAGCCAGTTATCCATGAGGTAACTTTTTTGACACCTTTAGCTAGAAATTTTAAAGGTTTAACGGATCGATAGGCCATCCTTTCATGATTCATATTCATACTATAAATCATAATCAAATGAGCTTTTACCCTTTTATTTCAAATGATATTTCTATTTTTATTGAGCTCATCTTAGGACATTTAATTATCTTTTAACAGATATGCTACCCCAGCTAAACTCCCCACCTAACAATGTTTTTACCAAGATCAACCAATTGAGGTTGGCCTTAGGTCCAAAAGTCATACCCCACCTCTGATACATGGAATAAGTAAAATAACATTAAAAGTTATGGTATTTCAATTTCACCTTAGGGCTGTCACTTATCCTACACTTATTATGTCATTTCACAAAGTCTAACTAAAGTTAAGCTCAACAGGGTCTTTTTTCCCCACAGAATCTACCAAGCCCATTCCTTTGGCTATGGTTTCACTAGATAGTAGACAGAGACAGTGGGAATCTTTTTAATCCATTCATGCCTATTACTAATTAGATGACAAGGCATATGGCTACTTTAAGAGAGTCATACTTCCTCCTACCATTTACCCGTGCTTGGTTGAATTTTTTCACTTTGACAATCAGAGCACTGGGCAAAAATCATATTGTGTGAGCATTTACAAAGACCGTCATAATGCTATGTTTTAATTAAATAGTCAAATTCCCTTTGCCTATACTAGTTTTGAGTTGATTGTTCATCATTCGAGGAAGGCCCACAAGGGAGGCATTCCTAGTCCATCCCTCAGCTAGTAAGCTATGGCCTACTCACACCATAGGAACAGCTAGAGTAGTGCAATGACAGTCAATGGGTTCAAGACTGGGACCCCTATACCTAGCCTTCAAAGCCAATCTTTTTCTTGAGCTTATAGATCCATTTTGCTAACTTCCCCTACCTATATTATTCCATCTACTAGAGACTATTCACTTAAAAGACCTGATACGATTATGAGTATAACCAAGCACAGATGGCATTCAATCCTCTAGATTTTTAAGGGCCATCAATGGTGCACTAGACATTGCATGATGTGCGGTGCTCTTCTAGCTGCTAGACCCTACCTCTAGCTAAGCTGTTTCTAGGGTGGGCAAGCCATTACACAAAAAAGATAACTCTTTCTTAGGCCATCACCAATGTCTCTAGACTCCTTAATGTTGTTATTAGCTACCACATTCTGGTTTAGGAATTTTAACCTAATTCCCTTTTAAAGCTAACACTGATGTGCTATCAGATGAATTTTCCCTATCTCGTAGGATCAACTAACCCGTGTGCAAGTTTAGTTCACATGGAACCTTTCCCTTCTTCAGCCTTTAAAATTCTTATTTGAATATTTGCTACCACTACCAACATCTGCACCGACGGTTGCTCTGTTTAGGCTCATACTCTGGGTTTTGCAATGATCACCTTGCCTTCTTGCTCATCAGGGCTCAATCTTTTCCCCGACAGCTAGGTATAGGTCACACACTTAAGCACCATCCATTCTAAGTTAGCATGTAGTTGGGCACTGTAACTCGATTTTCAGTTCAACCCACCTTGCTAATTTTGCTTACCAAAAATGGCCCCCTTAGAGCTATTGATTCCATGGCATGGCTCAATGAAGTAGCAGCGTCATCCTACCAATTTAAAGTTTGAGAATAGGTCAAGGGCATTGCAACCCTAATGCCTTTAATCATTAGCTTTTACCTTATAGAACTCACTAAGGGTACAGCTATCCTAAGGGAAACTTCAAAGGGAACTAGCTACTAGATGGTTTGATTAGTTTTTTGCCCCTATACCTAAGTTAGATGAACGATTTCAACATCAATATCACTATGGGCCTCCACTAGAGTTTCTTTTGGCTTCACCTTGCTCAGGTATGGTTCACCATTTTTTAGGTCTTGACATGCATGCTCACACTTAAACCCTTCTTAAAAGATCAAGGTTAGTAGGCAGTGCACCTATGAGGTATCCCACCAATCAACTTCTTTATGCCTTACGGGTTTTCTAGCCTATTGACTCACACACATGTCAGACTCTTTAGTTCATGTTTTAAGATGGGCTAGATTGGGAGCTTACAGGTTGATGTTAGGAGCACGTGGGTACTAAGTTACACTAAGGTGGTGTGTGTTGCATTCCACAATCATGGTGACAATATCTCTAAAGGCATATCAAGAGCTTGGGCTTGGGCTGCTGTTGTGACCTAAGTTGGTCCACTCCCCGAGCTGATCGACAAATCGATCGATTGATAGACTATCTTTTACCATTTTACATTCGATTAGGGTGCATCACTAGCCCCATCTACTTTTTTCTCAATAATTCTAAGCACTCTTTGACTCTCTTTTCAAAGTCCTTTTCATCTTTCACTTATGGTATTGTTCGGTATCGATCTCTCGAGTCTATTTAGCCCCACACAAAATTTATAGCCCAATTGGGGCTGCATTTTTAAATAACCCGACTCACAGATAATGCCTTCGGTGTGACAAGGTCTCGGCATAATGGGGCTCTCGCCCTCTCGGTGCCCCTTCCAAGGGAGTTTGGCCTAGTCTACTATTAAGGATGCTTTTCCAAACTACAATTCAGATGCCATGGGTGCTCGATTCTCAAGTTAGGCTCTACTCAGTTCATTTATCGT
The DNA here is from genome assembly GCF_002303985.1 of Durio zibethinus. The sequence goes on along the minus strand of NW_019167838.1, from coordinate 184,414 downwards.
TACTAAAAAAATCTTGGTAAGTTTCTTTTTCTCTGCTTATCAATGTGCTTAAACTCAATAGGTAATCCCACCTAACTAGGGTCATGATGCAAGCATCAACCAAGCAATGTAGAGGGTCTGATGGGGTCTAGATGGATGATGAATGTGCATCACTAAAGATGAGGCACATCGAAAGCTTTACCACCAATAATCATGGCATTATCATTGTCGAGGACTCATTTTTGGGCCAACCACAACCGATGAGATCATAGGAGGCCATCTTTTGCTTTCTCACCCAAAGCCTAATGGGTGGGGGGTTGGAGGGGGCGATGATGCATGACACCTAGGCAGACATGCCCATGGCTTAATGGCTTAGGGTGTAACTTGCATTCATAGATGCGATGGTTCATGAGATTTTGAAATTCACTCCAAGTATCACATTTTGCTATGTTCTTCATTGATGCAAGAGCCAAGATATCATTTGCCGAGAGTCATTTTGGTTTTTTACGAAAAAAGAGTCATGGTAACGCCTATGAACACATTGTAAATAGGATGGTCATGGCACATACACTCTTTTTCATTTGGTTCCTTTGCACGATTCATGTCGAGGGTTCATTATTCCATCATGAAGGATGATATCGATCATTTCACTTACCCATGAGGCAAAACAAATTGACCATCATGCACGCCTAGGGCTAAAAGGGACTCCAAGCATAGAGTCACCCTCACCCCCTTGATGTTTCATTTACGCATGCATAAGTTGTTCATTAAATAGGTTTCAACAATGATCATTCTTTAGGGTCACTTATAGAAACCTTGTTACGACTTCTCTTTCCTCTAAATGATAAGGTTTAGTGGACTTTTTGCAATGTCGCAAGCAGTAAATTATCCACGTCATTATGATCCAAACACTTCATTAGACCATTCAATCGGTAGAAGTGACAAGCAGTGTGTACAAAAGGCAAGGACTTAGTCAACATAAGCTAATGACTTGCACTTGCTGGGAATTCTTCGTTGAAAACCAATAATTGCAATGATCTATCCCCATTATGATGAAATTTCAAAGATTACCTAGGTTTGTCAGCCAAGGCTCTAGACTAGTTGAATACATTAGTGTAGCATGCTTGTGGCCCAAAACATCTAAGGGCATAATAGACCTATTATTACCTCAAACTTCCTTAGCCTAAGTGGCCATAGTCCCTCTAAAAAGTTATCCATGAAGGATCACCTTCTTATAGCTAGTTAATAGGCTGAGGTCTTGTTCATTAACAGAATTAACTAGACAAATCACTTCACCAATTAAGAATGGCCATGCACCACCACCCATAGAATCAAGAAAGAGCTCTCAATCAGTCAATACTTATTATGTCTGGACCTAGTAAGTTTCCTCATGTTGAGTCAAATTAAGCTGCTTGCTCCACTCTTGGTGGTGCCCTCAATTCCTTTAAGTTTTAACCTTGGGATCATACTCCCCTCGAAACCCAAAGACTTTGATTTCTCATAAGGTGCTAGTGGAGTCCTAAAAGTAACATCCTTCGATCCTTAGTCAGCATCATTTATGGTAAAGACTAGAATGGCATATAATCGTTTTCAAGCCCTTAACATTCATTCTTGATTAATGAAAACATCCTTGGTAAATGCTTTCATAGTTGTTCATCTTTCATAAATGAAAGAATTCCACCTCTTACTATGAAAAATGAATGCCCTCAATTGTCCATGTAAATCATTACTCCGATCCCGAAAGCCAACATAATAGGACCGAAATGCTATAATGTTATCCCATGCTAATGTATACAAGTGTAGGCTTGCTTTAAGCACTCTAATTTCTTCAAAAAAACAACACTGGAGGAATAACCTGGCCAGTTAAGGCCATGAGGGCATCATCTATAATAGGGATAAATAGATTAGTGCTCACTGTGAGATGGACTAATGACCCAACTTGAGTTTCAACTGTGAGCTTTTTTACTGCAACAACTAAAATATATGCTATTAGATCTAGAATTACTATGGTTGTTGGCATAAGACTTGCCCTCATATGGATCTTTGTTAAGGGATTTAGTTTATACTCATTTCAATTACCAGACTCACAGAGCCTAGTATTGTTATTTATTGTCACTACTTCCCCATGTTAGGATGGGGTAATTTATGCACCTACTGCCTTCCTCGGATGTGGTAGCTATTTCTTAAGCTCCCTTTATAGAATCGAACCCTAATTTTCCATCACCCATCACCACCATGTAAGCCACTATCCTACTATCAAAAGTTATAGGGCAAAATTTTAAATGATGCATCGCTGGCACAAACGCCATGCGATTTGTTAAGTTATCATGAATCATCAGAGCAATGGGCAAAGCCCTCATCGACCTTTTATCTAATAAATGCATCCCTCTAGAAGTTAGGGTTTGTTGCACATATTAGCTCTAGAATTACTATGGTTATTCGAGTAGTAGATCCATCAAACAACCTATGATTGATTTAATGAGCCATTCATAATTACACAGCCTAAATTAGTTCATACTTAGACATGTATGGCTTAATATTTGAGACAAGCATATGACTACTAGCATGATCAACCAAGTCACATTCTTTTGGGATGTTGGCACCGCATGGGCCTTAACACATTGACTGAGTGGCAGAGAGAGCCAAAATGAAGTAATAGACCGTGTGGCACTTGGATGGACACTTTCACATAAGTTAGCTTAGTTTGATATCTTAGCCAGTGTGGCAGCCTAACAATACACTGATTGCTCACTCTCTCTAAAGAGCTTAAGAGAATTTATAGCTATGCTACCTAAACCATTACAATGTTTGAAATAGGGACACTTTTTTTTAGCACATGAGATCTATCATCCCTTTTAGCACCTCTACTCAATCATGGCCCCATACATGGGTGGCTAATGACATCCTATGCCCAATCATGGCCCTATACAAGGTTGGCTCATGACATCTTCCCCCACCTATTCTATCAATGCCTTCATTGACTTATTCACCTAAAATTCTTCAATATTTAGCTGTAATGCTCAGAGGTCATGGTATCTCTCCTAACTAGTTTTTTTCGGTCCTAAGTCCTCCCACTTCACTAAATATTTATGAACTATTCTTTGAGATACTCAGGGTACCCTGTTAGCTAAAATCTCTTCAACTTGATGTTTTGATGGTGGCTTCATGGTCCTGGCAGCCCTGGTTGATTCACCATGACTTGCATCTATAGGGTTTATATGTTAGGGCTTTAAGTTGCTCACATGGAACATTGGATACACCTTTACCCATTTTGGTGGGTTGATTTTGTTAGAGGCATTCCCCACTTTGGAAAGAATCTTAAATGGACCATCATATTTATGCACCAACCTATAATCCTATTTCCTTAGGAACTTGGTTTGTTAGAACACTAGTTTGGCAAGAACAAGATCACCAACTTTGAATTGTTGTGCCCTTCGGCCCTTATCTACCCACTTTTTCATGTACTTTAATGTCTTCTCTAAGTATGCTTGTGCAATTTTTGTGTTTTGTCTCCATTCTTGGCTAAAGTTGAAGGCTCCTAGATTTTTCCCTCAATATAGCTCAAGGGATATATACAGTAGTCCTGGTAGTTATCTAGTGACCACTTCAAATGGACTCTTGTTTGTAGATGAACACTTATTGGAATTAAAATAAAGTCGAGCTACATCCAACAATGAAAGCTAATTCTTCTTATTAGCTTGAACAAATGTTTTGTTAATGTGTTTATGAGTCATTCATTAAGTGGGTTTCGATAATGATCCTTTGGATGATGTTCTTTCTATATGTTCATCTACTGAAACCTTGTTACAACTTCTCCTTCCTCTAAATGATAAGGTTCAGTGGACTTCCCATGATGTCACAAGGAATTATCCATGTCACCATGATTTGAACACTTCATCAAACCATTCAATCGGTAAGAGCAATGGGTAGTGTACAAAGGGTAGGGACATACTCAACATGAGTTGATGACTTATGCTTTCTAGGAATTCCATGTTAAAGACTAACAATTACAATGATCTATCCCCATCACGATCAAATTTCAAAGATTACCCAAGCTTGTCAGCCAAGGCTATAGACTCTTTGAATACATCAATGTAGCAAGTGTGTGGCCAAGAACATCTAAGGGTATCACAAACCTATTATTACCTCAAACTTCTTTGGCCTAAATGGCCATAGTCCCTCTAAGAAGCTAACCATCAAGGATCACCTTTGCATACCTAGTTAGTAGGCTAAGATCTTGTTCTTTCATGGAGTTAACTAGACAAATCACTTCACCAACTAAGAACGGCCATGCACCACCACCCATAGAATAAAAAAAGAGCTCTTAATCTGTCAATCCTTACTATGTCTAGACCTAGTAAGTTTCCCTTTCTTAAGTTAAATAGCTATAGGCTCTACTCTTGGTAATGTCCTTTTGCCAATTCCTTTAAGTTTCAACCTTGCAACCATACTCCCTCAGAACCCAAAGACTTTGATTTCTCATAAGGTGCTGGTGGAGTTCTAAAACTAATATCCATCGATCCCTGGCCAACATCATTTATAGTTGAGACTAGGATGGTATTTGATCATCTTTTAGCCCTAACTTTCATTATTGATTAATGAAAACATCCTTGGCAAATGCTTTGCAGTTGTTCACCTTTCATAAATCCAAAAATTTCACCTCTAACTATGAAATTTGAATGCCCCTAATTGTCCCTATTAATCATTACTCCTATCTCGAAAGCTAACACATTAAGACTGAAATCCTATGATGTTATCCCATGCCAATGTATACAAGCACAAGTCTACTTTGAGCACTCTAATTTCTTCAAAGTAACAATGTTAGAGGAACGACTTGGCCAATTAAGGCTAAGAGAGCCTCACCAATAGTACAAAAGAGTAGCTTGGTGTTCACTATGAGGTGGACCGAATGACCCAATCCTAGTTTTAACTATAAGCTTTTTAACTGCAACAACTTAAATATATGCTATTGGAGCTAGAATTGCCGTAGTTGCTAGCACTAGACTTACCTTCTAATGGATCCCCATTAAGGGATTTAGATTGTACTTATTCCAATTACTAGACTCATAAAGCTTGGTATTTTTATTTATTTTCACTACCTTCCTATGTTAGGATTCGATAATTTGTGCACCTGTTACCTTCCTTGGAAGTGGTAAACATTTTTCAGGCTCCCTCTTTGGAATCAAACCCTAATTCTCCATCATCCATCACCATCATAGTAAGCCATTATCCTACTATCAAAAGTTGATAGGGTAAAATTTTGAATGATGCGTCTCTGGCACATAGGCTATGTGATCTATCGAGTTATCATGAATCATCAGAGTAATGGGCAAAGCTTATGTAGACTTTTATCTAATGAATGCATCCCTTCCAAAAGTTGGGGTTTGTTGCACATATTAGCTCTAGAATTACTATAATTATCTGAGTAGTATATACCATCAAATAATCGATAATTGATTTAATAAGCCATTCATAGTTTCACTATCTGAATTAGTTCAAACTTACATAAGCATGGCTTAATCTTCGAGACAAGCATATGACTATTTGGCAGGATCAACCAAGTAGCATTCCTTTAGGATGTTGGCACTGCATGGGCCTCAATGCACTAACTGAGTGATGGAGATAGCTAACACGAAACACAAGCATTGTACATGTCAAGCTCGTAAAATGTATAGTAATAGATGTGCAAGGGTTGAGAGCCTGCACCTATAAAACATTCCACATCCAATAGCACGATCAAACACTAGTGCACTAATGTGGCTATAGAGGTTTAGGTGGCACACTTAGGATACAACACATGATTGAGGTTCGACCCATAGCCCTTAAGGATACAAGAAGAATGATGGATTGCCAGACATCCAATTACCATCAATTTAGGTATGTAGCATAGGATCCTGATTGCACCCCCAAGGATGATGACCACATGGGAGGAGATTAAAGAGGATGATGGGCTGACAATTTGATGCATCGAGTATGGAGCCTGCCAATATGCATAATCATAACATTACTTATATGCCTATTACATACAAGTGGCAGCATCAATGCACAATAGTCCACAACCCACCCAATCAATTACTCGATGAGCGAGAGGAAGAAATAATGTACGAGGCCATGCCACAGTCACTTGGCATGGGAAAAACACGAGCAAGGGCCACAAGACTACCCTTGCCATCCAATAGGCAATAATGGCATGACACCACCAATTCTTGGTCTAGCCAAGACTGCACATGAAACCTCCGTAACCACTACCCTAAGGGGTTGTTGCTTGATTTAGGGATTTGTTCCTAGGGTCTTTGGTAGCATGGGCTACATGCACGGTTGGCCAAGCCAAGGCATTTTTATGGTCGATAATAAAAGACCACAGGACTACCAAATACTCAAGAGACTTGGCTAGACTAAGCCAATGACTGCAACTTTTGCTTACACCACTTTAAAGAGTTGTTGCCCGATTTAAGGACTTGATCTGGGGTTTAGGGTAGCATTAATCATAGGTATAGGTTTGAGCTCGACATAACTGAGCCTTTTTTCCATATGCACACCAACCAGTTAAGGCCATGAGCTTCTATAGGTCACCAAAGCAACTAGTTGCTTGACAACATGACCAGAAGGCATGCATGGCCTGGATTTTATGCTAGGGACATTGCTATGGATGTTTGCAACAACAAGCCTATCATGCACACCTACTCCCTTATGGGGGAAAAAGGAGGACCAGACAACCACCCCTAAAAGGCATGATAGATTTTACAGATATGTTAATAGTAGATATTAAAGTGTCTATAATGGGGAACTTCTTCCAAATAGGCATATATTGCACGAGGGTTTATAGGTGTTGATAGTGGATGAGGCATATGCCCTTACTAAGGCCCAGCATGTGTTGATGGTGTTCGAGGCAAGTGCTTGTAGTAAGGGCCAGCATATGCCAATGGTGTTTGAGGTAACTACCTATACCAAAGGCTATTTTCTACCGATACTGATTGAGGCATGTGCCTTCACTAAGGGCTAGTATGTACCCATAGTGGTCAAGACAATTGCCCACACCAAAGCCAGCTAGTGCCAGTGGTGGTCAAGTAGGTGCCCTTACCAAAGGCCAGCTTGTGCTGATGATGGTCAAGGCATGTGCTCGTACCATGTACTAGCATGTGCTGATGATGGTCGAGGCATTGGCTAAAGTTTGATTCTAGGCCTTGATGCGCATGCTAGGCTTAGGCATGTACTGGTGCTATATTTTTTCCTAGGGCACCATCACTGAAAGATTGTTGGAGAACCTAGTCAATGGCATTGAGGGTTCCAACAGTTGGGGAAAGGGGCCAGGGGGTGTGTGCACATGATGTATAATGGGTACTAGTCCTTAGCCTTTATATTGGCCCCTTATCCCCTAAGGAACCTCAAAAACTCACAACCCCTTAAAAAAGCATTGGAGAACCTAGTCAATGGCATTGAGGGTTCCAATAATTGAGGAATGGGGCCAAGGGGTGTGTGCACATAATGTATAATGGGTGCTAGTCTTTAGCCCTTATATTGGCCCCTTGTCCCCCCAAGGAACCTCAACAACTCACAACCCCTTAAAAAAGCATAAGAGCTTTTACAGGTTTACAACCAGTAGCCATTTAAGTGTCTAAAATGGGGATGCTTTCTTCAAATGGCCATAAGATCTTCTACACTTCGAGCTCTTAGCTGAATTTTTTTATGGATGCCTATAAAAATATAAGGATCACGTATACTAAATTTAGGGCCAAAACTCTTTTTAAAAGAATTTTAAAAAATCCCAAACCATGAAAAATTTTAAAAATCATGAAAAATAAAAAATAAGTCATCTTTCCATGAAACTTCACATGAAGGCATAGGGGACTATTATATGAATTTACAAGCCATAAAAATGGTATTGGCATGGCAAAAATATGAAGATGTGCTTGAACCCAACTATTGCCCAGTTATGGTATGCATGATGCACGGCCCAGCATGTGCCAATAATATTTGAGGGAATTACCTACACCAAGGGCCAACATGTGTCAATGGTAATTAAAGCATGTGCCAAGACCAAGGGCCAACATGTCTTGATGGCAGTTGAGGCATGTGCATATGTCATAGTCTGCAAGTTGGTCCAAGCCTAAAAGTTCTTTTTGAGTAGAGAAATAGTTGCAATTCCAGTAGGACAAGGTCTGAAAGTTAAGGGGATCAAGCCTTAAAGTGTACTAAAGGTCCAGGTCATGGGGAACTAGCCTAGAATAATGGAACAGGTAGTGATTAAGACTCTAGAGGCTTAGGCCTTGTGTTCAGGTTTGATAGAATTGAACTAGGCCTAAGGGGTGTGTGTGTGTTGGTTAGCATTTTATGAATTTACAGGCAGTGATCAAGACTCTAGAGATTAGGCCTGATGTTCAGGTTTGGCAGAATTAAGCCAAGCCTACATGCGGATGTTGGTTAGCGTTTTATGAATTTACAAGCCATAAAAATGGCATTTACATGGCAAAAATATAAAGATGTGCTTGTATCACTGGTCGATACTCAAGCTTCAGGCTCGCACAGCTCCAAGACATAAGAATGGACTTTTTCACATCTCAAATTAGCCTAACATAAGAACGGTGCATGGACACTTTAGACTACAAGGCTTGGCCACCTAGTATGTTGTGAAATGAAAGGCTACAACAAGTGCTTGCAGAAAGGCTAACAAAAGAATAAAACAAAGTTTAAGGCAAAAGTAAGGATGTTATTACTTAATGGTTCTAGTGTGCGTACAATAAGGGTCAAAATCTCTTTATTTATAACTGAGTCACCTTACAATTAATGCCAAGATACATTTCTAAACTCTAGGGATTACACTGGCTTGAATCTTATGATTTTAGGAGATAAGATACAATTCTTGATTCTAAGGGATTGGTGTTGCTACACAATCTTTGACTTGCTGAAATTGTGCTAATTATCTGACCTTTTAAAAGCCCTAAAAATTGATCCTCCTAGGATTGTGTTCAGGTGTGCCCACACCTGGGCTCGATCGTGTACCTACTCTTTGACCATTAATGCTCTTACCTAGGTTTGATTAGATGCTCGTGTAATGCTCACCAACAACTACCTCTGGGCTTAGCTCAATCCTACCAAACCTGAACACCTTCCCTAGGCCTCTAGAGTCTTTATCACTACTTACCCCATTGTTTTAGGCTAGTTCCCCATGACTTAGACATCTAGTGAACCTCAGGGCCTATTCCCCTTAGATGTCAAACTCTATCTCGCTAGAACTTGAACTACTATTCAACTTGAAGAGAACCCTTTAGCCTGTACTAGCTTATGAACCATGACACTTAAACCCACTTACTACTTGGTTGTGGTGCACATGGTGCATGGCTATGGCCTAGGATACCTGTACTTGGTGCACGACCTAGCATATGTCAATGGGTGTTTGAGGGAACTATTTACACAAAAGGCCAGTATATGCCAATGATGGTCGAAGCATGTGCTAAGACCAAAGGCTAACATGTCCCGATGGTGGTTGATTCATGTGCATGTGCCATGGTTTGCAAGCTAGTCTAGGCTTAGAGGCTCTTTTTTAGTTGAGCAACAATTCCAATTCTAGCGAGACAAAGTCTGATAGTAAGGAAAACCAGGCCTTAAGGCATACTGAAAGTTTAGGTCATAGGGAAGTAGCCCAAAATAGTGGTAAGAGCAGTGATCAAGACTCTAATGGCTCAAGCACGATGTTCAAGTTTAGTGGAAATTAGCCAAACCAAGGTGCAGGAGCTAGTAAGCATTATATGAATTTACAAGCCATAAAAATGGCATTAGCATGGCAAAAATATAAAGATATGCCTGAACCCATTTACTTGCACAAAGGGCCAGCATGTGCCAATGGTGCTCGAAGCATGCACGAAGGCCAAGGGCCAGCATCTTTTAATGGTGGTTAAGGCATATGCATGTTTCATAATTCATAAGTTGATCCAGGCCTAGGGTTCTCTTTGAGTCAAAGAGCAATTCTAGTTCTAATAGGAAAGGGTTCGATTATAAGGGGGACTAGGCCTTGAAGCCTCCTAGAGGCCCAGGTTATAAGGAACTAGCCCAAAATAGTGGTATGAGCAGTGATCAAGATTCTAGAGGCTTAAGCACGGTGTTCAGGTTTGGTAAAATTGAGCCAAGCCTAAGTGCGGGCACTAGTGAGTGCTTATGTGAGTTTATAGGCCATAAAAATGGCATTGGCATGGCAAAAATGTGAAGATGTGCTGAAACCCACCTACTGCCTAATCATGGTATGCATTGTGCGAGGCTCGAGCCCAGGATACTCATGTGTAATGCAAGGCCTAGCATGTGTTGATGATGTTCAAGGGAGCTGCTCACACAAAAGGCCAACATGTGCTATTGGTGGTCAAAGTATGTGCCAAGACCAAGGGCTAACATATCCTAATGGTGGTCAAGGCATGTACTTGTGTCATGGTTTACAAGCTACTTCAGGTCCAAGGGTTTTCTTTAAGTTGAGGAATAGTTCCAATTCTAACAGAAAAGGGTCTGACTACTAAGAGGACTAGGCTTTGAGACCTACTGGAGGCCCAGGTTGTAAGGCACTAGCAAAAAATAGTAGTATGGGTAGTGATCAAAATTTTAAAGGCTCAAGCACGGTGTTCGAGTTCCATGAAATTGAACCAGCCTTAGGTACAGGCGCTAGTGAGCGCTTAGATGAATTGACAAGCCATTAAAATGGCATTCCCATGGAAAAAATGTAAAGATGTGCCTGAACCCACCAATTGGTCAATGGTAGTGTGCATGGTATGTGGTCTAGGCCCAGGATACCATGCTCGATGTATGGCCCATCATATGCTAGTAGTGTTTAAGGGAACTACTTATACAAAAGGCTAGCATGTGTCGATAGAGGTCAAAGCATGTGCAAAGACTAAGGGCCAACATGTCTCAATGGTGGTCGAGGCAAGTGCATATGTCATGGTCTAAACACTAGTCCAGGCCTAAATATTCTCTCCGAGTCGAGGAGCAGTTCTAGTTCTAAAAGGAAAGGGTCTGATTGCTAAGGGGACTAAGCCTTAAGGCCTACTAGAGGCCTAAGTTACGAGGTATTAGCCTAGAATAGTGGTATGGACAGTGATCAAGACTTTAGAGGCTTAGGCACAATGTTTAAGTTTTATAAAATTGAGTCAGGCTCAGGTCTAGGCACTGGTGAGCACTTAGATAAATTGAGGCATGTGTATGTGTCATGGTCCGCAAGCTGGTCCAAGCCTAAGGGTTCTCTCTAAGTTGAGGAATAGTCTCAATTTTAGTATGATAAGGTTCGACTACCAAGCAAACCAAGCCATAAGGCTTACTAGAGTCCTAGGTCATAAGGAACTACCCAAAATAGTGGTATGGGCAGTAATCAAGACTCCAAAGACACAAGCAAGATTTTCAGGTTTGGTAAAATTAAGCTAGGTCCAGGTGCATGCATTTGTGAGCAATGTGCAGTCACACAGTCAGACCTAGGTACAGGCACTGATGATCAAGGTAGGTGCGAGCACACGATCAAACCCATGTGTAAGATTGTCTAAACATAGTCCTAAGAAGATCGGATCTATAGGCTTCTAGAATGTCTAATACTATAGCACAATCTTTGACAAGCTAGAATTATGCTAAGCACTTGAGTTTCGTAGGTTGATAATTTTTGACAAATGCTAGCATCTAGCAATGGTGTTCGAGGTAGATTCCTGAACTAAGAGGCCAGCATTTGCTGATGGTATTCGAGAAAATAATAGGCCAACATCTGCCAATGGTGTTGGATGTGATTGCCCACACAAACCAAAGGCCAAGTGCTGTCAATGGTGTGCAGGCATAACTGATCCAAGGGCCAGTCGCACCAAGGGTGAGTCTGTTCCTATAACAAATACCAAAGGCATTTGGTTGTCATTTACTTGGATGCTTAAGGTAGAGATGTCATCCACCAGCCCAATCGATTGTAATGGAAAACACCATTCATCCCTTACCCCAAAAAGGTATAGTTTAAAAAAATAAAGTGAATAAACTTCAATGGGTGTGAGGGGAAGGGATGAATCGAAGCAACAAAGAGCTAAATCTTAGTGGATCATGGTTGAGTGGCAGCAAGGGCACTCTACCACTTACAGTACTCCATCACATAATTAAGTCATCTGTAAAGGATTCTACCTGTCACTTTATGAGAATTAAGCTCTAAGAAGGCCCGCATAATTTGTTCACTTCAGAGGTTGTACCTACAACATGCACCTTTGGAGGCCATAGGCTTCTACTGTCGGGTGACGAGCGCATGTGCGCTTCTAGCCCAGATTCTAACTTAGAGGTGTTCATCATAATCTAGCACATGGTAGCTTTGCACCATTGACTTTTGAACCAAGCACGATGACCAATTGTGTGAATCAACAGTTTTTCTCTACTAGGTTGAATTACTATTGTGACACTGCCATCAATAAGGTAAAACTAACCTATGTCATGATGGTCTAGACCCAGCTCATGTTCTCTATTAATGGGTGAACAATCCAACACTTGGTGAATTCGACTTCACAATAATAGGAAAAGTTGGCATCAAAGGATCAAAAAGCAATGTTGCTATGCATGCTTAGCTACCACTAGCCAGTTATCCCTATGGTAACTTTTCTGACACCCCTAGCTTCAAATTCCAAAGGTATAAAGGATTGATAGGCCATGCTTTCATAATTCATATTCGTACTGGAAATCAAAATCAAATAAACTTTTACCTTTTTGTTCCACATATGTTTTATGTTCTCATAGAGCTCATCTTAGGACACCTGCATTATCTTTTATCAAATTTGCCTTCCCAGCCAAACTCTCAACTAAGAATGTTTTTTGCCTAGATTGACTAACTGAGGTCCACCTTGGGTTTAAAAAAAGGGGTTGTGCCTCGCTTTCGATTCACAGAATAAGTAAAATAATGTTAAAAGTAGTGGTATTTCAATTTCATCCGAGGTCTCCCACTTATCCTACACCTCTCAAGTCATTTCACAAAGTTAGACTAAAGTCAACTTAATAAGGTCTTCTCTTTCTATTGATTCTACCAAGCCCATTCCTTTGGTTATGGTTTCGCTAGATTATAGATAGGGACAATGGGAATCTCATTAATCCATTAATATGCATCACTAATTAGATGACAAGGCATTTGGCTACCTTAAGAGAGTTATAGTTATTTTCGCTGTTTACCCATGCTTGGTTGAATTTCTTCACATTGACACTCAAAGCACTGGATAGAAATCGCATTATGTGAACATCCTTAATGACCATCATAATCCTTTTGTTTTAATTAAACAATCAGATTCCCCTTGTCTATATCAGTTCTAAGTCAACTGTTCATCACCCGAGAAAAGCCCTTGAGGGAGCCTTTCCCATCCATCCCTTAGTCGGCATGCGATGACCTACTCTCTCCATGGAAGCAACTCGAATAATGCTCCAGTAGCTAATAGGTTCGACACTAAGACCCCAGTGCCTAGCCCTTAGAACCAATCTTTTTCTCGAGGTTACATATCCATTTTATCAATTTCCCTTGCCTACATTGTTCCATCAACTAGAAGCTATTCACCTTGGAAACCTGATGTGGTTATGAGTATAGCTAGGCAAGGATAACATGATCCTTTAGATTTTCAAGGGTTATTGAGGGTGCACCAAACACCATGTGATGTGTGGTGCTCTTTCGACCATTAGACCCTATCTCTAGCTGAGTCATTTCTAGGGTGGGTAGGCAGTTAAACAGAAAAGATAACTCTTCTTGAAGCCCCTGCTGATGACTCCAAACTCTTTAACTTTGCCATTAGCCTCCACGTTCTGGCTTATAAATTTTAACCCGATTCCCTTTCAAAGCTTACACTCGATGCGCTGTTGGGCTAACTCCCCCCATATCTTAGGATCGACTAATCCATGTTCAAGTGCTGTTCACATGGAACCTTTCCCCCCTTCAGCCTTCAAAGTTCTCATTTGAATATTTGCTATTTATTTCAAATAGTTATGACCTTTTGTTTTGTGATAAACAAATTGTTTATGTCCATACAAGCTTATTTGAAATAAAATAATACTAGTTTATTAATATTTCAAAACTTAATAAGTAAAAGATTTATAAAATGAATCTGTTTACTGAGTAAGCTCAAATTGTTATGACTGTTTGAGCAATTTTTTATTTCAAATAGTTAGGATATTTTGTTTTGTCATAAAACAATTGTTTCTATTCATACAAGTTTATTCAGAATAAAATAATACTACTTTATTAATATTTTGCAAGTTAATAGGTAGTAGATTTAAAAAATATATCTGTTTATTGAACAAGTTCAAATAGTTATGTCCATTTGAACAATTAGCTATTTTAAATTATTATGACATTTTGTTTTGTGGTAAAACAATTGTTTCTGCTCATACAGAATTATTAAAAATAAAATAATACAAATTTATTAATATTTTGAAAATTAATAAAAGATTTAAAAACTAAATCTATTTACTAAACCAGTTTAAATAGTTATAACTATTTGAACAATTATCTATCTCAAATCGTAATGATCTTTATTTTGTCATACAACAATTGTTTCTTTTCACATAAGCTTATTCGATTAAAATGATACTAATTTAATAATATTCTGAAAATTAATAAGTAAGAGATTTAAAAAATAAATATGTTTGTCGAACCAGTTTAAATAGTTAAGACTATTTGAACAATTATCTATTTCAAATCGTTCTAACCTTTTGTTTAGTCATAAAACTATTATTTTAGTTCATACAAACTTATTCGAAATAAAATAAAACTAATGTATTAATAGTTAAAACTATTTGAACAATTATCTATTTCAAATCGTTCTAACCTTTTGTTTAGTCATAAAACTATTATTTTAGTTCATACAAACTTATTCGGAATAAAATAATACTAATGTATTAATATTCAAAAAATTAATAAGCAAGAGATTTAAAAAAATAAATCTATTTACTGAACAATTTTAATTAGATATGACTATTTGAACAATTATCTATTTAAAATTGTTTTAACATTTTGTCTTGTCATAAAACAATTGTTTCAATTAAAAAACGTATCCGAAATAAAATAATACTACTTTATTAATATTTTAAAAATTATTAAGCAAGAGATTTAAAAACTAAAGCTATTTTTTAAAGCAATTCTAATAGTTACGACTATTTGGACAAATATCAATCTCAAATCATTACGATCTTTATTTTGTCATAAAACAATTGTTTCTAATCATACAAGTTAATTCAGATAAAAATAATACTAATTTAATAATATTTTCAAAATTAATAAATAATTTAAAAAATAAATGTGTTTATTGAATCAATTCAAATAGTTAAGATTATTAGAATAATTATGTATTTCAAATCATTTTGACCTTTTTGTTTAGTCATAAAATAATTGTTTTAGTTCAAACAAGCTTATTCGAAAGAAAATAATACTAAGTTATTAACTTTCAAAAAATTAATAAGCAAGAGATTTGAAAAATAAATCTGTTTACTGAACAAGTTCAAATAACTATAACTATTTAAATAATTATCTATTTAAAATTGATATGAACTTTTGTTTTATAATAAAACAATTGTTTTAGTTCATAAAAGTTTATTCAAAATAAAATAATACTAGTTTATTAATATTTTAAAAATTAATAAGAGATTTAAAAAATAAATCAGTTTACTGAATCAATTTAAATAATTACGAATATTTAAATAATTATTTATTTCAAAACGTTATTATCTTGCATTTTGTCATAAAACAATTGTTTTTGAACATACAAGTTTGTTTGAAATAAAATTGTTAGTACTTTTCGTTTTGTCATAAAACAATAAATTTTGAACATACAAGTTTATTTAAAATAAAATAATACTAATTTATTAATATTTCAAGAATTAGTATGAGATTCAAAAAATAAATCTATTTACTGAATAAATTCAAATAGTTATGACTATTTAAACAATTATCTATTTCAAATTATTACAACCTTTTGTTCTGTCATAAAATAATTATTTTTGTTCATATAAATTTATTTAGAATAAAATAATACTAAATTAATAATATTCTAAAAATTCATAACTAAGAGATTTAAAAAATAAATTTGTTTGTCAAACAAGTTCAAATAGTTATGACTATATGAATAATTATCTATTATTTTAAATTATTATAACCTTTTGTTTTGTTATAAAACAATTATTTCAACTCATCCAAGTTTATTCATAATAAAATAAAACTAATTTATTAATATTTTAAAATTTTATAAGAGATTTAAAAAATAATGTTATTTATGGAACCACTTCAAAATAATTATACCTATTTGAACAATTATATATTTTTAATTTGTTATAACCTTTTGTTTTCTCATAAAATAATTATTTCTATTCATACAAGCTTATTCAAAATAAAATAATACTAATCTAATAATATTTTGACAATTAATAGCTAAGAGATTTAAAAAATAAATTTGTTTAACTATTTGTACCAGTCAAGCCAATAGATTCATTTTTTAAATCCGTTATTTATTAATTTTTAGAATATCAATAAATTAGCATACTTTATTCTAAATAAGACTATATCAATAGAAACAATTGTTTAATGACAAAACAAATGGTTATAATGATTTGAAATAAATAATCGTTCAAATTGTTATAACTACTTGAATTGGTTTGGCAAATAGATTTATTATTTTAAATCTCTTATTAATTTTTAAAATATTAAAAAATAAATGTTATTTTATTCAAAACAAACTTATATGAACAAAAATATTTGTTTTACGACAAAACAAAAGGTCATAACGATTTGAAATAGATAATTATTCATATAGTCTTAATTATTTGAATTAGTTCGACAAATAAATTTATTTTTTAAATCTCTTAGTTATTGATTTTCATAATATTATTAGATAAGTATTATTTTATTCTAAATAAGCTTTTGTGAACATAAATAATTATTTTATGATTTGAAATATATAATTATTTAAATAGTAATAACTATTTAAACTGGTCCAGTAAGTATATTTATTTTTTAATTCTCCTACTTATTAGTTTTTGATTATTTCAAATAAACTTGCATGATGAAAAACAATTTTTTTATAACAAAATAAAAAGTTCATAACGATTTGAAATAGTTAATTGTTCAAATGGCCATAATTATTTGAACTAATTTAATAAACTGATTTATTTTTTAAATCTCCAACTTCTCAATTTTTGAAATATTAATAAAGTAATAGTTTTATGATAAAACAAAAGTTTATAACAATTTTAAATAGTTAATTGTTCAAAAAGTCATAACTATTTAAACTTATTCAGTAAACAGATTTATTTTTTTAAATTTCTTGCTTATTAATTTTATAAATGTCAATAAAATTATATTCTTTTATTTCAAATTAGCTTGTATGAACTGAAAAGAAAAAATTTCTGACAAAACAAAAGATCAGAATGATTTGAAATAGACAATTATTCTAATAGTCTTAACTATTATAACTAGTTCAGCAAGCACATTTATTTTTTAAATCTCTTACTTATTAATTTTTAGAGCATTATTAGTTTAGCATTATTTTATTCAGAACAAGCTTGCATGAACAGAAATAATTTGTTTTATGACAAAACAAAGATCATACTATTTGAGATAGGTAATTGTTGAAATAGTCATAACTATTTAAATTGGTTTGGTAAACAAATTTAGCTTTTAAATGTCTTATTAATTTTTGAAATATTAACAAATTAGTATTACTTGATTCTGAATAATTTTGTATGAACAAAACAATTGTTTTACAACAAAACAAAATGCCATAAGGATTTGAAATAGATAATAGTTCAAATGGATATGACTATTTCAATTTGTTCAGCAAACATATTTATTTTTTAAATCTCCAACTTATTAATTTTTAGAATATTAATAAATTAGTATTATTTTATTTCAAATAAACTTGTATGAATATAAACAATTGTTTTATGACAAAATAAAATATCATAATTATTTGAAATAAATAATTGTTCAAATAGTCATAACTATTTGAACTCACTCGTTAAACAGATTTATTTTTTAAATCTTTTAATTATTAATTTTTAGAATTTTAATATATTAGTATTATTTCTATTCCTAATAAGTTTTTATGAGCAAAAACAATTAGTTTATGATGAAACAAAAGATCATAAGATTTGAAATAGATAATTGTTCAAATAGTCATAACTATTTGAATGTGTTTAGAAAACCTTTTTTTCTTATTAATTTTTGGAATATTAATAAATTTAAATTATTTTATTCAAAATAAGCTTGCATGAACAAAGCCAAATATTTTGTGGCAAAACAAAAGGTCATAATGTTTTAAAAATAGATAATTGTTCATATAGTCATAACTATTTGAACTTATTTGGTAAATGGATTCTTTTTTTTGTTCTCCTACTTATTAATTTTGGGAATATTAATAAATTAGTATTATTTTACTTCAAATAAACTTATATGAACTGAAACAATTGTTTTATTACAAAAGAAAAAGTTATAATGATTTGAAATAGATAATTATTTAAATAGTCATGACTATTTGAACTTATTTGGCAAACATATTTATTTTTTAAAATCTTTTACTTATTAATTGTCGAAATATTAATAAATTAATATTATTTTAATTTAAATAAACTTGTATGAATAGAAACAATTATTTTATGATAAAACAAAAAGCCATAACAAGTTGAAATAAATAATTCCACAAATAGTCATAACGATTTAAACTTGTTTGGTAAACAAATTTATTTTTTAAATCTTTTACATTTTTAATTGTCTTAATATTAATAAATTTGATTTATATTATTTGAAATAAGATTGTATGAATAGATAAAATTCTTTTGTGACAAAATAAAAGGTTATAGCGATTTCAAATAGACAATTGTTCAAATAGTCATAATTATTTAAACTTTTTCAGTAAATAGATTCATCTTTTTAAATTTCTTTATTATTAATTTTTGAATTACTAATAAATTAGTATTATTTTATTTCAAATAAGCTTATATGAACTAAAACATTTCTTTTATGGCAAAACAAAAGGTCATAACAATTTGAAATAGATAATTATTCAAAAAATCATGATTATTTGATCTAGTTCAGTAAACATATTTATTTTTTAAATTTTACTTATCAATTGCTAAAATATTAATAAATTAGTATTATTTTAGTCCAAATAAGCATGTATGAACAAAAACAATTATTTTATAACAGAACAAAAAGTCATAAGATTTAAAATAAATAATTGTTCAAATAGTCAAAACTATTTGAACTAATTTGATAAATAGATTTATTTTTTAAATCTCTTATTAATATTTGAAATATTAATAGATTAGTATTATTTTATTCTGCACAAACTTATATGAACAAAAGCATTTGTTTTTTGACAAAACAAAAGGTCATAATCATTTAAAATAGATAATTATTCAAATAATCATAATTATTTGAACTGGATAGGAAAATAGAATTATTTTAAAAATCTCTTACTTATTTATTTTTGAAATATTAATAAATTCATTTTATTTTATTCGAAGTAAGCTATTATGAATTTAAAAAAACTTATTTTATGACAAAACAAAAGGTCATAATGATTTGAAATAGATAACTGTTCATGTAGTCTTAAATATTGGAACTTATTCAACAAATAAATTTATTTTTTAATTCTCTTAGCTTTTAATTTTCATAATATTATTATATTAGTATTATTTTATTTCGAATAAGATTGTATGAACAAAAATAATTGTTTTATGACAAAACAAAAGGTTATAACAATTTGAAGTTTACAATTGTTCAAATAGTCATTGCTGTTTGAACTAGTTTGGTAAATAGATTTATTTTTTAAATCTTTTACTTATTAATTTTTAAAAGATTAATAAATAGTATTATTGTATTCCGAATAAAATTGAATGCTCAAATACAATTTTTATATGACAAAACAAAAGGTAATAACAACTTGAAATAGATAATTAATAACATAATCATAATTATTTGAATTGATTCGATAAATAGATTCACTTTTTTAATAACTTACTTATTAATTTTTGGAATATTAATAAATTAGTATTATTTTATTTTGAATAAGCTTCTATGACCTGAAACAATTGTTTTATGATAAAACAAATGGTCATAATGATTTCAAATAGATAATTGTTCATATAGTCTTAACTGTTTGAGCTACTTCAGCAAACAAATTTATTTTTAAATCTCTTAGTTATTAATTTTGGGAATATTATTAAATTAGTATTATTTTATTCCAAATAAGCTCATATGAATTGAAACAATTATTTTACGATAGAACAAAAGGTTACAACAATTTAAAATAGATAATTGCTTAAATAGGAACTAATTCAATAAATAGATATGTTTTTTAAATCTTCTTCCTATTAAGTTTTGAAATTTTAATAAATTAATATTATTTTGTTCCAAATAGGCTTGTATGATGAAAAACAATTATTTTATGAAAAAACAAAAGTTTGTAATGACTTGAAATATATAATTGTTCAAATGATCATAATTATTTGAACTAGTTCGATGTATTTTTTAAATCTCTAATATATCAATTTTTGAAGTGTTAATAAAGTAATATTATTTTATTTCAGATAATCTTTTATAAATTGAAAATTTGTTTTATGATAAAACAAAAGGTCATATTTATTTTAAATAGATAATTATTCAAATAGTCATAACTATTTGAACTTGTTTGATAAATAAATTTATTTTTTAAAATTTTTTATTTATTAATTTTTTGAATGCTAATAAATTAGTATTATTTTATTTTAAATAAGCATGTATGAATTGAAAATACTATTTTATGACAAGCAAAAGGTCAAAACGATTTGAAATAGATAATTGTTCTAATTTTCTTATCTATTTGAATTAGTTTGGCAAACACATTTATTTTTTAAATCTTTTATCTATTTTTAGAATATTATTAATTTATCAATATTTTACTCCAAATAAGCTTGTATGAACAAAAACCATTGCTTTATGACAAAAAAAATATCATAATGATTTGAGATAGATAATTGTTCAAAAAATCATAATTATTTGAATTGGTTCAATACAAAGATTTAGTTTTTAAATCTTTTATTAATTTTTGAAATATTAATAAATTAGTATCATTTTATTTTGAATAATTTTGTAGGAATAGAAACAATTATTTTATGACAAAACAAAATATAATAACAATTTGACATAGATAATAGTTCAAATGGACATGACTATTTAAGCTTGTTTGGTGAACGAATTTATTTTTAAAATTCTCAACTTATTAATTTTTAAAATATTAATAAATTAGTAATATTTTATTTTGAATAAACTTGTATGAAAAGAAACAATTGTTTTATGATAAAACAAAAGATCATAATGATTTGAAATAAATAATTATTCAAATAGTCATAACTATTTGAACTTGCTTGATAAACAAATTTATTTTTAAATCTTTTACTTATTAATTTTTTGAATTTTAATAAGTTAGTATTATTTCATTTTGAATAAGCTTTTATGAACAGAAACAATTGGTTTATGACAAAACAAAATGTCATAACAATTTGAAATAGATAATTATTTAAATAGTCAGAACTATTTGAAAATGTTTAGAAAATATATTTATTTTTAAATTTTTACTTATTAATTTTTGAAATATTAATAAATTTTTCTTATTTTATTCAAAATATGCTTGCACGAATAGAACCAAATGTTTTATGACAAAACAAAATGTCATAATATTTTAAAATAGATAATTGTTCAGATAGTCATAACTATTTGAACATATTTGGTAACAAGCTTTATTTTTTAATTCTCTTTCTCATTAATTTCTAGAATATTAATAAATTAGTACATTTTATTTCAAATAAGCGTATATGAACTAAATCAATTGTTTTATTACAAAACAAAAGGTCACAATTATTTGAAACAATTATTTGAAATAGATAATAATTTAGATAGTCATAACTATTTGAACATGTTAGGTAACAAGATTCCTTTCTTAATTCTCTTTCTCATTAATTTTTGGAATATTAAAAAATTAGTATTATTTTATTTCAAATAAGCTTATATGAACTAAAATAATTGTTTTATTACAAAACAAAAGGTCACAATGATTTGAAATAGATAATTATTCAAATAATTATGACTAGTTGAACTTGTTCGAAAAACATATTTATTTTTTAAATATTCTACTTGTTAATTGTCAAAATATTAATAAATTAATATTTTGTTAATCGAAATAAACATGTATGACAGAAACAATTATTTTATGATAAAACAAAAGTCATACCAATTTGAAATAAATAATTTTTCAAATAGTCATAAAGATTTGATATTGTTCAATAAATAGATTTATATTATTTTATTCAAAATAAGCTTGTATGAACAGAAAAAATCATTTTATGACAAAACAAATTTCAAATAGATAATTGTCAAAATAGTCAAAATTATTTAAACTTGTTCGACAAACAGATTCATTTTTTTAATCTCTTAATTATTAATTTTCATAATATTAATAACTTAGTTTATTTTATTTCAAATAAGCTTGTATGAATTGAAATAATTTTTTTATTACAAAAGAAAATGTCATAACCATTTGAAATAGATAATTAGTCAAATGGTCATGACTATTTGATCTAGTTCGGTAAGCATATTTATTGTTAAATTTTTTTACTTATTAATTGTTGAAATATTAATAAATTGGTATTATTTTAGTCCGAATAAGCTTATATGAACAAAAACTATTTCTTATAACAAAAAAAAAGGTCATAACAATTTAAAATAAATAATTGCACAAATAGTCATAAAGATTTGAACTTGGTTGGTAAACAAATTTATTTTTAAAATTTTTTACTTCTTAATTGTCTTAATATTAATAAATTTGTATTATTTTATTCGAAATAAGTTTGTACAAATAGAAACAAATCATTTTATGACAAAACAAAAGGTTATAGCAATTTCAAATAGATAATTGTTCAAATAGTCATAATTATTTAAAATTATTTCTTAAATAGATTCATTTTTTAGATCTCTTAATTATTAATTTTTAGAATATTAATAGCTTAGTATTCTTTTATTTCAAAAAAGCTTATATGAACCGAAATGATTTTTTTATGACAAAACAAAAGGCCATAACGATTTAAAATAAATAATTATTCAAATAGTCATGACTATTTGATCTAGTTCAGTAAGCATATTTATTTTTAAAATTTTTTACTTATTAATTGTTGAAATATTAATAAATTGGTATTATTTTAATCCAAATAAGCTTGTATGAACAAAAACTATTGTTTTATAATAGAACAAAAAGTCATAACAATTTGAAATAAATAATTGCTTAAATAATCATAACTATTTGAACTAGTTTGATAAACATATTTATTTTTTAAATCCCTTATTAATTTTTGAAATATTAATAGATTAGTATTCTTTTATTTCGAGCAAACTTACATGAACAAAAACATTTGTTATATGATAGAAAAAAAAGGTCATAGCTATTTGAAAAGATAATTGTTTGAATAGTCATAATTATTTAAACTGATTAGGTAAATAGAATTACTTTTTAAATCTCTTACATATTAATTTTTTAGTATGAATAAATTCATTTTATTTTGTTCCAAATAAGTTAGTGTGAATTGAAAAAATTGTTTTATGACAAAACAAAAATGATTTAAAATAGATAAAGGTTCATATAGTCTTAACTATTTGAACTAGTTTAGCAAACAAATTTATTTTTTAAATCTCTCAGTTATTAATTTTTGGAATATTTTTATATTAGTATTATTTTATTTTGAATAAGCTTGTATAAATAGAAATAATTGTTTTATGGCAAAACAAAAGGTTATAACTATTTGAAGTATACAATTATTCAAATAGTCATAACTATTTAAACTGGTTTGATAAGTAAATTTTTTTTTAAATCTCTTATTAATTTTTGAGAGATTAATACATTACTATTATTTTATTCTGATAAACTTTGTAATAATAAAAAAATTGTTATATACCAACAAAAGGTTATAACGATTTAAAATAGATAATTGTTTAAATGGCCAAATTATTTGAACTGATTTGGTAAACCAATTTTACTTTTTAAATCGCTTACTTATTAATTTTTGAAATATTAGTAAATTAGTATTATTTTATTTTGAATAAGCTTTTTATGAATTGAAACAATGTTTTATGACAAACAAAAGCTCATAATGATTTTAATAGACAATGTTTCAAATAAGCATAACTATTTGAATTTGTTTGGTAAACTAATTTATTTTTTTAAACTATTGCTTATTAATTTTTGAAATATTAAGAAATTAGTATTCTTTTATTTTGGATAAGCTTTTATAAACTAAAACAATTGTTTTATATCAAAACAAAAGGTCATAATGATTTTAAATAAATAACTGTTCAAATAGTAATCACTATTTGAACTTGTTCGATAAATAGATTTATTTTTTCAAACTTTTCCTTATTAATTTTTCAAATGTTAATAAATTTGGATTATTTTATTTCAAATAAGATTGTAAGATATGAAACAAATATTTTCTAACTAAACAAAATATATAATTATTCTAATAGTTTTAACTATTTGAATTGGTTGGGCAAACACATTTATTTTTTAAATCTCTTACTTATTAATTTCTAAAATATTATTAAATTAGTATTATTTTTAACTAAATAAGCTTTATGATCAGAAACAATTGTTTTATGACAAAACAAAGATCTTAATGATTTGGATTGATATTGTCAGAAAATAGTCATAATTATTTTGAAGCTAATTTCGTAAATAGATTTATTTTTTAATCTCACTTACTTATTTTTTTGGAAATATTAATTAATTAGTATTATTTATTTTCGAATAAGCTGTATGATAAAACAATTGTTTTATGACAAAACAACAAGGTCATAAGATTGTGAACATAAATAATCTGTGTCATATGAGTCTTACTAATTTGAAATGGTTTAGCAATTTGAATTTATTTTTAATTTTTTCTTGGTTATAGTGTGCAAAATATTTTTAAATTTAGATATTTTATTTGAAAAAATAAAGGTTTTAAATGAATGAACAATTGTTTGATGACAAATAAAAAGTTTAAATGAATTGGAATGATAATTATTCAAATAGTCAAACTATTTGAAAGGGGTTTGGTAAAACAATTTACTTTAAAATCTCTTACTAATTAATTTTACAAATATTAATAAAAGGTTAGAATGATTTGAAATAGATAATTATTTTAATGGTCTTAACTATTTGAACTCGTTCGGCAAATACATTTATTTTTTAAATCTTTCACTAATTTTTGAAATATTATTAAATTAATATTATTTTTATTCAAATAAGCTTGTATGATAAGACACAATTGTTTTATGAGAAAACAAAAATCATAAAGATTTGAGAATGATATTTGTTCAAATAGTTATAACTATTTGAACTAGTTCAAAAAATAACTTTAGTTTTAAATCTCTTGCTTATTAATTTTTGAAATATTAATAAAGTAGTATTATTTTATTTCGAATAAGTTTTTATGAAATGAAACAATTGTTTTATGACAAAACAAAATGTTATAACAACTTTAAATAGATAATTGTTTAAATAGTCAAATCTGTTTGAACTTGTTTGATAAATAGATTTATTTTAATTAAATCTCTTGCTCATTAATTTTTTGAATATTAATAAATTACAATTATTTTATTCTGAATAAGCTTGTATGAACTGAAATAATTATTTTATGAATAAACAAAAGGTAAGAATGATTTGAAATAGATAATTGTTCTAATAGTCTTAACTATTTGAATTGGTTCAATTAACACATTTATTTTTCAAAGCTCTTATTAATTTTTGGAATATTATTAATTTAGCAATATTTTACTCATAATAAGTTTGTATGAACAGAAGCATTTGTTTTATTCCAAAACAAATATCATAATAATTTGAGATAGATACTTGTTCAAACAGCCATAAGTATTTGAATTGGTTCAATAAATAGATTTAATTCTTAAATCTCTTATTAATAAACTAATATTATTTTATTTTGAATAATTTTGTATGAATAGAAACATTCTTTTTATGACAAAACAAAATGTCATAAAGATTTGAAATAGATAATAATTCAAATAGACATGACTATTTGAACTTGTTCAGTAAGCATATTTATTTTTTAAATCTCCAACTTATTAATTTTAGAATATTAATAAATTAGTATTATTTTATTTTAAATAAAATTGTATGAATAGAAACAATTGTTTTATGACAAAACTAAAGATCAAAATTATTTGAAATAAATAATTATTTGAATGGTCATAACTATTCGAACTCGCTCAGTAAACAAATTTATTTTTTAAATCTTTTACTTATTAATTTTTAGAATTTTAATAAATTAGTATTATTTTATTCTAATAAGCTTTTATGAATGAAACAATTGGCTTATGACAATACTAAAGGTCATAACAATTTGAAATAGATAATTGTTCAAACAGTCATAACTATTTGAACTTGTTCAAAAAACATATTTATTTTTTAAATTTTTACTTATTAATTTTTAGAATATTAATAAATTTATATTATTTTATTCAAATAAGCTTGCATGAACAGAACCAATTGTTTTATGACAAAACAAAAGTCAAAATGTTTTGAAATAGATAATTGTTCAGATAGTTATAACTATTTGAACAAGATTGGTAAATAGATTAATTTTTTAATTCTCTTACTCATTAATTTTTATAATATTAATAAATTAGTATTATTTTATTTCAAATAAGCTTATATAAACTGAAACAATTATTTTATTACAAAACAAAAGGTCACAATGATTTGAAATAATTAATTATTCGAATACTCATAACCATTTGAACTTGGTCGATAAACATATTTGTTTTTTAAATCTTTAACTTATTACTTGTCAAAATATTAATAAATTAATATTTTTTATTCCGAATAAGCTTGTATGAACAGAAACAATTGTTTTATGACAAAACAAAAGATCATAACAATTTGAAATAAATAATTATTTAAATAGTCATAAAGATTTGAACTTGGTCAGGTAGATTTATTAGATTTTTTACTTATTAATTGTCTTAATATTAACAAATTTGTATTATTTTATTCAAAATAAGCTTGTATGAATAGAAAAAAATCATTTTATGACAAAACAAAAGGTTATAACGATTTCAAATAGATAATTGTTCAAACAGTCATAATTATTTAAACTTGTTCGTTAAACAAATTCATTTTTTAAATCTCTTAATTATTAAATTTCAGAATATTGATAAATTAATATTATTTTATTTTGAATAAGCTTATATGAACCGAAATGATTTTTTTATGACAAAAGAAAAGGTCATAATGATTTGAAATAGATAATTATTCAAATAGTCATGACTATTTGATCTAGTTTGGTAAGAATATTTATGTTTTAAATTTTTTAGTTATTAATTGTTGAAATATTAATAAATTGGTATTATTTTAATCCAAATAAGCTTGTATGAACAGAAACTATTGTTTTATAATACAACAAAAAGTCATAACAATTTGAAATAAATAAATGCTCAACTAGTCATAACTATTTGAACTGGTTTGATAAATATTAATAAATTAGTATTATTTTATTTTGAACAAACTTATATTAACAAAAAAAATTGTTTTATTACAAAATAAAAAGTAATAATGAATTGAAATAGATAATTGTTTAAATAGTTAAAATTATTTGAACTGGTTCTGTAAATAGAATTATTTTCTAAATCTCTTATAAATTTTTGAAATATTAATAAATTAGTTTTACTCTATTCTGAATAAATTTCTACAAGCTGAAATAATTATTTTATGACAAAACAAAAGGTCATAATAATTTGAGTTAAATAGTTGTTCATATAGTCTTAACTGTTTGAATTGGTTCAACGAACATATTTATTTTTTAAATTTCTTAGCTATTAATTTTCATAATATTACTAAATTAGTATTATTTTATTTCGAATAAGCTTGTATGAATAGAAACAATTGTTTTATTATAAAATAAAATGATATAACAATATGAAATAGATAATTATTCAAATAGTTATAACTATTTGAACTGGTTCAGTAAAAAGATTTATTTTTTAAAAACAATTATTTTATGACAGACAAAAGGTAATAATAATTTGAAATAATAGTTGTTTAAATGGCCATAATTATTTGAACTTATTTAGTCAACTAATTTATTTTTTAAATCTCTTAGTTATTAACTTTTGAAATAATAATAAAGTAGTATTATTTTCTTTTGGATAAGCTTTTATGAACTAAAACAATTGTTTATGATAAAACAAAAGGTCATAATGATTTTAAATTGATAATTGTTCAAATAGTCATAACTCTTTGAACTTATTCGATAAACACATTTATCTTTTTGAATCTCTTGCTTATTAATTTTTGGAATGTTAATAAATTAGTATTATTTTATTTCAAGTAAGCCTGTATAAACTGAAACAATTATTATAGGACTAAATAAAAGGTTAGAATGATTTGAAATAGATAATTATTCTAATAGTCTTAATTATTTAAACTGGTTCAGCAAATATATTTATTTTTTAAATCTCTCACTAATTTTTGAAATATTATTAAATTAGTATTATTTTGTCCAAATAAGCTTGTATGATCAAAAAAGATTGTTTTATGAGTAAACAAAGATCATAATGATTTGAGATTGATATTTGTTCAAATAGTCATAACTATTTGAACTAGTTCAAAAAAACAACTTTAGTTTTAAATCTTTTGTTTATTAATTTTTTAAATATTAATAAAGTAGTATTATTTTATTTCGAATAAGTTTTATGAAATGAAACAATTGTTTTATGACAAAACAAAAGGTCATAACGACTTTAAATAGATAATTGTTCAAATAGTCAAATCTATTTGAACTTGTTTGATAAATAAATTTATATTTTTTAAATCTCTTGCTCATTAATTTTTCAAATGTTAATAAATTACAATTATTTTATTCTGAATAAGTTTGTATGAACTGAAATAAGTGTTTTATAAATAAACAAAAGGTCATAACGATTTGAAATAGATAATTGTTATAATAGTCTTAACTATTTAAACTGGTTCAACAAACACATTTATTTTTCAAAGCTCTTATTAATTTTTCAAATATTATTAAATTAGTATTATTTTAATCTGAATAAGCTTGTATGAAAAGAAACAATTATTTTATGACAAAATAAACATCATAACGATTTGAGATAGACAATCATTCAAATAGTAATAACTATGTAAACTGTTTCGGTAAATAGATTTAGTATTTAAATCTCTTATTAATTTTCAAAATATTAATAAATTAGTATTATTTTGTTTTGAGTAATTTTTCATGAATAGAAACAATTATTTTATGACAAAACAAAAGGTCATAATGTTTTGAAATAGATAATTATTAATATAGATATGACTATTTGAACTTATTCGGTAAACAGATTTATTTTTTAAATCTCCTACCTATTAATTTTCAAAATATTAATAAATTAGTATTATTTTATTTTGAATAAACTTGCATGAATAGAAACAATTGTCTTATGATAAAACAAAATATCATAACTATTTGAAATAAATAATTGTTCAAACAAGCATAACTTTTTGAACTTGCTTGGTAAATAGATTTATTTTTAAATCTTTTACTTATTAATTTTTGGAATATTAATAAACTAGCATTACTTATTTTGAATACGCTTGTATGAATAGAAACAATTGGTTTATGACAAAACAAAAGGTTATAATATTTAAAATAATTAATTATTCAGATAATCATAACTATTTGAACGTATTCAGAAAACATATTTATTTTTTAAAATTTTACTTATTAATTTTTGGAATATTACTAAATTTATATTATTTTATTTGAAATAAGCTTATATGAGCAGAAATAATTATTTTATGATAAAAAAAATATCATAATGATTTGAAATAGAAAATTATTTGTATAGCCATAACTATGGGAACTTGTTTGGTAAATAAATTTATTTTTTAAATCTCTTACTCATTAATTTTTGAAATATTAATAAATTAGTATTATTTTATTTCGAATTAGCCTATATGAATTGATATAATTGTTTTATGATGAAATAAAAGGTCATAACAATTTGAAATAGATAATTATTCAAATAGTTATGACTATCGAGACTTGTTCAATAAACATATTTGTTTTTAAAATTTGTTACTTATTAATTGTCAAAATATTAATAAATTAATATTATTTTAATTCAAATAAGCTTGTATAAACAAAAAAAATTATTTTATGACAAAACAAAAAAGTCATAATGATTTGAAAGAAATAATTGTTCAAATAGTCATAACTATTTGAATTTATTCGGTAAACATAGGTATTTTTTAAATCTTTTATTTATTAATTACCTAAATATTAATAAATTTGTATTATTTTAATTGAAATAAGGTTGAATGAATAGAAAAAATTATTTTATGACAAAAGAAAAGGTTATAGTGATTTGAAATAGGTAATTGTTCAAATAATCATAACTGTTTGAACTTGTTCGATAAACAGATTTAGTTTTTAAATCTCTTACTTATTAATTTTTGAAATATTAATAAATTAGAATTATGCTATTCCGAATAAGCTTGTATGAATAGAAACATTTGTTTTGTGACAAATAGAAGGTCATAACGATTTGAAATAGATAATTGTTCAAACAGATATAACTATTTGCATTGGTCAAGCCAACAGATTCATTTTTTAAATCCGTTACTTATTAATTTTTAGAATATTAATAAATTAGCATTATTTTATTCCAAATAAAATTGTATCAATAGAAATAATTGTTTTATGACAAAACAAATGGTCATAATGATTTAAAATAAATAATTATTCAAATTGTTGTAACTAATTGAACTAGTTTGGTAAACAGATTTATATTTTAAATCTCATAATAATTTTTAAAATATTAATAAATTATATTTTCAAAATATTACAAACAAACTTATATGAACAAAAACATTTGTTTTATGACAAAACAAAAGGTCATAATGATTCGAAATAGATAATTATTCATATAGCCTTTACTATTTGAACTAGTTTGGCAAACAATTTTTTTTTAAATCTCTTAGTTATTAATTTTCATACTATTATTAGATTAGTATTATTTTATTTTGAATAAGCTTGTATGAACATAAATAATTGTTATATAACAAAAGAAAAGGTTATCATGATTTGAAATATATAATTGTTCAAATAGTTATAACTATTTGAACTAGTTCACTAAATAGATTTATTTTTTAAATCTCCTGCTCATTAATTTTTGAAATATTAATAAATTAGTATTATTTCATTCGAATAGGCTTATATGATGAAAAACAATTGTTTTATGACAAAATAAAAGTTCATAACAATTTGAAATAGATAATTGTTCAAATGGCCACAATTATTTGAACTGATTCGATAAATTGATTTATTTTTTAAATCTCCAACTTCTCAATTTTTAAAATATTAATAAAGTAATATTATTTTATTTTGGATAAGCTTTTATGAATTGAACACAAATGTTTTATATTAAAACAAAAGGTCATAATGATTTTAAATTGATAATTGTTCAAATAGTCATAACTATTTGAATTTGTTCGTAAACATATTTATTTTTTAAAATTTTTGCTTATTAATTTTTGAATGTTAATAAAATAATATTATTTTATTTCGAATAAGCATATATGAACTAAAACAATTATTTTATGACTAAACAAAAGTTCAGAATGATTTGAAATAGATAATTGTTTAATATTCTTAACTATTTGAACTGGTTCTACAAACACATTTACTTTTTAAATCTATTGCTTATTAATTTTAGAATATTATTAGTTTACCAATATTTTACTTTGAATAAGCTTGTATGGATAGAAACAATTGTTTTATAACAAAACAAGATCATAATGATTTGAGATAGATAATTGTTCAAATAGTCATAATAATTTAAACTAGTTTGGTTAACAGATTTAGTTTTTAAATCTCTTGTTAATTTTTGAAATATTAATAAATTAGTATTATTTTATTTGAATAATATTGTATGAATAAAAATAATTGTTTTACGACCAAACAAAGTGTATAATGATTTGAAATAGATAATAGTTCAAATGGATGTGACTATTTGAACTTATTTGGTAAATAGATTAATTTTTTAAGTCTCCAACTCATTAATTTTATCATATTAATAAATTAGTATTCTTTTATTTCGAATAAACTTGTATGAATAGAAACAATTATTTTATGACAAAAACAAAAGTTTATAATGATTTCAAATAAATAATATTCTAATAGTCTTAACCATTTGAGCTGATTTGGTAAACAAATTTATTTTTTTAAATCTCTTATTTATTTTTGAACTAGTATTAAATTAGTATTATTTTTAATTCAAATAAGCTTGTACAAACAAAATAATTATTTTACGAGAAACCAAAAAGGTCATAATGATTTGAAATAAATAATCATTCATTTAGTCTTAACTATTTGAACTTGTTTGGCTATTAGATTTATTTTTTAATTTCTTGGTTATTAAGTTTTCAAAATATTATTAAATTAGTATTATTTCATTTTCAAATAAAATAGTATCAACAGAACCAATTGTTTGATGACAAAATAAAAAGTTATAATTGATTTGGAATAATAATTATTCAAATAGTTAAAACTATTTAAAATGGTTTGGTAAATAGATTTACCTTTTTAAATCTCTTATTGATTAATTTTATAAATATTAATAAATTAGTAATAATGATTTGAAATTGATAATTGTTCAAATAGTCATAATCATTTGAATTGGTTTCAGTAAATAAAATTATTTTCTAAATCTCTTATAATTTTTAAACAATTAATAAATTAGTTTTTTCTATTCGAATAAGCTTGTATGAGCTGAAATAATTACTTTATGACAAAGCCAAAAGGTCATAACAATTTGAAATAAATAATTGTACATATAGTCTTAACTGTTTCAACTAGTTTGGCAAATAGATTTATTTTTCAAAATCTCTTAGTTATTAATTTTTAGAATACTACTAAATTAGTATTATTTTATTCCGAAAAAGCCTGTAGGAACAGAAATAATTATTTCATGATAGAACAAAAGGTTATAACAATTTGAAATAGATAATTATTCAAATAGTCAAAACTATTTGAACTTGTTTGGTAAATAGATTTACTTTTTAAATCTCTTATAAAAATTTTGAAATATTAATAAATTAGTATTATTTTATTTCGAATAAGCTTGAATGTTGAAAAAAAATTGTTTTAAGATAAAAAAAAAAAGTAATAATGATTCGAAATAGGTAATTGTTCAAATGGCCATACTTATTTGAACTATTTCGGTAAACTGATTTATTTTTTAAATCCCTTATTAACTTTTGAAATATTAATAAAGTAATATTTATTTTTTTGGGATAAGCTTATATGGTTGAAATAATTATTTTATAACAAAGCAAAAGGTTATAACAATTTGAAATAAATAATTCTTTATATAGTTTTAACTATTTGAACTAATTGGGAAAACATATTTATTTTTAAATCTCTTATTATTAATTTTATGAATATTACTAAATTAGTATTATTTTATTCTAAATAATTCTGTATAAACAAAAATAATTATTTTATGATAGAACAATAAGTTATAACAATTTGAAATAGATAGTTATTCAAATAGTCATAACTATTTAAACTAATTCGGTAAATAGATTTATTTTTTAAATCTCTTATTAATTAATGAAATATTAATAAATTAGTATTATTTTATTTCAAATAAGATTGTATGTTAAAAACAATTGTTTTAAGACAAAACAAAAGGCAATAACGATTTGAAATAGGTAGCTGTTCAAATGGCCATAATTATTTGATCTATTTTGGTAAATTGATTTATTTTTTAAATCTCTTATTAGCTTTTGAAATATTAATAAAATAGTGTTATTTTATTTTGGATAAGCTTTTATGAACTAAAACAATGGTTTTATGACAAAATAAAAGGTCATAACAATTTTAAATAGATAAATGTTCAAATAATCATAACTATTTAAACTTGTTTAGTAAACAGATTTAATTTTTCAAATCTTTTGCTTATTTTTTTTGAATATTAATAAATTAGTATTATTTTATTTCGATTAGGCTTGTATAAACTGAAGCAATTATTATATGACTAAACCAAAGGTCAAAATGATTTGAAATAGACAATTATTCTAGTAGTCTTAACTATTTGAACTGGTTCGACAAACATATTTTTTTTAAATCTCTTATTAATTTTTGGAATATTATTAAATTAATATTCTTTTTATCTAAAAATCTTGTATGATTAGAAACAATTGTTTTATGAGAAAATAAGGATCATAACTATTTAAGATTGATATTTGTTCAAATAGTCATAACTATTTGAATTGGTGCAAAAAACAGCTTTAGTTTTTAAATCTCTTGCTTACTAATTTTCAAAATATTAGTGAAGTAGAATTATTTGATTTCGGATAAGTTTTTTTGAACTGAAACAAATGTTTTATTACAAAACAAAAGGTCATAATGACTTTAAATAAATAATTATTTAAATAGTCAAATCTATTTCAACTTGTTTGATAAACATTTTTTTTAATCTCTTACTCATTACTTTTTCAAATGTTAAATAAATTGCTATTATTTTATTTTGAATAAGCTTGTATGGACTGAAATAATTATTTTATGACTAAACAAAAGGTCAGAACAATTTGAAATAAATAATTGCTCTAATAGTCTTAACTATTTGAATTGGTTCGACAAACACATTTATTTTTTAAATCTTTTATTAATTTTTGGAATATTATTAAATTAATATTATTTTAATCCGAATAAGCTTGTATAAAAAGAAACAATTATTTTATGACAAAATAAAGATCATAATTATTTGAGATAAATAATTGTTTAAATAATCATAACTGTTTGATCTATTTCCATAAACAAATTTAGTTTTTAAGTCTCTTATTAATTTTCAAAATATTAATAGATTAGTATTATTTTATTCTAAATAATTTTACACAAATAGAAACAATTTTTTTTTGACAAAACAAAAGATCATAATGATTTCAAATAGATAATTGTTCAAATGGACATAACTATTTAAACTTGTTCGACAACCAGATTTATTTTTTAATTCTCCTACCTATTAATTTTAAGAATATTAATAAATTAGTATTTTTTATTCCCAATAAACTTGTATGAATAGAAACAATTGTTTTATGACAAAACAAAAGATTATAACTATTTTAAATAAACAATTGTTCAAACAGTCATAACTATTTAAAGTTGCTCGGTAAACAAATTTATTTTTTAAATCTTTTGCTTATCAATTTTTGGAATATTAATAAACTAGTATTATTTTATTTCAAATAGGCTTGTATGAACAGAAATAATTAGTTTCTGACAAAATAAAAAGGTCATAACTATTTGAAATAGATAATTGATCAAATAGTCATAACTATTTGAATGTGTTCAAAAAACCTTTTTTTTAATTTTTACTCATTAATTTTGGAATATTAAAAAATTTGTATTATTTTATTTAAAATAAGCTTGTATGAATAAAAAAAAATTTTTATAACAAAACAAAAGGTTATAGCAATTTGATATAGATAATTGTTCAAACAATCATAACTATTTGATCATGTTCAGTAAACAAATTCATTTTTTAAATCTCTTGCTTATTAATTTTTTGAATATTAATAAATTAGAATTATCTTATTTTAGATAAGCTTGTACGAATAGAAACAATTGTTTTGCAATAAAACAAATGGTCATAACAATTTAAAATAGATAACTGTTTAAATAGTCATTATTATTTGCACTGTCAGGCTAACAAATTCATTTTTAAATCCATTACTTATTAATTTTTAGAATGTTAATAAATTAGCATTACTTTATTCTGAATAAGACTGTATGAATAGAAACAATTCTTTTATGACAAAACAAATAGTCATCACATTTGAAGTAAATAATGGTTCAAATAGTTATAACTAATTGAACTAGTTTAGTAAACAAATTTATTTTTTAAATATCTTACTTCTTAATTTTCAAAATATTAATAAATTAATATTATTTTATTCCAAATAAACTTATATGAACAAAAGCATTTGTTTTATGACAAAACAAAAGGTAATAATGATTTGAAATAGATCATTATTCAAATAGTCATAATTATTTGAATTGATTTGGCAAACATAATTATTTTTTAAATGTCTTACTAATTTTTGAAATATTAATAAATTTGTTTTTTTTTACTCTGAATAAGTTACTAAAAACTGAAAAAATTGTTTTACGATAAAACAAAAAGTCCTAATGATTTAAAATAAAGAATTGTTCATATAGTCTTAACTATTTGAACTGGTTTGGTAAATATATTTATTTTTTAAATCTCTTAGTTATTAATTTTTAGAATATTATTACATTAGTATTATTTTATTTTGAATAAACTTTTATGAACAAAAATAATTGTTTTATGATATAACAAAGGCATATAACAATTTGAAATATATAATTGTTCAAATAGCCATAACTATTTGAACTAGTTCAGTAAACAGATCAATTTTTTACATCTCCTACTTATTAATTTTTAAAATATTAGTAAATTAGTATTATTTTATACCAAATAGGCTTGTATGGTGAAAAATAATTATTTTATGACAAAACAAAAATTCATAATGATTTAAAATAGATAATTATTCAAATGGCCAAAATTATTTGAATTGATTTGATAAACTAATTTATTTTTTAAATCTCTAACTTATCAAATTTTAAAATATTAATAAGTAATATTATTTTATTTTGGATTAAGCTTTTATGTACTGAAATAATTGTTTTACAATAAAAATAAAAAGGTCATACAATTTAAATAGATAATTGTTCAAGTATCATAACTATTTGAACTTTTTCGTAAATAGATTTATTTTTTTAATTTCTTGCTTACTATTTTCTAAATGTTAATAAGTTAGTATTATTTTATTTTGAATAAGCATGTATACATTGAAACAATTATTTTATGACTAAAAAAAGGTCAGAACAATTTAAAATAGATAATTATTCTCGTAGGCTTAATTATTTGAACTAGTTCAGTAAACACATTTATTTTTTAAATCCTTATTAATTTTTGAATAGTAATGAATTGGTATTATTTTATTCTAAATAATTTTGTATGAAGACCAATTATTTTTGAATAGTTGGTATTATTTTATGATAAAACAAAATGTCATAACAGTTAGAAATAGATGATAGTTCAAATAGACATGACTATTTGAACTTGTTCGGTAAACAAATATATTCTTTAAATCTCTAACTTATTAATTTTAGAATATTAATAAATTAATATTATTTTATTCCAAATATACTTTTATGAATAGAAAGATTTGTTTTATGATAAAACAAAAGATCATAATGATTTGAAATAAATAATTATTCAAATAGTCATAACTATTTGAACTCGCTTGGTAAAAAGATTTATTTTTTAAATCTTTTGCTTATTAATTTTTAGAATTTTAATAAATTAGTATTATTTTATTCCAAATAAGCTTGCATGAATAGAAACAATTGGTTTATGACAAAACAAATAGTCATAATGATATGAAATAAATAATTGTTCAAATAGTCATAACTATTTTGACGTGTTCAGTAAAAAAAATCATTTTTCAAAATTTTGCTTATTAACTTTTGGAATATTAATTAATTTATATTATTTTATTCGAAATAAGCTTGGATGAACAAAACCAATTATTTTCTGACAAAACAAAAGGTCATAATATTTTTAAATAGATAATTGTTCAGATAGTCATAACTCTTTGAACTTGTTCAGTAAACAGATTCATTTTTCTAGTTCTCTTACTCATTCATTTTTGGAATATTAATAAATTAGTATTATTTTATTTCAAATAAGCTTATGTTAACTGAAATGATTATTTTGTTACAAAACAAAAAGTCACAATGATTTGAAATGGATAATTATTCAAATAGTCATGACTATTTGAAATTGTTCGGTAAATATATTTATGTTTTAAATCTTTTGCTTATTAATTGTAAAAATATTAATAAATTAATATTATTTTAATTTGAATAAGCTTTTATGAATAGAAATAATTATTTTATGACAAAACAAAAAGTTATAATAATTTGTTGCTCAAATAGTCATAATGATTTGAACTTGTGTGCTGAACAGATTTATTTTTTAAATCTTTTACTTATTAATTTTCTTGTTAGTTATAAATTTGAATTATTTTATCTGAAATAGGCTTGTATAAATAGATGAAATCTTTTTATGATGAAACAAAAGTTATAGCAATTCCAAATAGATAATTGTTTAAATAGTCATAATTATTTAAACTTGTTCAGTAAATAGTTTTATTTTTAAATCTCTTAATTATTAATTTTGGAATATAACAACCCTAGTATTATTTTATTCAATAACCTATATGAGCTGAAATAATTTTCTTATGACAAACAAAAATCATAATAATTTGAATAGATAATTATTCAAATAGTCATGACTATTTGATCTAGTTTGCGGTAAACATATTATGCTTTATAAAATTTTAATTATTAATTGTGCAAATAATAATAAATTAGTATTATTTTAATCTAAATAAGCTTGTATGAATAGAAACTATTTTTTTATAGTGGAACAAAAAGTCAAAACGATTTGAAATAATTAATTGCTCAAATAGTTATAACTATCTGAACTAGTTTGATAAAAAGATTTATTTTTAAAATCTCTTATGAATTTTTGTAATATTAATAGATTTTTATTATTTTATTCTAAACAAACTTATATGAACAAAAACATATTTTATGACAAAACAAAAGGTTATAACATTTTGAAATAGATAATTATTCAAATAGTCATAATTATTAGAACTAATAATTTTAAGTAGATAATTGTTCAAATAATAATAACTATTTAAGCTTGTTTGGTAAACATATTTATTTTTCAAATCTCTTGCTTATTAATTTTTTGAATGTTAATAAATTAGTATTATTTTATTCTAAATAAGCTTGTATGAACTGAAACAATTATTTTATGTGTAAATAAAGGGTTAGAATGATTTGAAATAGATAATTATTCTAATAGTCTTAACCATTTGAAATGATTCGGCAAACACATTTATTTTTTAAATCTTTTACTGATTAATTTTTGAAATATTATTAAATTTGTATTATTTTAATCTAAATAAGCTTATATGATAAGAAATAGTTTTTTTATGACAAAACAAAGACCATAGCGATTTGAGATTGATATTTGTTCAAATGATCATAACTATTTGAACTGGTTTGGAAAATAGCTTTAGTTTTTAAATCTCTTGCTTAATAATTTTTGAAATATTAATGAAGTAGTATTATTTTATTTCGGATAAATTTTAATGAATTGAAACAATTGTTTTATGACAAAACAAAAGGTCATAATGATTTTAAATAGATAATTGTTCAAATGGTTATATCTATTTAAACTTGTTACATAAACATATTAATTTTTTTAAATCTCTTGCTTATTAATTTTTTGAATATTAATAAATTAGTATTATTTTATTTCAAATAAGCTTGTATAAATTGAAATAATTTTTTATGACTAAACAAAAGGTCAGAATGATTTGAAATAGATAATTGTTCTAATAGTCTTAACTATTTGAACTAGATCGGCAAAACACATTTATTTTTTATTATTAAATTAGTATTATCTTAATCGGAATAAGCTTATATGAAAAGAAACAATTATTTTATGACAACATAAAGATCATAACAATTTGAGATAGATAATTGTTCAAGTAGTCATAACTATTTGAATTGATTCAACAAACAGATTTAGTTTTTAAATCTCTAATTAATTTTTAAAACATTAATAAATTAGTATTATTTTATTATAAATAATTTTGTATGAAGAGAAACAATTGTTTTATGACAAAAAAATCTCATAATGATTTGAAATAGATAATTATTCAAAGGGACATAACTATTTGAACATGTTTGATAAATAAATTTATTTTTTAAATCTCCAACCTATTAATTTTTAGAATATTAATAAATTAGTATTATTTTATTTCAAATAAAATTGTATGAATAGAAACAATTATTTTATGACAAAACAAAATATCATAACTATTTGAAATAAATAATTATTCAAACGATCATAACTATTTAAGTTTGCTTAATAAACAGATTTTTTTTAAATCTTTTACTTATTAATTTTTGGAATACAAATAAATTAGTATTATTTTGTTTCGAATAAGCTTGTATGAATAGAAACAATTGGTTTATGACAAAACAAAAGATCATAACTATTTGAAATATATAATTGTTCAAATAGTCATAACTATTTGAACGTGTTTAGAAGATAGATTTATTTTTTAAATTTCTACTTATTAATTTTTGAAATATTAATAAATTTATATTATTTTATTTGGAATAACCGTATATGAACAGAAACAATTGTTTTATGATAAAACAAAAGGTCAAAACAATTTGAAATAGATAATTGTTCAAATAGTAAGAACTATTTAAACTTGTTCAGTAAACTAATTCATTTTTTAAATCTCTTACTCATTGATTTTAGGAATATTAATAAATTAATATTATTTTATTTTGAATAAGCCTATATGAACTGATACAATTATTTTAAAATCAAACAAAAGGTCATAACAATTTGAAATAGATAATTATTCAAATAGTTATGGCTATTTGGACTTTTTGGGTAAACATATTTATTTTTAAAATCTTTTACTTATTATTTGAGGAAATATTAATAAATTAATATTATTTTAATCTAAATAAGCTTGTATGAACAAAAATAATTTTTTATAAAAAAAAGTCGTAATGATTTAAATAAATAATTATTCAAATAGTCATAACTATTTAAACTTATTCGATAAATAGATTTATTTTTTAAATCTTTTATTTTTTTAATTGTTTAAATATTAATAAATTTGTGTTATTTTATTTGAAATAAGATTGTATGAATAGCAAAAATTGTTTTATGACAAAACAAAAGGTTATAGCGATTTGAAATAGATAATTGATAAATAGTCATAACTATTTTAACTTGTTCAACAAATAGATTCATTTTTTAAATCTCTTACTTGCTAATTTTTGGAATATTAATAAGCTAGAATTATGTTATTTCAAATAAACTTGTATGAATAGAAATAATTGATTTGTGATAACACAAAAGATTATAATGATTTGAAATAGATAATTGTTCAAACAATCATAAATATTTGCACTGAGCAAACTAACAAATTCATTTTGAAATTCATTAGTTATTAATTTTTAGAATATTAATAAATTAGCATTATTTTATTTGAATAAGACTGTATGACTAGAAACAATTGTTTTATGATAAAACAAATGGTCATACTAATTTGAATAAAA
>NW_019167838.1:120792-142146 GCF_002303985.1 Durio zibethinus | reverse complement strand
ATAACCTTTTATTTTGTCATCAAACAATTGGTTCTGTTGATACTATTTTATTTGAAATAAAATAATAATAATTTAATGATATTTTGAAACTTAATAACCAAGAAAATTAAAATAATCTAATAGCCAAACAAGTTCAAATAGTTAAGACTAAATGAATGATTATTTATTTCAAATCATTATGACCTTTTGGTTTCTCATAAAATAATTATTTTGTTTGTACAAGCTTATTTGGATTAAAATAATACTAATTTAAATAGTTCAAAAATAAATAAGAGATTTAAAAAATAAATTTGTTTACAAACAAGTTTAAATAGTTAGACTATTGAATATTATTTATTTGAAATCATTATAAACTTTTGTTTTTGTCATAAAATAATTGTTTATTCATACAATTTATTCGAAATAAAAATACTAATTTATTAATTAAAAATTAATGAGTTGGAGACTTAAAAAATAATCTGTTTACCAAATAAGTTCAAATAGTCACATCCATTTGAACTATTATCTATTTCAAATCATTATGACCTTTGTTTTGTAAAACAATTATTTTTATTCATACAATATTATTCAGAATAAAATAATACTAATTTATTAATATTTCAAAAATTAACAAGAGATTTAAAATCTAAATCTGTTAACCAAACTAGTTTAAATTAGTATAACTATTTAACATTATTATCTCAATCATTATGATATGTTTTGTTATAAAATAATTGTTTCTATCATACAACTTATTCAAAGTAAAATATTTAAACTATAATATTTTGAAATTAGTAAGCAATAGATTTAAAAATAAATGTGTTGTAGAAGTTCAAATAGTTAAGATATTAAAACAATTATCTATTTTAAATCATTATGACCTTTTTTTAGTCATAAAATAATTGTTTTAGTTCATATATGCTTATTCAAAATAAAATAATATTATTTATTAACATTAAAAATTAAGCAAAAAAATTTTAAAAAAAAATATGTTTACGAAAAATTCAAATAGTTATGACTATTGAACAATTATCAATTTAAAATCATTATGACCTTTTGGCTTTATAATAAAACATTTGTGTCAATTCATAAAAGCTTATCCAAATAAAATAATATTACTTTATTAATATTTTAAAAATTGAGAAGTCAGAGATTGAAAAAATAAATCAATTTATCGAATCAGTTCAAATAATTGTGGCCATTTGAACAATTATCTATTTCAAATTGTTATGAACTTTTATTTTCTCATAAAACAATTGTTTTTCATCATATAAGCCTATTCGGAATCAAATAATACTAATATATTAATATTTCAAAATTTAATGAGTAGGAGATTTAAAAAATAAATCTGTTAAGCAAACTAGTTCAAATAGTTATAACTATTTGAACAATTATATATTTCAAATCATTATAACCTTTTCTTTTGTTATATAACAATTATTTATGTTCATACAAGCTTATTCAAAGTAAAATAATACTAATCTAATAATATTATTAAAATTAATAACTAAGAGATTTAAAAAAAAATTGTTTGCCAAACCAGTTTAAATAGTAAAGGCTGTATGAATACTTGCCTATTTCAAATCGTTATGACATTTTGTTTTGTCATAAAACAAATGTTTTTATCCATATAAGTTTGTTTGGAATAAAATAATATTAACTTATTAATATTTTGAAAATTATTAAGAGATTTAAAATATAAATTTGTTTACCAAACTAGTTCAATTAGTTACAACAATTTGAATAATTATTTATTTTAAATCGTTATGACCATTTGTTTTGTCATAAAACAATTATTTCTATTGATACAATTTTATTTGGAATAAAATAATACTAATTTATTAATATTCTAAAAATTAATAAGTAACGGATTTAGAAAATGAATCTGTTGGCTTAACCAATGCAAATAGTTATATCTATTTGAACAATTATCTATTTCAAATCGTTATGACCTTCTATTTTGTCACAAAACAATTGTTTCTATTCATACAAGCTTATTCAAAATAGCATAATTCTAATTTATTAATATTTCAAAAATTAATAAGTTAGAGATTTAAAACTAAATCTGTTTATTGAACAAGTTAAAACAATTACGATTATTTGAACAATTACCTATTTCAAATCGCTATAATCTTTTGTTTTGTTATAAAATAATTTTTTCTATTCATACAACCTTATTTTAATTAAAATAATACAAATTTATTAATATTCAGTTAATAAATAAAAGATTTAAAAAATAACTATATTACTGAATAAATTCGAATTGTTGTGACTATTTGAACAATTATTTATTTCAA
This sequence comes from Durio zibethinus, assembly GCF_002303985.1. Next base: position 139,870 of record NW_019167838.1, on the reverse strand, counting down.
ATCATTATGACTTTTTTGTTTTGTCATAAAATAATTTTTTTGTTCATACAAGCTTATACGAATTAAAATAATATTAATTTATTAATATTTTGACAATTAATAAGTAACAGATTTTAAAAATAAATATGTTTATTGAACAAGTTTTGATAGTCATAACTATTTGAATAATTATCTATTTCAAATTGTTATGACCTTTTATTTCATCATAAAACTATTATATTAGTTCATATAGGCTAATTCAAAATAAAATAATACTAATTTATTAATATTTCAAAAATTAATGAGTAGGAGATTTAAAAAATAAATTTATTTACCAAACAAGTTCCAATTGTTATGGCTATATAAATAATTCTCTATTTCAAATCATTATGATATTTTGTTTTATCATAAAATAATTATTTCTGTTCATATAAGCTTATTTCAAATAAAATAATATAAATTTATTAATATTTCAAAAATTAATAAATAAAATTTTAAAAAATAAAATATGTTTTATGAATACGTTCCAACAGTTATGATTATTTGAATAATTATCTATTGTAAATAATTATGACCTTTTGTTTTGTCATAAACTAATTGTTTCTATTCATACAAGTGTATTCAAAATAAGTAATGCTAGTTTATTAATATTCCAAAAATTAATAAGTAAAAGATTTAAAAATAAATCTATTTACTGAGCAAGTTCAAATAGTTATGCTTGTTTGAACAATTATTTATTTCAAATAGTTATGATCTTTTGTTTTATCATAAAACAATTGTTTCTATTCATGCAAGTTTATTCAAAATAAAATAATACTAATTTATTAATATTTTAAAAATTAATAGGTAGGAGATTTAAAAAATAAATCTGTTTACCAAATAAATTCAAATAGTCATATCTACATGAATAATTATCTATTTCAAAATGTTATGACCTTTTGTTTCGTCATAAAATAATTGTTTCTATTCATGCAAAATTATTCAAAATAAAATATTACTAATTTATTAATATTTTGAAAATTAATAAGAGATTTAAATACTAAATCTATTTACCAAAATAGTTTAAATAGTTATTACTATTTGAATGATTATCTATCTCAAATCATTATGATGTTTATTTTGTCATAAAAGAATTGTTTCTTTTCATACAAGCTTACTCAGATTAAAATAATACTAATTATTTCTTTTCATACTAATTATTTCTTTTCATAAACCAATTATTTCTATTCATGCAAGCTTATTTGGAAAAAATAATACTAATTTATTAAAATTCTAAAAATTAATAAGCAAAAGATTTAAAAAATAAATCTTTTCACCAAGCGAGTTCAAATAGTTATGACTATTTGAATAATTATTTATTTCAAATCATTATGATCTTTTGTTTTATCATAAAACAATTGTTTCTATTCATAAAAGTACATTTGGAATAAAATAATATTAATTTATTAATATTCTAAAAATTAATAAGTTAGAGATTTAAAGAATAAATTTGTTTGCCGAACAAGTTTAAATAGTCATCTCTATTTTAACTATCATCTATTTCGAACTGTTATGACATTTTGTTTTAACATAAAATAATACCAATTATTCAAAAGAATTGGTATTCATACAAAATTATTTAGAATAAAATAATACAAATTTATTACTATTTCAAAAATTAATAAGGATTTAAAAAATAAATGTGTTTACTGAACTAGTTCAAATAATTAAGCCTATGAGAACAATTATCTATTTCAAATCGTTCTGACCTTTTATTTAGTCATAAAATAATTGTTTTAATGTATACATCCTTATTCAAAATAAAATAATACTAATTTATTAACATTTAGAAAATTAATAAGCAAGACCTAGAAAATAAATCTGTTTATCGAATAAGTTCAAATAGTCATATCTACATGAATAATTATCTATTTCAAAATGTTATGACCTTTTGTTTTGTCAAAAAATAATTGTTTCTATTCGTGCAAAATTATTCGAAATAAAATAATACTAATTTATTAATATTTTAAAAATTAATAAGAGATTTAAATACTAAATCTATTTACCAAAATAGTTTAAATAGTTATTACTATTTGAATGATTATCTATCTCAAATCATTATGATGTTTATTTTGTCATAAAAGAATTGTTTCTTTTCATACAAGCTTCCTCAGATTAAAATAATACTCATTTTAATAATATTCCAAAAATTAATAAGAGCTTTGAAAAATAAATGTGTTTGTAGAATTAGTTTAAATAGTTAAGACTATTATAACAATTATCTATTTCAAATCGTTATGACCTTTTGTTTAGTTATAAAACAATTATTTCAGTTCATACAAACTTATTCAAAATAAAATAATTGTAATTTATTAACATTTGAAAAATTGATGAGCAAGAGATTTAAAAAATATAAATTTATTTATCAAACAAGTTCAAATAGATTTGACTATTTGAACAATTATCTATTTAAAGTCGTTATGACATTTTGTTTTGTCATAAACAATTGTTTCATTTCATAAAACCTTATTCAAAATAAAATAATACTACTTTATTAATATTTAAAAAATTAATAAACAAAAGATTTAAAACTAAAGTTGTTTTTTTGAACTAGTTTAAATAGTTATGAATATTTGAATAAATATCAATCTCAAATCATTATGATCTTTTTTGATCATACAAGCTTATATGGACAAAATAATACTAATTTAATAATATTCCAAAAATTAGTGAGAGATTTAAAAAATATATATATTTGCTGAACCAGTTCAAATAGTTAAGATTATTAGAATAATTATCTATTTCAAATCATTCTAACTTTTTATTTAGTCCTATAATAATTGTTTCAGTTTATACTCACTTATTCAAAATAAAATAATACTAATTTATTAACATTCCAAAAATTAATAAGCAAGAGATTCGAAAAGATAAATGTGTTTATCGAATAAGTTCAAAGAGTTATGACTATTTGAACAATTATCAATTTAAAATCATTATGACCTTTTGTTTTGTCATAAACAATTGTTTTAGTTCATAAAAGCTTATCCAAAAGAAAACAATACTACTTTATTATTATTTCGAAAGTTAATAACTAAGATATTTAAAAAATTAATCAGTTGACTAAATAAATTCAAATAATTATGGCCATTTAAACAACTATTTATTTCAAATTATTATTACCTTTTGTTTGTCATAAAACAATTATTTTTAAAAATAGATCTTTTTACCAAACCAGTTCAAATAGTTATAACTATTTGAACAATTATCTATTTCATATTGTTATAACATTTTATTCTATAATAAAACAATTGTTTCTATTCATACACGCTTATTCGAAATAAAATAATACTATTTTAGTAATATTATGAAAATTAATAACTAAGAAATTTAAAAAATAAATATGTTTGCTGAACCAATTCAAATAGTTAAGACTATATGAACAATTATTTAACTTAAATTGTTATGACCTTTTGTTTTGTCATAAAATAATTATTTTAGCTTGTAAAAATTTATTCGAAATAGAGTAAAACTAATTTATTAATATTTCAAAAATTTATAAGAGATTTAAAAAATAATTCTATTTACAAAACCAGTTTAAATAATTATAAGTATTTAAATAATTATCTATTTCAAATCATTATTACTTTTTATTTTGTAATAAAACAATATTTTTTTTTGTTAATATAAGTTTGTTCAAAACAAAATAATACTAATTTATTAATATTTATCAAACCAGTTCATATAGTTATGAATATTTGAGCATTTATTTATTTCAAATTGTTATGACTTTTCATTGTGTTATAAAACAATAGTTTCTATTCATACAAGCTTATTTGGATTAAAATAATACCAATTTAATAATATTTCAACAATTAATAACTAAAAAATTTAAAACATAAATATTCTTACCGAACTAGATCAAATAGTCATGACTATTTGAATAATTATCTATTTCAAATCGTTATGACCTTTTGTTTTGTCATAAAAAAATCATTTCGGTTCATATAAGCTTATTCAAAATAAAATAATATTAAGTTATCAATATTCTGAAAATTAATAATTAAGAGATTTAAAAAATGAATTTGTTTAACGAACAAGTTTAAATAATTATGACTGTTTGAACAATTATCTATTTGAAATCGTTATAACTTTTTGTTTTGTCATAAAATGATTTTTTTTCTATTCATCAAGCTTATTTTGAATAAAATAATACAAATTTATTAATATTAAGACAATTAATAAGTAAAAGATCTAATATATCTACCCAACCAAGTTCAAATATTTATGACTATTTGAATAATTATTTATTTCAAATTGCTATGATCTTTTGTTTTGTCATAAAACAATTATTTATGTTCATACAAGCTTATTTGGATTAAAAAATATTAATTTATTAATATTTCGACAAGTAATAAGTAAAAGATTTAAAAAATAAATATGTTTATCGAACAAGTTCAAATGTTCATTAGTATTTGAATAATTAATTGTTTCAAATCATTGTGACCTTTTGTTTTGTAATAAAACAATTGTTTCAGTTTATGTAAGCTTATTCGAAATAAAATAATACTAATTTATTAATATTCTAAAAATTAATGAGTAAGAGAATTAAAAAATTAATCTATTTACCAATAATGTTCAAATAGTTATGACTATCCGAACAATTATCTATTTTAAACATTATGACCTTTTGTTTTGTCATAAAACAATTGGTTCTATTCATGCAAGCTTATTTTGAATAAAATAATATAAATTTATTAATATTTTAAAAATTAATAAGTAAAAATTTTAAAAATAAATATGTTTTCTGAACACGTTCAAATAGTTATGACTATTTGAACAATTATCTATTTCAAATTGTTATGACCTTTAGCTTTGTCATAAGCCAATTGTTTCATTCATAAAAGCTTATTCATAACAAAATAATGCTAATTTATTAAAATTCTAAAAATTAATAAGTAAAAGATTTAAAAAATAAATTTGTTTACTGAACGAGTTCGAATAGTTATGACCATTCAAATAATTATTTATTTCAAATCATTTTGATCTTTAGTTTTGTCATAAAACAATTGTTTCTATTCATATAATTTTATTTAAAATAAAATAATACTAATTTATTAATATTCTAAAATTAATAAGTTGGAGATTTAAAAAATAAATATGCTTACTGAACAAGTTCAAATGTCATGTCTATTTAAATTATTATCTATTTCAAATCTTTATGACATTTTGTTTTGTCATAAAATGATTGTTTCTATTCATACAAAATTATTCAGAATAAAATAATATTAGTTTATTAATATTTCAAAAATTAATAAGAAATTTAAGAATTAAATCTGTTTACCGAACTAATTCAAATACTTATGGCTATTTGAACAATTATCTATCTCAAATTATTATGATATTTGTTTTGTAATAAAACAAATGCTTCTGTTCATACAAACTTATTATGAGTAAAATATTGCTAAATTAATAATATTCCAAAAATTAATAAGAGCTGTGAAAAATAAATGTGTTAATTGAACCAATTCAAATAGTTAAGGCTATTAGAACAATTATCTATTTCAAATCATTCTTACCTTTTGTTTATTCATAAAACAATTATTTCAGTTCATACAAGCTTATTCAGAATAAAATAATTGTAATTTATTAATATTCAAAAAATTAATGAGCAAGAGATTTAAATAAAATAAATCTATTTATCAAACAAGTTCAAATAAATTTGACTATTTGAACAATTATCTATTTAAAGTTGTTATAACCTTTTGTTTTGTCATAAAACAATTGTTTCACTTCACAAAAACTTATTTGAAATAAAATAATACTACTTTATTAATATTTCAAAAATTAATAAGCAAGAGATTTAAAACTAAAGTTATTTTCTGAACTAGTTCAAATAGTTATGACTATTTGAAAAAATATCATTCTCAAATCTTTATGATTTTTCTTTTCTCATAAAACAATTGTTTCTGATCATACAAGCTTATTCGGATAAAAATAATATTAATTTAATAATATTCCAAAAATTAGTGAAAGATTTAAAAAATAAATGTATTTGCCAAACTAGTTCAAATAGTTATGACCATTAAAATAATTATCTATTTCAAATCATTCTAACCTTTTATTAATACTTAGGAAATTAATCAGTAAGAGATTTAAAAAGTAAAACTGTTTACCAAACCCTTTCAAATAGTTTGACTATTTGAATAATTATCTATTCCAATTCATTATAACCTTTTATTTTGTCAACAAACAATTGGTTCTATTCATACTATTTTATTCAAAATAAAATAATACTAATTTAATAATATTTTGACACTTAATAACCAAGAAAATTAAAAAATAAATCAAATTGCTAAACCATTTCAAATACTAAAACTATATGAATGATTATTTATTTCAAATCGTTATGACCTTTTGTTTTGTCATAAAACAATTGTTTTTATCATACAAGCTTATTCGAAAAAAAATAATACTAATTTATTAATATTTCAAAAATTAATAAGTAAGAGATTTAAAAAATAAATCTGTTTACTGAATTAGTTCAAATAATTATGACTATTTGAGCAATTATCAATCCAAAATCGTTAAGATCTTTGTTTTGTCATAAAACAATTGTTTTTGATCATAAATATTTAGTTAAAAATAATACTAATTTAATAATATTTCAAAAATTAATAAGTCAGAGATTTAAAAAATAAATGTGTTTACCGAACCAGTTCAAATAGTTAAAACTATTAGAATAATTATATATTTTAAATCGTTCTAACCTTTTGTTTAGTTAGAAAATATTTGTTTCATATCTTACAATCTTATTCGAAATAAAATAATCCAAATTTATTAACATTTGAAAAATTAATAAGGAAAAGTTTGAAAAAATAAATCTGTTTATCAAACAAGTTCAAATAGTGATTACTATTTGAACAATTATTTATTTAAAATCATTATGACCTTTTGTTTTGATATAAAACAATTGTTTCAGTTTATAAAAGCTTATCCAAAATAAAAGAATACTAATTTCTTAAGATTTCAAAAATTAATAAGCAATAGTTTAAAAAAATAAATTAGTTTACCAAACAAATTTAAATAGTTATGCTTATTTGAACAATTGTCTATTTAAAATCATTATGACCTTTTGTTTTGTCATAAAACAATTGTTTCAATTCATAAAAGCTTATTCAAAATAAAATAATACTAATTTACTAATATTTCAAAATTTAATAAGTAAGCGATTTAAAAAATAAATTGGTTTACCAAATCAGTTCAAATAATTGTGGCCATTTCAACAATTATCTATTTTAAATCATTATAACATTTTGTTTGGATATATAGCCATTGTTTTTTATTATACAAATTTTATTCAAAATAAAATAATAGTAATTTATTAATCTCTCAAAATTAATAAGAGATTTAAAAAATAAATTTATTTACCGAACCGGTTTAAATAGTTATGACTATTTGAATAATTGTATACTTCAAATAGTTATAACCTTTTGTTCTGTCATAAAACAATTATTTCTGTTTATACAAGCTTATTCAAAATAAAATAATACTAATATAAAACTATTCCAAAACTTAATAACTGAGAGATTTAAAAAATAAACTTGTTTGCTAAACTAGTTCAAATAGTTAAGACTATATGAACCTTTATCTATTTCAAATCATATTTTTTGTCATAAAACAGTTTTTTCAATTCACATTAACTTATTTGGAATAAAATAAAATGAATTTATTCATACTAAAAAATTAATATGCAAGAGATTTAAAAAGTAATTCTATTTACCTAACCAGTTTAAATAATTATGACTATTTGAACAATTATCTTTTCAAATGGCTATGACCTTTTGTTCTGTCATAAAACAAATGTTTTTGTTCATGTAAGTTTGCTCGAAACAAAATAATACTAATCTATTAATATTTCAAAAATTAATAAGGGATTTAAAAAATAAATCTGTTTATCAAACTAGTTCAAATAGTTATGATTATTTGAGCAATTATTTATTTCAAATTGTTATGACTTTTTGTTCTATTATAAAACAATAGTTTTTGTTCATACAAGCTTATTTGGATTAAAATAATACCAATTTATTAATATTTCAACAATTAATAAGTAAAAAATTTAAAAAAATAAATATGCTTACCAAACTAGATCAAATAGTCATGACTATTTGAATAATTATCTATTTCAAATCGTTATGGCCTTTTGTTTTGTCATAAAAAATCATTTCGGTTCATGTAAGCTTATTTGAAATAAAATAATACTAACCTATTAATATTCTAAAAATTAATAATTAAGAGATTTAAAAAATGAATCTATTTAAGAAACAAGTTACTATTTGAACAATTATCTATTTGAAATTGCTATAACCTTTTTGTTTTATCATAAAATGATTTTTTTCTATTCATACAAACTTATTTCGAATAAAATAATACAAATTTATTAATATCAAGACAATTAATAAGTAAAAATTTAAAAAATAAATTTGTTTATCGAACAAGATCAAATCGTTATGACTATTTGTGCAATTATTTATTTCAAATTGTTATTACCTTTCTTTTGTTATAAGACAATAGTTTTTTTTCATATAAGCTTATTCAAATGAAAATAATACCAATTTATTAATATTCCAACAATTAATAAGTAAAAAATTTAAAAAAATAAATATGCTTACTGAACTAGATCAAATAGTAATGACTATTTGACCAATTATCTATTTCAAATGGTTATGACATTTTCTTTTGTCATAAAAAATTATTTCAATTCATACAAGCTTATTTGAAATAAAATAATACTAAGTTATTAATATTATGAAAATTAATAATTAAGAGATTAAAAAAATGAATCTGTATGTCGAACAAGTTTAAATAATTTTGACTATTTTGATAATTATCTATTTGAAATCACTATTACCTTTTGTTTTGTCATAAAATGATTTTTTCTATTCATACAAGCTTATTTTGAATAAAATAATACAAATTATTAATATTAAGGCAATTAATAAGTAAAAGATTTAAAAAATAAATCTATTTATTGAACAATATCAAATCTTTATGACTATTTGAAAAATTATTTATTTCAAATTGGTATGACTTTTTGTTTTATCATAAAATAATTGTTTATGTCATACATGTTTATTTTGATTAACAAAATATTAATTTATTAATATTTTGACAATTAATAAGTAGAATATTTAAAAAATAAATATGTTTTTTGAACAAGTTCAACTAGTCATAATTATTTGAATAATTGTCTATTTCAAATCATTGTGACCTTTTGTTTTATAATAAAATAATTATTTTAGTTCATATAAGCTTATTTGAAATAAAATAATACTAATTTTTTAATATTCCAAAAATTAATGAGAAAGAGAATTAAAAAAAGAATCTTGTTACCTAACATGTTCAAATAGTTATGGCTATCTGAATTATTATCTATTTCAAATCATTGTGAACTTTTGTTTTGTAATAAAATAATTGTTTTAGTTCATATAAGCTTATTTGAAAATAAATAATACTAATTTATTTATATTTTCTAGAAATTAATTAGAAAGAGAATTAAAAAATAAATCTTGTTACCAAACATGTTCAAATAGTTATGACTATTTGAACAATTATCTATTTTAAAATATTATGACATTTTGTTTTCTTATAAAACATTTGGTTCTATTCATACAAGCATATTTCGAATAAAATAAAAAAAATTTAATAATATTTCAAAAATTAATAAGTAAAAATTTAAAAATAAATATATTTTCTAAACATTTTCAAATAGTTATGACTATTTAAATAGTTATCGATTTAAAATTGTTATGACATTTTGTTTTGTCATAAACCAATTGTTTCTATTCATAAAAGCTTATTTTAAATGAAATAATACTAACTTATTAAAATTCCAAAAATTAATAAGTAAAAGATTTAAAAAATAAATTTGTTTATCGAGCAAGTTCAAATAGTTATGACTATTTGAACAATTATTTATTTCAAATCATTATGATCTTTTATTTTGTCATAAAACAATTGTTTCTATTCATACAAGTTTATTTGAAATAAAATAATACTAATTTATTAATATTTTAAAAATTAATAAGTTGAAAATTTTAAAAATAAATTTGTTCACCAAACAAGCTTAAATAGTCATGTCCATTTAAACTATTATCTATATCAACTTGTTATTATATTTTGTTTTGTCATAAAATAATTGTTTCTATTCATACAAAATTATTCAAAATAAAATAATACTAATTTATTAATATTTCAAAAATTAATAAAAGATTTAAAAACTAAATCTTTATATTGAACCAATTCAAATAATTATGATTTTTTGAATAATTATCTATCTCAAATCGTTATGATATTTTTTTGTCATAAAGCAATTATTTTTGTTCATACAAGCTTATTTAGAGTAAAATATTGATAAATTAATAATATTCTAATAAAAGATTTAAAAAATAAAATGTGTTTGCCAAAACTAATTCAAATAGATAAGAAAATTAGAACAATTATCTATTTCAAATCGTTTTGACGCTTTCGCTTGTCATAAAATAGTATTTTTAGCTCATGCATGCTTAATTCAAAATAAAATAATACTAATTTATTAGCATTCAGAAAATTAATAAACAAGAAATTTTAAAAAATAATTTGTTTTATCAAACAAGTTCAAATAGTTATGACTATTTGAATAATTATCTATTTGAAATAAATATGACCTTTTGTTTTATCATAAAACAATTTTTTCAATTATAAAAAGCTTACCTGAAATAAATAATATTACTTTATTAATAATTCAAAAATTGGGTATATTAGAGATTTAAAAAATACATCGAACTAGTTCAAATAATTATGGCCATTTGAACAATTATATATTTCAAATCATTACAAACTTTTGTTTTTCATAAAATAATTGTTTTTTCATCATACAAGCCTATTTGGAATAAAAATAGTATTAATTTATTAAAATTTCAAAAATTAATAGGAAGGAGATTTAAAAATATATCTATTTACTGAATCAGTTCTTATTTAAACAATTATCTATTTTAGATTGTTGTAACCTTTTGTTCTATCGTAAAATAATTGTTTCAATTCATATAAGCTTATTTGGAATAAAATAATACTAATTTAATAATATTCCCAAAATTAATAACTAAGAGATTTAAAAAATAAATTTGTTTGCTGAAGTAGCTTTAACAGTTAAGACTATATGAATAATTATCTATTTGAAATCACTATGACCATTTGTTTATCATGTAACAATTGTATTGAGCATTCAAATTTTATTCGGAATACAATAATACTTTTTATCTAATCTTTTAAAAATTAATAAGTAAGAGACTTAAAAATAAATATATTTACCAAACTAGTTCAAACAGCAATGACTATTTGAACAATTATAAATGAATAAGTAAAAGATTTAAAAAATAATTCTATTTACCTATCCAGTTCAAATAATTATGATTATTTGAACAATTATCTATTCCAAATCATTATGACCTTTTGTTTTGTCATAAAACAAATGCTTTTGTTCATATAAATTTGTTCGGACTAAAATAATACTAATCTATTAATATTTCAAATATTAATAAAAGATTTAAAAAATAAATCTATTTATCAAACTAGTTCAAATAGTTTTGACTATTTGAGCAATTATTTATTTTAAATCTTATGACTTTTTGTTCTGTTATAAAATAATTGTTTCTGCTCATACATGCTTATTTGGACTAAAATAATACTAATTTATTAATATTTCAACAATTGATAAGTAAAATTTAAAAAATAAATATGTTTACTAAACTGGATCAAATAATCATGATTTTTTGAATAATTATCTATTTCAAATCGTTATGACATTTTGTTTTGTCATAAAAGAAATGTTTCAGTTCATATAAGCTTATTCAAAATAAAATAATACTAATTTATTAGTAATTCAAAATTTCATAATAAAGAATTTAAAAAGATGAATCTGTTTACTGAAAAAGTTTAAATAATTATGACTGTTTGAACAATTATCTATTTGAAATTGCTATAACCTAGTGTTTTGTCACAAAAGAATTTTATCTATTCATACAATCTTATTCAAATAATATAATTCAAATTTATTAATATTAAGACAATTAAAAATGTAAAAGATTTTAAAAATAAATTTGTTTACCAAACAAGTTCAAATTGTTATGACTTATTTGTGTAATTATTTATTTCAACTTGTTATGGCTTTTTGTTTTATCATAAAACAATTATTTCTGCTTATACAAGTTTATTTAAATTAAAATAATATTAATTTATTAATATTTCAACAATTAATAAGTAAAGATGTTTAAAAAATAAATATGTTTGCCAAATAAATTCAAATAGTCATGACTATTTAAATATTTATCTATTTCAAATCATTATGATTTTTCTTTTGTAATATAACAATTGTTTCAGTTCATATAAGTTTATTTGAAGTAAAATAATACTAATTTATTAATATTCCAAAAATTAATGAGTAAGAGAACAAAAAAAAATCCATTTACCAAATAAGTTCAAATAGTTCTGACTATATGAACAATTATCTATTTTAAAACATTATGACCTTTTGTTTTGCCACAAAATAATTGGTTTTGTTCATGCAAGCTTATTTTGAATAAAATAATTTAAATTTATTAATATTCCAAAAATTAATAAGAAAAGAAATGTTTTCTGAACACATTCAAATAGTTATGACTATTTGAACAATTATCTATTTCAAATCATATGATCTTTTGTTTCATCATAAACTAATTGTTTTTGCTCATAAAAACTTATTCAGAATAGAAATGATACTAATTTATTAAAATTCTAAAAATTAATAAGTAAAAGATTTAAAAAATAAATCTGTTTAACGAGCAAGTTCAAATAGTTATGACTATTTGAACAATTATTTATTTCAAATCATTATGATATTTTTTTTTGTCATAAAACAATTATTTATATTCATACAAGTTTATTCGAAATAAAATAATACTAATTTATTAATATTCTAAAAATTAATAAGTTGAAGATTTAAAAAATAAATATGTTTGCTGAACAAATTCAAATAGTCATATCCATTTGAACTATTATCTATTTGAAATCGTTATGGCATTTTGTTTTGTTGTAAGACAATTGTTTTATTCATACAAATTATTCAGAATCAAGTAATAGTAATTTGTTAATATTTCAAAAATTAATAAGACATTTAAAAGCTAAATCTGTTTACCAAACTAGTTTAAATAGTTATGACTATTTCAACAATTACCTATCTCAAATAGTATGATCTTTGTTTTGTCATAAAACAAATTGTTTTTGTTCATGCAAGCTTGTTCTGAATAAAATAATGCTAAACTAATAATATTGTAAAAATTAATAAGTAAGAGATTTAAAAAATAAATGTGCTTGCCGAACCAATTATAATAGTTAAGACTATTAGAATAATTGTCTATTTCAAATCATTCTGACCTTTTGTTTTGTTCAGTTCATACAAGCTAATTTGAAATAAAAGAATATAATTTTATTGACATTTAGAAAATTAATAAGCAAGAAATTTTAAAAAAATAAATCTGTTTACTGAATAAGTTTAAATAGTTATGACTATTTGAACAATTAACTATTTAAAATTGTTATAAACTTTTGTTTTATCATAAAACAATTATTTTAGTTTAATACAACTTATCCAAAATAAAATAGTATTACTTTATTAATATTTCAAAAATTGAGAAGTTGGAGATTTGAAAAATAAATCAGTTTATCAAATTAGTTCAAATAATTTATGACCATTTGAACAATTAACTATTTCAAATCGTTATGAACTTTTTATTTTGTTATAAAACAATTGTTTTTCATCATACAAGTTTATTTGGAATAAAATAATATTAATTTATTAATATTTCAAAAACTAATAAGTAGGAGAATTAAAAAATAAATATACTTACCAGACCAATTTAAATAGTTATTACTATTTAAATAATTATATATTTCAAATCATAAAATAATTATTCATGTTCACACAAGCTTATTTGGAATAAAATAATACTTATCTAATAATATTATGAAAATCAATAACTAAGAGATTTAAAAAATAAATTTATTTGTCGAACTAATTCAAATAGTTAAGGCTATATGAATAATTATCTATTTCAAATCATTATGACCTTTTGTTTTGTCGTAAAACAAATATTTTTGTTCATATAAGTTTATTTTGAATAAAATAACATTTATTTTTTAATATTTTGAAAATTAATAAGAGATTTAAAAAAATAAATCTATTTACCAAACTGATTCAAGTAGTTATAACAATTTGAACAATTATTTATTTCAAATCATTATAACCATTTGTTTTGTTATTAAACAATTGTTTCTATTGATATAGTCTTATTTAGAATAAAGTATGCTAATTTATTGATATTCTAAAAATTAATAAATAATGGATTTAAAAAATGAATCTACTGGCTTGACCGGTACAAATAGTTAAACAAATTTATTTTTTAAATATCTTAGTTATTAATTGTCAAAATATTATTAGATTAGTATATTTTATTTTGAATAAGCTTGTATGAATAGAAATAATTATTTTATGAGAAAACAAAAGGTTATAACAAATTAAAATATATAATTGTTCAAATAGGTATAATTATTTGAAGTGGTTCCATAAATAACATTATTTTTTAAATCTCTTATAAAATTTTAAAATATTAATAAATTAGTTTTATTTTATTATGAATAAACTAGGATGAGTTGAAATAATTGTTTTATAACAAAACAAAAGGTTATAACGATTTAAAATAATAGATAATTATTCATATAGTCATAACTATTTGAACTGGTTTGATAAACAAATTTATTTTTTAAATCTCTTAGTTATGAATTTTTAGAATATTATTAATTTAGTATTATTTTATTCCAAATAAATTTATATGAACAGAAATAATTATTTTATGACAGAACAAAATGTTGTGATAATTTGAAATAGATAATTGTTCAAATAGTCATAACTGTTTGAACTTATTGAGTAAATTGATTTACTTTTTGAATCTCATACTAATTCTTGAAATATTAATAAATTAGTATTATTTTATTTCAAATAAACTTGTATGTTCAAAAATTATTGTTTTATGACAAAATGAAAAGTACTAACAATTTTATTTCAAACAAGCTTGTATGTTAAAAAATAATTGTTTTATGACAAAATGAAAGGTAATAACGATTTGAAATAGATAATTATTTAAATATCTATAATTATTTAAACTGATTCAGTAAACTGGTTTAATTTTTAAATCTCTTATTAATTTTTAAAATATTAATAAACAAGTATTATTTTATTTTGAATAAACTTTTGTGAACTAAAACAATTGTTTTATGATAAAACAAAAATGCATATCGATTTTAAATAGATAATTATTTAAATAGTTATAGCTATTTGAACTTGTTCAGTAAATAGATTTATTTTTCAAATCTCTTGCTTATTAATTTTTTGAAAGTTAATAAATTAGTATTTTTTTCTTTTGAATAAGCTTGTTTGAACTAAAACAATTATTAATGATTTGAAATAGATAATTATTCTAATAATCTTAACTATTTGAATTGATTCAACAAACACATTTATTTTTTAAATTATTTATTAATTTTGAAAATATTATTAAATTAGTATTATTTTTATTTGAATTAACTTGTATGATCAGAAACAATTGTTTTATGACAAAATAAAGATCATAATGATTTAAGATTGATATTTTTCCAAATAGTCGTAACTATTAGAATTGCTTTAGAAAATAGCTTTAGTTTTTAAATCTCTTGCTTAATAATTTTTAAAATATTAGTAAAGTATTATTATTTATTTTGGATATGTTTATTAATTGAAACAATTGTTTTATGACGAGACAAAAAGTTAAAACAATTTTAAATAGATAATTGTTCAAATAATCATATCTAATTAAAATTGTTTAGTAAACATATTTATTTTTTTAAATCTCTTGCTTATTAATTTTTCGAATATTAATACATTAGTATTGTTTTATTCCGAATAAGTTTGTATGAACTAAAATAATAGTTTTATGACTAAACAAAAGGTTAGAACGATTTGAAATAGATAATTGTTCAAATAGTCTTAACTATTTAAACTGGTTCGACAAACATATTTATTTTTTAAATCTCTTACTTTTTAATTTTCAGAATATTATTAAATTAGTATCATTTTAATCGAATAAGCTTATGTGAAAAGAAACAATTATTGTATGACAAAATAAAGATCATTACGATTCAAGATAGATAATTGTTCAAATAGTTATAACTATTTGAACTGGTTCAATAAATAGATTTAGTTTTTAAATCTTTTATTAATTTTCAAAATATTAATAAATTTGTATTATTTTATTTTGAATAATTCTGTATGAACAAAAACAATTATTTTACCACAAAACAAAAGGTCATAATAATTTAAAATAGCTAATTGTTCAAATGGACATAACTATTTGAACTTGTTCGATAAACAGATATATTTTTTAAATCTCCTACCTATTAACTTGCAAAATATTAATAAAGTAGTATTATTTTATTTTGAATAAACTTATATGAATAGAAACAATTGTTTTATGACAAAACGAAAGATCCTAACTATTTGAAATAAAAAATTGCTTAAACAGTCATAACAATTTGAGCTTACTCAGTAAACAAATTCATTTTATAAATCTTTTACTTATTAAGTTTTGAAATATTAATAAACTAGTATTATTTTATTTCAAATAAGCTTGTATGGACATAAAAAATTCGTTTATCACAAAACAAAAGGTCATAACTATTTAAAATAAATAGCAAATATTCAAATGAGGACTTTAAAGGTTGAAGGGGGAAAGGTTCCATGTGAACAGCACTTGAACATAGATTAGTCGATCTTAAGAGATGGGGGGAGTTAGCCCAACAGCGCATCGAGTGCAAGCTTTGAAAGGGAATTGGGTTAAAATTCATAAGCCAGAACGTGGAGGCTAATGGCAACGTTATCTTTTTTGTTTGGAGTCGTCGGTAGGGGCTTCAACAAGAGTTATCTTTTTTGTTTAACAGCCTACCCACCCTAGAAACAACTCAGCTGGAGGGAGGGTCTAGTGGTCGAAAGAGCACCACACGTCACATGGTGTTTGGTGCACCCTCAACAGCCCTTGCAAATCTAAAGGATCATGCTATCCTTGCCTAGTTATACTCATAACCACATCAGGTTTCCAAGGTGAATAGCCTCTAGTTGATGGAACAATGTAGGCAAGGGAAATTGACAAAATGGATCTGTAACCTTGAGAAAAGGATTGGCTCTAAGGGCTAGGCACTGGGGTCCCAGTGTCGAACCTATTAGCTACTGGAACATTACTCAAGTTACTTCCATGGCGAAAGTAGGTCACCATATGCCGACCAAGGGATGGATAGGAAAAGCTCCCTCAAGGGTTTTTCTTTTCCCAAGTGATAAACAGTTGACTCAAAACTTATATAGACAAGGGGAATCTGATTGTTTAATTAAAAAAAAAGCATTATGATGGTCATTAAGGATGTTCACGCAATGTGATTTCTACCTAGTGTTTTGAGTGTCAATGTGAAAAAATTCAACCAAGCATAGGTAAACGATGAAAGTAACTATGACTCTCTTAAGGTAGCCAAATGCTTTGTCATCTAATTAGTGATGCATATTAATAGATTAATGAGATTCCCATTGTCCCTGTCTACCATCTAGCAAAACCATAACCAAGGGAATGGGCTTGGTAGAATCAACAAAAGAGAAGACCTTATTAAGTTGACTTTAGTCTAACTTTGTGAAATGACTTGAGAGGTGTAGGATAAGTGGGAGACCTCATATGAAATTGAAATACCACTACTTTTAACATTATTTTACTTATTTTGTGAATCGAAAGCAGGGCACAACCCCTTTTTTTGGACCCAAGGTGGGCCTGAGTTAGTCAATCTAGGTAAAAAACATTCTTGGGTGGGGAGTTTGGCTGGAAGGGTAAATTTGTTAAAAGATAATACAGGTGTCCCTAAGATGAGCTCAATGAGAATAGAAAACATATGTGGAACAAAAGGGTAAAAGCTCATTTGATTTTAATTTCCAGTATGAATATGAATTATGAAAGCATGGCCTATCAATCCTTTATACCTTTGGAATTTGAAGCTAGGGGTGTCAGAAAAGTTACCATAGGGATAACTGGCTAGTGGTAGCTAAGCATGCGTAGCAACATTGCTTTTTGATCCTTCGATGCCAACTTTTCCTATCATTGTGAAGCCAAATTCACCAAGTGTTGGATTGTTCACCCACTAATAGAAAACATGAGCTGGGTTTAGACTATCGTGAGATAGGTTAGTTTTACCTTATTGATGGCAGTGTCGCAATAGTAATTCAACTAGTAGAGAGGAATTGTTGATTCACATAATTGGTCATCGTGCTTGGTTAAAATGTTAATGGTGCAAAGCTACCATGTGCTAGATTATGACTGGAACACGTCTAAGTTAGAATTTGGGCTAAAAGCGATGCATGTGCTTGTCACCCGACTTGTCAACCCACAGTGAAAGCCTATGGCCCCAAAGGTACATGCTGTAGGTGCAACCTCTAAGGTGAACAAATTATGCGAGCCTCTTTAGAGCTTAATTCCCACAAAGTGACAGGTAGAATCCTTTGTAGATGACTTAATTATGATGGGAGTACTGTAAGTGGGTAGAGTGGCCTTGCTGCCACTGTGCCATGATCCCTAGATTTAGCCCTTTGTTTACTTAATTCATCCTTTCCCTTCACACCCATTGAAGTCTATTCACTTTATTTTTTTAAACCATACTCTTTGGGCTAGGGGATGAATGGTGTTCTCCATTGCAATCAATTGGACTGGCTGGATGACATCCTACCTCAAGCATCCAAGTAACTGACAACCAAATGCCTTTGGTATTTGTTATAGGAATAGGCTCACCCTTGGTGCAGCTGGCCCTTGGATCAGTTCTGCCTGCACACCATTGACAGCACTTGGCCTTGGTTTGTACGGGCAATCACATCCAACACCATTGGCAGATGTTGGCCTATTATTTCCTCAAATACCATCAGCAAATGCTAGCCCCTTAGTTCAGAATGCTACCTCGAACACCATTGCTAGATGCTGGCACTTGTAAAAAATTA
>NW_019167838.1:62869-119792 GCF_002303985.1 Durio zibethinus | reverse complement strand
ACACTTCATTATACTTTTCGAAAGGATGAAATGATTGGTATTACTGCCTGCGGTTGAATAACAAAGCCATAATGTGAATTGTACCAAAGAACCAAAATGAAAAAGAATGCATGTGCCATCACCTTCCTATTCACAATGTGTGTACAGTTGGCATTATGACTTTTTTTGTCATGAAAAACCAAAAATGACTCTCGACAATGGATATCTCAACTCTTACATTGAAGAAGAATATAGTAAAATGCAATACTTGGTGTGAATTACAAAATCTTGTGAACCATCGAGTATTTGAATGCAAGTTATGCCCTAAGCCATTAGGCCAAGGGCACGTTTACCTAAGTGTCATGCACTGTCACCCCCTCGAAACCCCTGCCAATCGAGCTATGGGTAAAAAGGGTGAAGATGGCCTCTTATGATCTTATCGATCATGGTTGGCCTAAAAGTGAGTCTCTGGCAATGATAGCACTGTGACCATCAGTGGTAAAGCCCTTAATGTGCCTCATCTTTGATGACGTGTACTTGTTGTCCACCTAGACCCTATTAGATCCCCAACTTCACTTGGTCGATGCTCGCATCATGACCTCAGGTTAGGTGGGATTACCCACTAAGTTTAAGCATATCAATAAGTTAAGAAAATGAAATTTACCAAGATTCTCTAGTGGTGGTGAGCAAACTGAGAATAGCCCAGCTTGAGAATTGGACACCTTTGATGTCCAAATTGTAGTATGGAGATGCATCCTTAATGGTAGATGGGCTCAAGTACCCTAAAAAGAGGTGCCAAGAGGGTGAGAGCCCTATTGTGATTAGACCCTTTCGTAGCATTAGGCATTGTCTGTGAGTTGGGTTGTTTAGGAATGCAGCCCTAATCGAGGGGTAAATTCTATCCAAGGAAAAATATGGGCGAGATACCGATAGCAAACAAATACCATGAGGGAAAGATGAAAAAAACTTTGGAAAAAGAGTCAAAAAGTGCTTAAAATTATCGAAAGGGAAGTAGATGGGGGTCGACAATGCACCTTGATAAGATGTGGAATAGTGAAAGCTGATTCGCTGATCAGCTCAAGGCATGGATCGACATGGGTCATGATGGTGGCCCAAGCCTAGGCTTTCGATATGCCTATAGAGATGTTATCACTGTGATCATGGAATGCAGCACATATCATCTCAGTGTGCCTCGACACTGGCATACTCTAGGCATTAGCTTGTGGTCTCACCATCTGACCCATTTTGAAACACAGACTAAGGAGTCTAACATGTCTGCTAGTCAATAAGCTAAAAACCCATAAGGTGCAAGGAAGTTGATTGGCGGGATCTTTCATGGGTGCACCACCGACTGACCTTGAAATTTTTTACAAAGGGTTTGAGTGTGAGCTGCCTGTTAGAACCTAAAAGATGGTGAACTATGCCTAAATAGGGCAAAGCCAAATGAAACTTTGGTGAAAGCCTGCAGTGATAATGATGTGCAAATCATTTGTATGACTTGGGTATAGGAGTGAAAGATTGATCGAACCATCTATAGCTAGTTCCCTCTGAAGTTTCCCTTAGGATAGTTAGAGCCCTTGCCATGTTCTATAGGGTAAAGCCAATAATTAAAGGCATTGGATGCACAACACCCTCGATCTATCCTCAAACTTTAAATAGGCAAGATGGCATGCATCACTAGCTAAGCTTTCTCTTAATGAAGCAATAGACCATGTGGCATTTGGATGGATGCTTCCCCATAGGTAGCAAAAGATAGTTTGATATCTAAATAGGCAACTGACAAGCCATAAATTGAATCTCAAGAAATAATATTAAACGTATATATTGGGCCATTATAAGAGCACCACCAAGGTAACCTTTGATGTTCCCATAAGAAAATAAAACTATTTTATTTAATATCAAGAAAATACTAACAAAGTACAAAGAAAAGCACTGAGTCTTCCCACCCATCATTAGGGCCAGAGAGGTATGCCCTAGATGGGTGGGTCTAGAACATGTACCTTAGGTCAGTGAGGTAGCCCAATTAATATGTCCGGATTGCTCATCCCCTCTAAAGAGATTAAGAGATTTTATAACTGATGCTACTAAGAATCTTGTTTACAAAGTGTGACAATGGGGACCTTTTCCCAAGCCAATGAGATCTACCCTCCTTTGTTGGCATCCTTGTACTTAGTCATGGCCCTATACATGGGTGGCTCATTACATCCTATGCCCGATTGTGGCCCTATACAAGATTGGCTCATGACATCTTCCCCTACCTATTTTTTCGATGACCTCATTGACTTGTTGGCATAGAATTCTTCAATCTTTTGCTTGAATCCTTGGAGGACATGATCTCTCTCCTAACTAGTTTCTTCTAATCCTAAGCTCTTCCACTTCATTAAATATTCATGAACTATTCTTTGAGATACTCAAGATACCTTGCCAACTAAAATCTCTTTAACTCGATGTTTTGATGGTGGCTTCATGGTAATGGCAACTCTAGTTGATTCACCTCAACTTTTATATCAGGGGTTTGCATGATAGGGCTTTAAGTTGTTCACATAGAACACTGGGTGCACCTTCATCCATTTTGGTGGGTGGATTTTATAAAAGGCATTCATAACTTTGGAAAGGATCTTCACTGGACCCTTATACTTATGCTCCAACCTATGATCCTACGTTTTTAGGAACCTAGTTTGTTCGGGCATTAATCTGATAAGAACAAGATCACTAAGTTTGAAATGCTATGCTTTTCGGCTTTTATCTGCCCATTTCTTCATGTGGTTCAATGCCTTCTCTAAGTCTGCTTGCATAATTTCTGTGTTTTGTATTGATTTTTTGCTAAGGTTGAAGGCTCGTGAATTCTTCCCTCGATATGGCTCAAGAAATGTATGTATTGGTCTTCGTAGTCATTCAGTGGCCACTTCAAATGGACTTTTGTTTATGGAAGAACACTTGTTGGAATTAAAACAAAGCTGAGCTACATCCAACAATAAAGGCTAATTCTTCTAATTAGCTTGAACAAAGTGTTTTAAGTACTCTCCAATAACCAATTAAATCATTTAGTTTGACCATTAGCTTGCAAGTGATAACTTGAAAAGATGTTGAGCTGAGATACTAAGATCTTGAAAAATTCTCTCGAGAATGACCTAGTGAATCTTGGATCCCTGTCACTAATAATGTTTTAAGAAAGGCCCTAATACTTGATTACATGTTTAAATATTATTTAGGCCATATCTTTCATGATGTAATATTTTTGGGCGAGAATCAATGTAGCATATTTAGAGAAACAGTCAATCACTACTAGAATAGACACAAGATCACCAACCTTAAGAAAGCCTAATATGAAGTAAAGGGAAAAACTTGCCCAAGATCTTGTAGGCATAAGTAATGTTTCAAGTATGCTTGTCGATTTCTTCTTTTCAACTTTGTCCTATTGCAAATGAGTCTTCGTATAGTCCATCACATCTTCCCATATGTGAGGCCACTAATAGCTTTGTTTTAGTAAAGCCAAAGTATGTTGCCAACCAGGGTGACTAGCATCTATCTTAGACTTCCTACTTTTGGCACAAACAACCAAGGACCTTTGGTCAATAAGACCCCATTTTCTTACTAAAAGTACTTGGACTTCCCTTTCTTCTACTAGTTCCAGGATGGCATTGGCCTGTGGGTCTTTCTTTAGATTATCTTCAATTAGCTTGTGAATATCTATTGTGACTTTACTAGATACCATCGGGGTAATTATCCTAAAGGTAGCTAGCTTTGCCTAACTATTCAGTGCATCTACCATTTGATTGGTTATTCTAGTTGTGTGCTCAAAACAAAATTCAAATTCGGCTAGAAACTCTACCATCTAGCTTACTTAACCATGAGCCACAGTTGGGTGAGAAAATGACTAATCGTCGCACTGTCTATTTTAACTATGAATTGTGAACCTAACAAATAATGCCGCCATGGTTTCAAACAATGGATTACTATTAAAAGTTCTTTTTTTTTGAGCCATATATCACTTTTTAGCTTCGCTTAACTTTTGACTTTCAAATGCTATAGGGAGCCATTCTTGTAAAAACACTCCCCCAATAGTGAAATTAGATGCATTTGTTTGAACTTCAAAAGGCTTCATAATGTAAGGGAGAGTTAAGATAAGGTCTTTCATCATGGCTTTCTTTAAGCCCTCAAAAGCCTCTTGGCATTAACTTGTCCATCACCATTTATGCTCCTTTTTTAATAGCTCCATGAGAGCAATGATTCTACGAGAGTATCCTTCCATAAATCTCCTATAATAGTTGGCTAACCCCAAAAGAGAGTGGAGGTCACCTAACATTTTTTGGTGTTACCCAATCCTTGATAGCTCTAACTTTTTTCATGTCCATTCGAATGTGGCCTTGTTCAACATTATAGCCTAAGAAGTGAATTCATGTTTGAGCAAATGCACTTTTCTATCTTTTAACTTAGAACTGATGGTCTTATAGTATTTGAAACACAAGATGTGGGTGCTTTTGGTGCTTTTCCAAGGTAGAACTATAGACCACTATGTCATCTAAATAGATGACCACAAACTTGTCAAGATAGTCATGGAACACCTGATTCATTAAGGTACAAAATGTGGTAGGGGCATTAGTCAATCCATAAAGCATAAGAAGAAATTCAAATGCACTATACTACATTACACAAGTGGTTTTTGGCTCATCTCTTTTAGCAATTCTAACTTGATGATAGCCAGATCTCAAGTTTAATTTGGAGAAGCACTTGGCCTAGCTTAGTTGATCAAACAAATCTACAATAAGAGGAATAGGATATTTATTTCTCATAGTGACTTTGTTCAATGCCCTATAGTCCATACATAACCACAAACTCTCATTAATCCCATCTTTGTAAATTGGCATAGCCACATAAGAAAGCTCTCTTCTCTTTACTCATTTCTTAAATTGTAATGTTGAAATCATTTTCTTCCTACTCTTCTGGAGGATTGTGGCTGACATAACACATAAGCTTTCCCCTAAGAACAATAAACAACTAGCAGTAGGGATTGGGATTGCCTGAGCCAACATCATGAAGCCCAATCCTAGGACAACATCAAAGTCATCCATGAGGGAAATCATGAAGTCTACATTTCCATCCCATGGCCCTAACTTGGTCATCACACTCTTGGAGCTTCCAATGATCACAAAAGCTGATGAGTTAACTACTTTTATTTGCCCACAATCTTTATTAACCTAGAGACCACACCTTTTTACTTTCTCTGATGTGATCAAGGTATCAATTGCACCTATATCTACCTAGGCTTTTGTGGTTTTACCATTGAGTACTAGGTCTACATACATTGAACCTCTCACAGATTTTTTCTTTATCATGTTTAATTGGGTACAAAAGGCATTAAGGAACCATATTGAGCCCATCCATGATGGCTTTATTTAACTTCTTCAACAGTTTTGACTACTTTGGAAGACTTTTGAAATGAGGCTCTCAAAGCATTAAAGGCACTTCTATATGGGCATTTGGCCACCTGATACGATCCCCTTGCGTAAGAAACAAGCTAGTAGTTGCTGCAGATTGAAATTTGATACATTGTTTACCTTGGGTTAGGTATTGTCTCAACCAGAAGGCCTTTTATCTAATCCTTCATTGAAGGGTCTATCTACTTTGACCATCTTTCTGCCATTCCCAAAGTTAGAGTTATTGCCACTTGATAGAGGGTTTTTTCATTTTAAGGGGGCATTGTTATAGTCATTAAGACGTTTGGTGGTAGCCATGGTCGTGGCCACATCTTGCACCCTTTATCTTTGTAATTCCATCCTAGCCCAAGGTTTGAGGCTCTCAAGGAATTAAAACATCTTGTATTTTTTAGACTTGTCTCTAATGTCCAACATCGAGGTAGAACAGCTCCTCACATACTCTTACATTTTTCTTGTTTACACTAATTCTGGAAGCATCATTTGGGCCATATACTCCACATTCTCAGGGAAGAACTCATTTTTCAACTCTTGCTTAAGATTTGCCTAAGTTTTAATAAGGCATTCGTTACTTACAAATTTTGAACACCACCATAGCTTGGCATCCTTGGCAAGGTATATTGAAGCCATTGCAACCTTATCCTCCTTTGATTATGTGTGCATAGCTTAAAGGAATTGTTCTATATCAAACAAGAAGTTCTCAAGCTCTTTAACATCTCTTGCCCCATCATTACATCGAGGCTCTAGCACTTTGGCCCTTTTCCCTTTCTTCATGAGCTAAAACTTGACCTGGCCATAGCCATTTGTAGCATACTCACTTGGGGGCCTTAAGCTCCTCAAACTCTCTCTAAAGGACACTCAAAGCATCTTTGGTCTCCTCACCCAAGTTATGTAGAGTATCAGATAACTCCCATTGGGATATCTTGATCCTTTTCACTAGATCATGAGTTACCATATGAGCTTTTAGGGTAGCCACCATGGCCTCAAGCTTCTCGATCCTTTGTTAATCATTAAATCCACCACTCATAGCCATTTTATCAATTCTCTATCACTTCTCAATTGTGCTCTAATACCATGTGTCATAGGTTAAGCTTTCTCTTAATGAAGTAATAGACTGTGTGGCACTTGGATAGATACTTCCACACAAGTTAGCCAAGGATAGTTTGATATATGAATAGGCAACCAACAAGCCACAAGTTAATCTCAAGAATACATAACAATATATCGGCGTATAATGGGAGCACACTAAGGTAACCCCCGATGTTCTCATAAGAAAAAAATATTTTATTAATATCAAGAATAGTACAATAAGTATAAAAAGAGCATTGAGTCTTCCCACCATCGTCGAGTTCAGAGGGGTAACCCTAAATGGGTGGTCTAGCACATACCTTAGCTAGTGAGACAGCCTAACAATATGTCGACTACTTTAAAGAGCTTAAGAGATTTTACACCTATGCTACCATGAACCATTACAAAGTTTGAAATGGGGACACTTTTTCCTAGCCCATGAGATCTACCCTCCACCTTGGCACCTATACTCAATCATGGCCTTATACATGGGTGGCTCATGACATTCTATGCCTAGTCATTGCCTTATACAACGTTGGCTCATGACAGCATGGTTGCTTTGTTTAGCCATGCCACATAATCGAGAGCTCTAAGTAGGCCATTTTTGGTAAGTAGAATTGGTGATGTGGGATGAACTGGAAGCCAAGTTATGGTGCCTAATTGTGCTCTAACCTAAAACCCATAAGGGGAGTTGGTTGATTAAGACAGCAAGATGGTGTTCATGGAAGTCAAAATCCACTAAAGAATATGAAACAAGTCACTTGCAAAATCAACTAACACAAAAAATGGATGGCATTTAAGCACGCGACCTATACCTAGTTGTTACGGCAAGGGCCAAGCTTCGATGAGTAGGACAACACAGCAATCATCACAAAACCCAAGGTGTGAACCTAGGTGGAGCGACCATCGGTGCAGATCTTGGTGGTAGTAGCCGATATTCAAATGAGAACTTTGAAGGCCAAATAAGGGAAAGGTTCCATGTGAATGGCACTTGCACATGGGTTAGTCGATCTTAAGAGAAAGGGAAAGCTCATCTAATAGCATGTCTAGTATGAGTTTCAAAAGGGATTTAGGTTAAAATTCCTTATTTAGGATGCAGCAGCTAACGACAACATTAGGGAGTTTGGAGAAGTCAACGGGGGCCTTAGGAATAGTTATCTTTTTTGTTTAATGGCTTGCCTACCCTGGAAATGGCTTAGCTGGAGGTAAGGTCCAATAACCAAAAGAGCACCACACATCTTATGGTGTCAAGTGTGCTCTTAGTGGCCCTTAAAAATCTAAAGGACTAATTACCATCCATGCCTAGTCATACTTATAATTGCATCAGGTCTCTAAGGTGAATAGCTTCTAGTCGATGGAACAATATAGGTAAGGGAAGTCACATAATGGATCCATAACCTTAGGAAAAGGATTGGCTCTAAGGTTGGGCACGGGGGTCCCAATCTACATTGCTCAATCTACCCCCATGGTGAGAGCAGGTTGCCATGTACTGGTCAAAAAGACTAGGAATTGCTCCCTCGAGGGCTTTCCCTAGACGAGAGCAGTCAAATTAGAATTGGTATAGACAAAGGGAATCCAACTATTTAATTAAAACAAATCAATGCAATGGTTTCTGCATATGCTCACATAATGTGATTTCTACCCAGTGCTCTAAATGTCAAAGTGAAAAAATTCAAACAAGCAAGGGTAAACGACAAAAGTAACTATGACCCCTTTAATGTAGCCAAATGCCTCATCATCTGATTAATGTTTCACATGAATGGATTAATGAGATTCCCATTATCCCTGTCTACTATCCATCAAAACCATAGCTAAGGGAATAGGCTTGGAAGAATCAGTAGGAAAAGAAAACCTTGTTGAGCTTGACTGTAGTATGACTTTGGGAAATGACTTAAGAGGTGTAGGATAAATGGGAGGTCTCGAGTGAAATTGAAATATCACTACTTTTAATGTTATTTTACTTATTACATGAATTGGACGCAAGGCAAGACCCCTTATTTTGGACCCAAGGTTGGCCTTGGTCAATCAATCTGGGCATAAGACATTGTCAAGTGGGGATTTTGTCTGGGGTAGCACATCTATTAAAAGATAACATAAGTGTCCCAAGATGAGCTCAACAAGAATAAAAATCTCACATGGAATAAAAGGGTAAAGGCTCATTTGATTTTGATTTCTAGTATAAAAATGAACCCTGAAAGCGTGGATTATAGATCCTTTAGTCCTTCAGAATTTGAAGCTAGAGGTGTCAGAAAAGTTACCATAGGGACAACTAGCTTGTGGCAGCCAAGCATTCATAGCGATGTTGCTTTTTGATCTTTCGATGTCGGCTCTTCCTATCATTGTGAAGTAGAATTCACCAAGTGTTGGATTGTTCACCCACCACTAGGGAATGTGAGCTAGGTACAGACTATCGTGAGGTAAGTTAATTTTACCCTACTAATGGTAGCATCGTGATAGTAATTCAAACTAGTATGAGAGAAACTATTGATTTACACAATTGGTCATTGTGCTTAGTTGAAGAGCTAGTGGCATAAAGCTACCATGCGTTGGATTATGATTGAATGACTTTAAGTTAAAATCCAAGCTAGAAGTGACACACGTGCCCATCACTCGATTGTTGACTCATCATAAGGGCACATGCTAGCCCTTTGTGTGAGTAGTTACCTTGAATACCATCAACACATGTTGGGTTACACACTATGCACCCCATAACCTGGTAGTAGGTGGGTTCAAGCACATCTACTGTGCCAATGCCATTTTTATGGCTTCTAAATTCATATAAGCACTCACTAGCACTTGCACCTGGGCCTGGCTTAATTTTGTTAAACCTAAACAACGTGCCTAAGATTTTGGAGTCTTGATCACTACCCGTACCATTGTTTTAGGCTAGTTCCCCATGACTTGGGCCTCTAATAGGCCTTAAAGTCTGGTCCCTTTGGTAGTTGGACCCTATCTTACTAGAATGCTCCTTGACTTAGAGAGAACCCCTAAGCTTAGACCAGCTAGAGGACTGTGACACATGCATATGCCTCGACCACCTTTAGGACATGTTGGCCCTTAGTCTTGGAACATGCTTTGACAACCATTGATACATACTAGTCCTTTATATGGGTAGTTCCCTCAAACACCATTGGCACATGCCGAGCTACACACCACGTATAGGTATCCTAAGCTCAGGCTGTTCACCTTGCACTCCATGATTGGAAAGTAGAAGGGTTATGGCACATTTTAATTTTTCTTCCATGCCAATGCCATTTTTATGGCTTGTCAATTCATCTAAGTGCTCACTAGCACCCATACCTGGGCTTGGCTTAATTCCACTAAACTTGAACACTGTTCCTAAGCCTCTGAAGTCTTGATCACTACCCATACCATTGTTTTAGGCTAGTGCATTGTGACCTAGGCCTCCAATAGGCCTTAAGGCCTAGTCCCCCTGGCAATCGAACCCTTTCCTACTAGAATAGGAACTGTTCCTTGACTAAGAGAAAACCCATGGGCTTGGACTACCTTGCAAATTATGACACAAGCACATGCCTCAATCACCATCAAGACATGTTGGCCCTTGGTCTCTATACATGCTTTAACCACCATCAACACATGCTAGCCCTTTGTGTGGGTAGTTTCCTTAAACACCATCAACACATGCTAGGCCATGTACCACACACGAGTTGGGCTACGCACAATGCACCATGACCAGGCAATAGGTGGGTTTAGCCCCATTTTCATATTTTTGCAATACGAATGCCATTTTTATGTTTTGTAAATTAGCATAAGTGCTCACTAGGGCCTACACCTAGGCATGGCTCAATTCTGTCGAACCTGAACATCGTGCTTAAGCCTTTTGAGTTTTGATCACTGCCCGTACCATTATTCTAGGCTAATTCCCTATGGCTTGGGCCCCTAGTAGGCCTCAAGGCCTAGTCCACCTAGCAATCAAACCATTTCCCACTAGAACTAATACTACTCATTGACTTAGAGAGAACCCTTAAGCTTAGACTAGCTTATAAGTGACACATATACATGCCTCGACCACCATTGAGACATGTTGAACCATGGTCTTCTCATATGATTTGACCACCATCGGCACATGCTGGCCCTTTGTATGGGTAGCTCCCTTGAACACCATTGGCACATGCTAGAATATGCACCAAGCATAGGTATCTTAGGCTCAAACCATGCAATATATGTACCATGATCAGGTAGTAGGTAGGTTTAGGCACATCTTCATATTTTTACTTTGCCAATGCCATTTTTATGGCTTGTAAATTCATATAATGCTCACTAGTGCCTGTACCTAGGTTTGGCTCAATTCTGCCAAACCTAAACATCGTGCCTGAGATGCTGAAGTCTTGATCATTGCCCATACCACTATTTTAGACTAGTTCCCCATGACTTGGAACTTCAGTACGCCTTAAGACATAGTCCCCTAAGCTGTCAAACTGTGTCCCACTTGAACTGGAATAGCTCTTTGACTTAGAAAGAACTTATAGGCCTAGACCAGTTTATCAACCATGGAACATGCACATGCCTTGAATGCCATTGAAACATGTTGGCCTTTGGTCTTGGCATATGTTTCAACCACCTTTGGCACATGCTAGGCCATACACCAAACACAAGTATCCTAGGCTTGGGCCATGCACCATGCATACCATGACTAGGTAATAGGTGGGTTTAGGCACATCTTCATATTTCTACCATGTCAATACCATTTTTATGGCTTGTAAATTCATATAAGGCCTCAGTAGTACCAGCACTTAGGCCTGGCTTAATTCTGCCAAACCTGAACACCATACCTAAGCCTCTAGAGTCTTGATCACTGCTAATAACACTATTTTGGGCTAGTTCTCTATAGCTTGGGCCCTAAGTAGGCCGTAAGGCATGGTCCTCTTGACATTCAGCCCTATCTCGCTAGAACTAGAACTATTCCTTGACTCAGAGAGAACCCTAGGGCTTGGGCTAGCTTGTAGACTTTGACTCAAGCCTATCCTTGATAACCATTAAGACATGTTGGCCCTTGGTCTTAGCACATGCTTCAACTACCATCGACATATGTTTACCCTTTGTGCGGGTAGTTCCATCAATCACCATTGATATATGCTAGGCTGCACACCACACTCGAGTATCCTAGGCTTGAGTCATGCATAATGTGCACCACAATTAGGTAGTAGGTGGGTTTAGGCATATCATATTTCTGTCATGCCAATGCCATTTTTATAGCCTATAAATTCACATAAATGCTTACCAATGCTCGTACTTGGGCCTAGTTCAATTTTGCCAAAGCTAAACACTATGCTTGAGCCTATGAAGTCTTGATCACTACCCATACCATGGTTTCAGGCTAGTTCCCCATGACCTGGGCCTCTATTAGGCCTCAAGGCCTAGTCCCCTAGCAATCAAACCCTTTCCCACTTGAACTAGAATTGCTCTTTGACTCAAAGAAAACCTTTAGGTATGGACTAGTTTGACTATGACACATGCACATGCTTTAACCATCATCGAGACATGTTGGCCTTGGTCTCCGCATAAGGTTTGATTGCCATTGGCACATGCTAGCCTTTTATATAGGCAGTTTCCTCAAACACCATCAGCATATATTAGGTTGCATGCCAAGCATGGGTATCTTGGGCTCGAACTGCGCATCGTGTACACCTAGACCAGACAGTAGGTGGGTTCAAGCACATCTTTATATTTCTGCCATGCTAATGCCATTTTTATGGCTTGTAAATTTATATAATGCTCACTAGTGCTTGCACCTGGGCTTGGCTTAATTCCATCGAACTTGAACATTATGCTTGAGCTACTAAATTCTTGATCACTGCCTATACTACTATTTCAGGCTAGTTTCCCATGATGTAGACCTTTAGTATGCCTTAAGGCCTAGTTCTTTTGGCTATCGACTCTATCCCGCTAGAACTATAACTAATCTTTAACTTAAAAAGACCCCTAGGTCTAGACAGCTTGTTGTCTATGGCACATGCACATACCTAAAATACCATCAGAGGATGTTAGCCCTTAGTTTTGGCATATGCTTTAACCACTATCCACACATGTTGGTCATTTGTGTAGGTAGTTCTATCAAACACCATCAGTAAATGCTAAGTCATGCAGCAAGCATAGTTATCCTAAGCCTGAGTCATGCACCATGCGCACCATGATTAGGTAGTAGGTGGGTTCAAGCACATCTTCATATTTCTACCA
Organism: Durio zibethinus; assembly: GCF_002303985.1. Next base: position 107,112 of record NW_019167838.1, on the reverse strand, counting down.
TGCTATTGCCATTTTTATGATTTGTAAATTCATATAATGCTCACCAGCACTCATACCTAGGCTTGGCTCAATTCTATCAAACTTGAACACTAGGCTTGAGCCACTAGAGTCTTGATCACTGCCCATACCACTATTCTAGGCTAGTTACCAGTGACTTGGACCTCTAGTATGCTTCTAAGCCTAGTCTCCTTAGTTGTCAGACCTTATTCTAGTAGAGCTGGAACTACTCCTCGACTCAGAGAGAACCTCTACGCCTAGACTAGTATATGGGCCATGACACATGCACATGTCTTGACCGTCATTAGGACATGTTGGCCGTTGGTCTCGACACATGGTTTGACCACTATCGACATGTGCTTTGACTACCATCGACACATGCTAGCCCCTGGAATGGATAGTTCCCTCGAGCACCAACTGTACATGTTACGCCATGCACCATGCATGGGTACCTTGGTCCTAGGCTATGCATCTTATGTACGACTGAACAGTAGGTAGGTTCATATGCATCTTGATGTTTTTGCCATGCCAATGCCATTTTTATGGCTTGTAAATTCATATAATAGTCCCCTAAGCCTTCTTGTGAAGTTTCATGGCATGATGACTTGCTTTCTATTTTTCATGATTTTTAGAATTTTTCACAATTTAGGATTTTTCAAAAATTTTTTTAAAAGAAGTTTTGGATCCGATGTGCATGGATGCTGCCACTTGTATGTAATGGGCATATGAGTGGTGCTATGGTTGTGCTTATTGGTAGGCTTTATGCTTGATGCATAAAATTGTTGACCCATTATCCTCTTCAATCTCCTTTCATATGGTTATCATACCTTGAAGGCACAATTAGGATCTTATGTTACATACCTAAATTAATAGAAACATGATGTCTTTCAATCCTACATCCATCTTGTGTCCTTAAGGGCTATGGGTCAAACCTCGATTATGCCCCATGTCCTAATCGTGCCTCCTAAACCTTCATGGCCACATTGGTGCACTGGTGTTCAATCGTGCTCTTAGATAAGGAACATTTTGTGGCCACAGGCTCTTGGCCCTTATTCATCCGATGCTATGCATTTTACGTGCTCAACATGCATGATGCTTGTGCTCTATGTTGGCTCTTTCCACTACTCAGTTGGTGTGTTGAGGCCCATGCAGTGCCAATATCTTGAAAGAATGCTACTTAGTTGATTTGGCTAGTAGTAATATGCTTGTCTCAAAGATTAAGCCATGCATGTGAAACTATAAACTAATTCAGATTGTGTAATTGTGAATGGCTCATTAAATCAATTATAGTTTGTTTGATGGTATCTATTACTCGAATAACCATAGCAATTCTAGAGCTAATATGTGCAACAAACCTTAACTTTTGAAAAGGATGCATTTATTAGAAAAAAAGTCAAAGTGGTCTTTGCCTATTGCTTTGATAATTCATGATAACTTGACGAATCGCACAGCCTTTGTGCCAATGACGCATCATTCAAAATTTTGCCCTATCAACTTTCAATGGTAGAATTGTGGCCTATTATGGTGGTGATGGGTGACAGAGAATCAAGGTTCAATTCTAGAGAGGGAGCCTGAGAAATGGCTACCACATCCAAAAAAGGCAGCAGGTGCATAAATTACCCAATTCTAACATGGAGAGGTAGTGACAACAAATAACAATATTAGGATTTATGAGTCTGGTAACTAGAATAAGTACAATCTAAATCCCTTAATGATGATCAATTGAAAGGCAAGTCTGATGCTAGCAGCCAAAGTAATTCTATCTCCAATAGCATTTATTTAAGTTATTACAGTTAAAAAGCTAGTAGTTAAAACTAGGGTTAGGTCATTTGGTCTACCTCATAGTGAGCACTGATATACTTATCCCTACTATCGGTGATGCACTCCTAACCTTAATTGGCTAGGTTATTCATCTGGCACTATTACTTTAAAGAAATTAGAGTGCTCAAAGTAGGCCTACACTTGTATACATTAGCATGGGATAACATCATAGGATTTTGATCCTATTGTGTTGACCTTTGGGAACAAAGTAATGATTAATAAAGACAATCAAGGGCATTCATATTTTATAGTCAGAGGTGAAATTATTGAATTTAAGAAAGATGAACAACTATGAAAGCATTTACCAATGATGTTTTCATCAATCAAGAACGAAAGTTGAGGGCTCAAAGATGATCAAATACTATCCTAATCTCAACCATAAATGATGCTGACCAGGGATTGGCAGATATTACTTTTAAGACTCTGCCAGCACCATATGAAAATCAAACTTTTTGGGTTCTAGAGAGAGTATGGTCATGAGTTTGAAACTTAAAGGGATTAAGGAAAGACACCACCAAAAATAAAGCCTGCAGCTTAATTTGACTCAAAATGGGAAAACATACTAGGTCTAGACATACTAAGGATTGATGGACTAAGAGTTCTTTCTTGACTCTATTGGTGGTGGTGCATGGCCATTCTTAGTTAGTAGAGCGATTTGTCTAGTTAATTCCATTAACAAATGAGATCACAGCTTGTTAACTAGCTACGCAGAGGTGATCCTTCATGGCTAGCTTCTTAGAGGGACTATGGCCACTTAGGCCAAGAAAGTTTGAGGCAATAATAGGTCTACAATGCCCATAGATGTTCCAAGCCACATGTGTGCTACACTGATGTATTCAACGAGTCTATAGCATTGGCCAACAAGTTAGGTAATCCTTGAAATTTAATCATGATGGGGATAGATCATTGTAAATATTGGTCTTCAATGAGGAATTCCTAGTGAGCATGAGTCATCAGCTTGCATTGACTACATCCCTACCCTTTGTACACATCGCTCGTTACTCCTACCAATTGAATGTTCTGGCAAAGTGTTCAAAAATAAGGAGATAGTGACAATAAATAACAAGATTGGGCTCTATGAGTTTGGCAATTAGAATGAGTTAATCTAAATCCCTTAATGAGGATTCGTTGGAAGGCAAGTCTAGTGCCAGCAGCTATGGTAATTCTAGCTCCAATAATGTATATTTAAATTGTTGTAGATAAAAAGCTCATAGTTGGAACTAGGTTTAGGTCATCTAGTTCACCTCACGATGAGCAACGATTTACTTGTCCCTATTATCAATAATGTGATCTTGGCCTCATTTGACTGAGTCATTCCTTTAGTGCTGTTACTTTGAAAAAATCAAAGTGCTCAAGTAAGCCTACACTTGTATTCATTAGCATAAGGTAACATTATAGGATTTCAATCCTAATGTGTTGGCCTTTGAGATCGAAGTAATGATTGATAGGGATAGTCAGGGGCATTCATATTTCACAGTCAGAGGTGAAATTCTTGGATTTATGAAAGATGAATAACTATGAAAGCATTTGCCAAGGATGTTTTCATTAATCAAGAGTGAAAGTTGAGAGCTTGAAGATGATCAAATACTGTCCTAGTGTCAACCATAAATGATGTAGACTATAGATTGATGGATGTTACTTTTAAGACTCTGTCGACACCTTATGAGAAATCAAAGTCTTTAGGTTTCAAAGGAAGTATGGTCGCAAGGCTGAAACTTAAAGGAATTGATGGAAGGGCACCACCAAGAGTGGAGCTTACAGCTTAATTTGACTCAACACAAGAAAACTTACTAGGTCTAGACATAGTAAGGATTGATAGATCAAAAGATCTTTCTTAATTTTATGGGTGATGTTGCATGGCCATTCTTAGTTGGTGGAGTGATTTGTCTTGTTAATTCCATTAACAAACGAGACCTTAGCTTGCTAACTAGCTACACAAAGGTGATCCTTTATGGATAGCTTCTTAGAATGACTATGGCCACTTAGGCCAAGGAAGTTTGAGGCAATAATAGGTTTGTGATGCCCTTTAGATGTTCTAGGCTGCATGCACGCTAGACTAATGTATCTAACGAGAGGTAATCTTTGAAATTTCACCATGATGGGGATAGATCATTGTAATTGTTGGTCTTGAATGAGGAATTCCTAGTAAGCGTGAGTCACTAGCTCACGTTGACTATGTCCTTACCCTTTGTACACATCACCTATCGTTTTTACTAATGGAATGGTTAGGTGAAGTGTTTGGATCGTGGCAATGTGGATGGTTCGTTCTCATGATGTTATAAGAAGTCTACTGAACCTTATCATTTAGAGGAAGGAGAAGTCATAACAAGGTTTCTTTAGGTGAACCTGTGGAAAGATCATTGTATAAACTTGCTTAATTAACAACCCACAAATGCGTTAACAAAACACTGAGGGGGTGAGGGTGCCTTTATGCCTTAAGCCCCTTCTGACCCTGGGCGTGCATGACGATCGATTTGTTTAGCCTCTTAGGTAGGTGAAATGATTGATATCATCACTTGTAGCTAAATAACAAACCCCTAGCATGAATCTCACCATGAAATTGAAACAAAAAAGAGAGCATGTGCCATCAACATCCCATTCATAGTGTGTGTGCAAGTGACACCGTGACTCTTTTTGTCCTAAAAAACCAAAACGACTCTCAACAATGGATATCTTAGCTTTTGCAATGATGAAGAATGTAGCAAAATGTGATACTTGGTGTTAATTGCAGAATCTTGTAAACCATCAAGTCTTTGAACACAAGTTGCACCCAAGCCATTAGGCTGAGGGCATGTTTGCTTGGGTGTCATGCATCGTCTCCCTTTTCCAGCCCCTCGCCTATCAGGCTTTGGTGAGAGGGGTTAAAGACAGCCTATCGTGATCTCGTTGGTCATAGTTGGCCCAAAAGTAAGTCCTTGACAACGATAGCACTGTGACCTTTGATGGTAAAGCTCTTGAGGTGCCTCATCTCTAGTGACATGTGGTTATTGTCCATCTAACCCCATCGGACCCCATCGAACCCTCTACTTCACTCAATCAATGCTGGTATCATGACCCTAGGTCAAGCAGGACTACACAGTAAGTTTAAGCATATCAATAAGCTCAGGAAAAGAAACCTACCAAGATTTTCCTAAAAAATGATGAGCAAATCAAGAAGAGACTAGCTTGAGAATTAGGTACTCACGACATTCGAATTGTAGTCTAGAAAAGCATCCTCACCAGTGGACTAGGCTTAACTCCCTTAGAAAGGAATGTCAAAGAGGGTGAGAGCCCGGTTGTGCCTAAACCTTTTTGCACCACATGGCACTGTCGATGAGTTTGGTTATTTAGGAATGCAACCCCAATTAGGCAATAAATTCTATCCAAGGCTAAATATTAGTGAGAGACCGATAGCAAACAAGTACCATAGGGAAAGATGAAAAGGACTTTGAAAAAATAGTCAAAGAGTGCTTGAAATTTTTAGAAGGGAAATGGATGGGAGCCAATGATGCACCCTAATCGGATGTGGAAAGGTAAGAGCTAGTCCACTGATCGGCTCTAGGTGTGGACTAATATAGGTCACGATGGTGGCCTAAGCTCAGAGTTTCGATATGCCCATAAAGACATTGTCACTACGGTCATGGAATGCAACATGCATTATCTTAACATACCTCATCACCTATGTGCTCTTGACATTAGCCTACGAGCTCCCCATTCAACCCATCTTGAAACACAAGCTAAGGAGTCCGATATGTGTGTGAGTCAATGCGCTAGAAAACCCATAAGGCAAAGGAAGCTGATTGGCAAGATCCCTCACAAGTGCACTACCAATGGACTTTGATCTTCAGAGAAAGGTTTGAGTGTGACATGCCTGTCAGGATCCAAAAAATGGTGAACTATGCTTAAGCAGGGCAAAGCCAAAGGAAACTCTAATGGAGGCCCATAATGATACTAACGTGTAAATTGTTCACCTAACTTGAGTATAGGGACAAAAGACTAATCAAACTGTCTAGCAGTTGTTTCCCTCTAAAGTTTCCCTTAGGATAGCTAGAGCCCTTGGTGAATTCTATTAGGAAAAGCCAATGATTAGGGTCATCGGGGACATAATGCCCTTGACATATTCTCAAACTTTAAATAGATAGAATAGCACAGCTGCTTTGTTGAGCCATGCCACAAAATCGAGAGCTCAAAGGGAGCCAATTTTGGTAATCAAAATTGACGATGCAGGATGAATCAAAAGCCATGTTATGGTGCCCAATTGCATGCTAACCTAAAACCCACAAAAGGTGTTGGTTGATTAAGACAGTAGAACTATCACAAAACCCAAGGTATGAGCATAGATGGAGTGGCCATCAGTGTAGATCTTGGTGGTAGTAGTAAATATTCAAATGAGAACTTTAAAGGCTAAAAAGGGGAAAGGTTCCAAGTGAACGACACTTGCACATGGGTTAGTCAAACCTAAAATATGGGGGAAGCCCATTTGATAGCGTGTCCAGTGTGAGCTTCAAAAAGGAATTAGGTTAAAATTCTTGAATTGGGACACAATGGCTTACAACAATGTTAAAAAGTCTAAAGATGTTGGCAGAGGCCTCGGTAAGAGTTATCTTTTTTATTTAACAACCTACCTACCCTGAAAATAGCTCAACCAAAGGTAAGGTCTAGTAGCTGGAAGAGCATCACACATCATGCAGTGTCTAGTACACCATTGGTGGCCCATGAAAATTTGGAGGAGTAAGTGCCATTCATGCCCTATCATACTCATAACGGCATCTGGTCTCCAAGGTTAATAACCTTTGGTAGTTAGAACAATGTAGGCAAAGGAAGTTAGCAAAATAGATCTATAACCTTGGGAAAAGGATTGGGTTTGAGGGCTAGGCATAGGCGTCTCAGTCCCGAACCCACTGACTACTAGTGCACTACTTGAGCTACTCATCAAGTGACAAATAGTCAACTCAGAACTAGTATAGACAAGGGGAATCTAACTATTTAATTAAAATAAAGTATTGTGATGGTCCCTGCAGATGCTCACACAATGTAATTTCTACCCAATGCTCTGAATGTTAAAGCAAAGAAATTCAAACAAATACGGCTAAATGGTGGGGGTAACTATGGCTCTCTTAAGGTAGCCAAATGCCTTATCATCTAATTAATGACGTACATGAATGGATTAACAAGATTCCCACTGTCCTTGTCTACTATCCAGTGAAACCACAACCAAGGGAATGGGCTTGGCAAAATCTATTGGAAGAAAAGACCATGTTGAGCTTGACTTTAATATGACTTTTTGAATGACATAAGAGGTGTAGTATAAGTGGGATCCCTTAGGAAAAATTGAAATACAACTACTTTTAATGTTATTTTACATATTTCATGAATTGAAGGCTAGGCACAACCTTTTCTTTTGAACCAAAGGTCAGCCTTAATTGATCAATTCAGGCAAAAGACATTGTCAGGTGAGGAGTTTGGCTAGGGTGGCACATTTGTTAAAAGATAATGCAAGTGCCCTAAGATGAGCTCAACTAGAACAAAAAGTGTGGTCTTTGCAAATGACTTAAATATGTGATAGAGTGTTGTAAGTAGCCAAGTGACCTTGTAACCACAATCCATTGAGATTCAGCCCTTTGTCGCTTTGATTCATCCCTCCCCCCACGACACTCACTGAAGTCCTCTCACTTGATTTTTTTACACCACACCCTTCTAAGGTTAAGGATGAATAGTGTTCTCTATTGCAACTGATTTAGTCAGGTGATGACATCCCTCCCTTGAGCATCTAAGTACATGACAACTAAATGCCCTTAGTATTTGTTATAATGACGGGCTTACCCTTGGTGCGAGCACTTATCTTGAACTCCATCGGCACACACTAGCCCTTGGTCTAGGTTGTTGCCTTAAACACCATCGACAACATCTGGCCCTTGGTTAGTGCAGGCAATTGTATCCAACACCATTAACAAATGCTGGCCCATTGTTGCCTCAAACACCATCAGTAGATGCTGGCCCCTTGGTGCGGGATGTTGCCTTAGACACCATCACCAAATGCCAGCACTTGCTTCAACCACTATTAGTGTAAGCAGGCCCTTGGTACGGATTGTTGCCTCAAACATTTTTTTGGTAGATGCTAGCATTTGGTGCAGCATATGTACCATGAACCTCTCACTCAAGGCACTTGTCTACCTGTCTATCACCATCAGCACAAAATGATGCTCGGTGCATGTGTCACAGGCTTTGGTCTTAAGTCAAACTTCATATGACCTTAGATAGCGAATTGATTTCATCTACCAAACTCAGCCTACAAAACTCAAGTGCTTAGCATAATTCTAGCTTGTGAAAAATTATGCTATAGTATTGGGCCTTCAAAAAGCCCACAACTTTGATCCTCCTAGGACTGTGTTTAGGTGTGCACACATTTAGGTCAATTGTGCACACATTTAGGTCAATTGTGCACCCATAACTCGGTCATCAGTTCCTACATTTAGGGTTGACCATGCACTCGCATCTTGATCATTAATACCAACACCTGAGTCTGATTATGTGCCCACGTATCCCTCACCAGTGCCCATACCTAGTTCTGGCTCAATTATGCCAAACCTGAACATCATGCTTGAGCCTTTAGAGTCTTGATCACTGCCTATACCATTATTCTGGGCTAGTCCCTTGAAACCTGAGCCTTTAATAGGCCTCAAAGCCTGGTCCTTATAACTGTCAAACCTTGACCCACTAGAGCTAGAACTGTTCTTTGACTTGGAGAAAACCCTTGGGCTTGGACCAGGTTGTAGACTGTGACACATGCACATACCTTAACCACCATCGAGACATGTTGGCCCTTAGTCTTGGCATATGCTTAGACCACCATCAACACATGTTGGGCCATGCATCACGCACGGGTATCCTAGACTCGGGCAACACACCATGTGCACCACAACTAGGTAATGGGTGGGTTTAGGCATATCTTCTTATTTCTGCAATGCCAATGCTATTTTTATGGCTTGTAAATTCATAAAAGCGCTCACCAGCACCTGCAACCTAGGCTTGGCTCAATTATGCCAAACATGATCACCATGCCTAAGCCTCTGGAGTCTTGATCACTACCCATACCACTGTTTTGGGCTAGTTTCCCATTACTTGTGCCTCTACTAGGCCTCAAGGCTTGGTCTTTTTGGTTGTCAGACCTTGTCTTGCTATAACTGGAACTGCTCCTTGACTTAGGGAGAACTTCAGGGCTTGGACCAACTTATGGACCATGACATATGCACATGCCTCGAGCACTATTGTGACATGTTAGCCCTTGGTCTTGGCACATGTTTCAACCACCATCAGCACATGATAGGCTATGCAGCACCATAAGTATCTTGGGCTCGGGCTGTAGGTGGGTTTAGGTCATATTTTTGCCATGCTAATGCCATTTTTATGGTTTGTAAATTTATAAGCGTTCACCAGTTCTCAAACTTGGGCCTGACTCAATTCTACTAAACATGAACATCATGTTAGAGCCTTTGGAGTCTTGATTGTTGCCCATACCACTATTTTGGGCTAGTTTCCCATGACTTGGCCCTCTAGTAAGCCTTAAGGCCTGGTTCATTTGGCTGTTGGACATTATCTTGCTAGAACTAGAACTGCTTTTTAACTCGAAAAGAACCCCTGGGCCTAGACTAGTGTGTAGACTATGACACATGCACATGCCTCAACCACCATTAGGACTTGTTGGCCCTAGGTCTCGACACATACTTTGACCACCATTGGTACATGTTGGCACTTTATGTGGGTAGTTACTTAACACTTTTGGCACATGCTAGGTCATGCACCATGAACAGGTATCCTAGCCCCTTGCTATATACCATGATTGAGCTACAGGTGGGATCAAGTGTATTTTCATATTTTTACAAAGCTAGTGCCTTTTTTTATGGCTTGTAAATTCATATTAAAGCTCACTAGCGTCTGTACATAGGCTTGGCTCATTTTTGCCAAACTTGAACACTGTGCCTAAGCCTATAGAGTCTTGATCACTGCTTGTATGTCATGAGTCAACCTTGTGGAGGGCCATAACCAGGTATAGGATGTCATGAACCACCTAAATATAGGACCATGACCAGGCATAAGATATACCAAAAAACAGGATAGATGTCATATGCTAGGAAAAAGTATCCCCATTTCAAACATTGTAATGGTTCTAGGTAGCATAGCTATAAAATCTCTTAAGCTCTTTAAAGGGGGTGAGCAATTGGCATATTACTGGGCTACCTCATTGGCTAGGATATTAAACTATCCTTGGTTGACTTATGTGGAAACATCCATCCAAGTGTCGCATGGTCTATTACTTCATTGAAAGAAAGCTTAGTCCATGACATGTGGTATTAAAACATTGCTGAAAAGTGCTAGAGATGGCTATAAGTGGTGGATTTAATGACTGACAGAGGATCGAGGAGCTTAAAGCCACAATGGTTGCCTTTAAACCTTATGTGGTAACTTATGGTTGACTGAGGTAGATTGAGACATCCCAGCGGGAGTTGTCTGATACTCTACATAGCTTAGGTGAGGAGACCAAAGATGCCTTGAGTGTTGTTTATAGAGAATTTGAAAAGCTTAGGGCCCAAGTGAGTGTGTTACAAATGGCTATGGCTAGGTCAAGTTCTAGCTTAATAGAGAAAGGGAAAAGGGCCAAAGTGTTGGAGCCTTAATGTTACGAGGGAGCAAGAGATGCCAAAGACTTGCAAACTTCCTATTTGACATAGAAAAATAATTTTGAGATGTACACATAAAATCAAAGGAGGATAAGGTTGCAATGGCTTTAATGTACCTTGATAGGGATGCCAAGTTGTGGTGGCATTCAAAATTTGTAAATGATGAATGCCCTATCAAAACTTGGGTGGATCTTAAGCAAGAGTTGAAAAACCAATTCTTTCTTGAGAATGTGAAGTATATGGCCCAAAGAAAGCTTTAAGAATTTATGCAAATGGGAATGGTACAAGAGTTTGTGAGGAGCTTTCCTACCCTAATGTTGGACATTAAAGATATTTCTAAAAAAGACAAGATGTTTTATTTCCTTGATGGCCTTAAACCTTGGGCTAAGATAGAATTGCAAAGACAAAAGGTGCAAGAATTGGCCACAGTGATGGCTGCCACTAAACATCTTAATGACTGTAACAATGGGCCCTAAAAAAGAAAAAACCTTCCATCAGGTGGTAGTAACTCTAACTTTAGGAATAGGGAAAAGATGGCCAAAATAGACTGACCCTTTTATGGGGGATCAGATAAAAGGCCTCCTAGTTGAGACGATACCCAACCTAAGGTAAACAATGCATTGAATTTTACGTTAAAGCAACTGCTAGCTTGCTTCTTGTGCCAAGGGCCACATTGGGTGGCTAAATGCCCACATAGAGATGCCCTTAATGCTCTAAGATCCTCTCTTAAAAGTCTTTCAAAGTGTCTGAAACTATCAAAGTAGTTGAGGATGAGCCTGTAAGGATGGGCTCAATATAGTTTCTTAGTGCTCGTTGTACCCAACTAAACATGATAAAAAAAAGAACTTGAGAGAAGTCTGATGTATGTGAACCTAGTACTCAATGGTAAAACCACTAAGGCCATGATAGATACAGGTGCAACTAATACCTTCATCACATCAGAAGATGCAAAAAGGTGTGGTTTCAAGGTTAATAAGGACTGTTGGCAAATGAAAGTGGTTAACTCACAACCTTTGCAATTAGTGGAAGCTCCAAGAGTTTGATGACCAAGTTTAGGCCTTGGAAAGGAAATGTAGACTTCATAGTATCCCCCATGGATGACTTTAATGTTATCCTAGGATTGGACTTCATAATGTTGGCTCAAGCAATCCCAATCCCCACTGCTAGTTTTTTATTGTTCTTTAGGGAGTGCTCGTATATTGTGCTAGCCACGATCATTCCTAAGAGTGGAAAAAAAATGATTTCAGCATTACAATTCAAGAAAAAAGTAAAGAGAGGGAATCACTTCTATGTGGCCATGCCAATTTATAAAGATTGGATTGAGCTAGAATTGATACCTGATGGGGTGTAGAAAGTATTGAAAGAGTTTGAGAATGTGATGCCAGAGCAATTTCCTAAGGTCTTATCTCTTTGAAGATCAATAGACCATGAGATTAAGCCTCTCTTAAGAGTTCAGCTACAAGCTTGAGGCCTATATTGCATGGTTCCACTAGAGTTGGCTAAATTGAGAAAACAATTAGATAAGCCCTTACAAGCCGAATTCATTAGGCCATCGAAAGCACTATTTGGGGTACCCATGCTATTTCAAAGAAAGCATGATGGGAGTTTGTGGTTATATGTGGACTATAGGGCCTTAAACAAAGTCACTATGAGAAACAAATATCCTATTCCTTTTATTATGAATTTGTTTGATCAACTAAGCTAGGCCAAGTACTTTTTCAAATTGGACTTGAGATCTGGCTATCATTAGGTCATAATTATTGACAGAGATGAGCCAAAAACCACTTGTGTAATGCAGTATAGTGCATTTGAATTTCTTGTATGCCTTTCGGATTGACTAATGCCCCTGCCACATTTTGTACCTTGATGAATCAGGTGACCATGACTAACTTGACAAGTTTATGGTCATCTATTTAGATGACATAGTGTTTTATAGTTCTACCATGGAAGAGCACCAAAAGCACCAAGGGCACCTATGTCTTGTGTTTCAAAGACTACAAGACCATTAATTATATGTTAAAAGAGAGAAATGTGCATTTGCTCAAACTAAGATTCACTTTCAAAGCCAAATTCAAATGGACATGGAAAAAGCTAATGCTATCAAAGAGTGGGCAAGACCAAGTGAACTCCTATCCTTTTTGGGATTGGCCAACAATTATAGGAGATTTATGGATAGGTATTCTCATACAATCACAACCCTCATTGAGCTATTAAAAAAAGAGTATAAATGGTGTTGGACAAGTGAACGTCAGGAGGTTTTTGAGGGCTTGGAAAAAACCATGATGAAAGACCTTATCATGACTCTCCATGACATTGGAAAGCTTTTTAAAGTTCAAATAGATGCATTTGATTTTGCTTTTAGGGGAGTGCTTTTGTAAGAATGGTACTTGATAGCATTTGAAAGTTGAAAGTTGAAAGTTGAACGAAGCTAAAAGGATATATACGTTTTAAGATAAAGAACTCCTAGCAGTAATCCATGTGACATTATTTGTTGGATTCACAATTTGTAGTTAAGATAGATAATGCAATGGTTAGTCATTTTCTCACCTAGCTGAGGTTCATAGCTAAGCAAGCTAGATGGTAGGAGTTTCTAGCCAAATTTGAATTTTGTTTTGAACACAGCTAGAAGAACCAATCAAGTAGTAGATGCATTAAATAGATGGGCAGAGTTGGCTACCCTTAGGAGAATCACCCCTATGGTGGCTAGTAAAATCACAATAAATATTTGTAACCTAATTAAAGATAATCTGAATAAAGATCCATAGGCTAGTGCTATCTTAAAGCTAGTAGAAGAAGGGAAGTCCAAGTACTTTTGATAAGAAAATAGGGTCTTATTGACCAAGGGTCCTTGGTTGTTTATGTCAAAAGCAAGAGGTCTAAGATAGATGGTAATGAGAGAATACCATGACACACCATGGGTAGGTTACCTTGGTTTGCAATATACTTTGGCTTTACTAAAATAAGGCTATTATAGGCCTCACATGTGGTAAGATATGATAGACTATATGAAAGCTTGCTTCATTTGCCAATAGAACAAAATTGAAAAGAAGAAACTAGTAAGCATGCTTGAACCATTACCTGTGCCTACAAAACCATGGAAAAATATCTCCATTGACTTGCCTTCCTAAGGTTGTTGATTTTAGGTCTATCTTATTGGTGATTGACTGTTTCTCAAAATATGCTATGTTCATTCCCACCCAAAAGTATTACATCGCGAAAGATATTGCTTGGCTAATAGTTAAACATGTAATCAAGATTTAGGGCCTCCCTTAAACCATTGTTAGTGACAGGGATCTAACATTCACTGGCCCATTCTGGAGAGAGCTTTACAAGATCTTGGGATCTTAGCTCAACATCTTTTAAAGTTATCACCCTCAAACTAATGGTCAAACCGAACAATTTAATGGGTTGTCAGAAGAGACTTAAGACATTTTGTTTAAGCTAATAAGAAGAATTAGCCTTCATTATTGCATGTAGCTCAACTTTATTTTAATTTCAATAAGTGTTCTTCTGTAAACAAGAGTCTATTTGAAATGGTCTCTAGATAACTACCAGGATTGCTACATACATCTATTGAGCCATATTGAGGGAAAAATCTAAGAGCCTTCAACCTTAGCCAAAAATGGAGAGAAAACATAAAAATTGCACAAGCATACTTAGAGAAGACATTGAAGTACATGAAAAAGTGGGTAGATAAGGGTCAAAGGGCACAACAATTCAAAGTTGATGATCTTGTTCTTGTCAGACTAGTGCTCTAACAAACCAAGTTCCTAAAAAAATAGGATCATAGGCTGGTGCATAAATATGATGGTCCATTTAAGATTCTTTCCAAAGTGGGGAATGGCTATAACAAAATTAACCCACCAAAATGGGTGAAGGTGTATTCAGTGTTGCATGTGAGTAACTTAAAGCCCTAACATATAAACCTTATAGATGCAAGTCATGGTGAATCAACCAGGGCTGCCATTACCATGAAGCCACCATCAAAACATCGAGTTGAAAAGATTTTAGCTAACATGGTACCTCGAGTATCTCAAAGAATAGTTCATAAATATTTAGTGAAGTGGGATGACTTAGGACCAAAAGAAACTAGTTAGGAGAGACACCATGACCTCTGAGCATTACAGCTAAAGATTGAAGAATTTTAGGTGAACAAGTCAATGAAGGCATTGATAGAATATGAGGGGAAAGATGTCATGAGCCAACCTTGTATAGGGCCATGACTGGGCATAGGATGTCATTAGCCACCCATGTATAGGGCCATGATTGAGTAGAGGTGCTAAAAGGGATGATAAATCTCATGTACTAGGAAAAAGTGTACCCATTCCAAACATTGTAATGGCTTTAGGTAGCATAGCTATAAATTCTCTTAAGCTCTTTAAAGGGAGTGAGCAATTGATGTATTGTTAGGCTACCACACTGGCTAAGATATCAAACTAAGCTAACTTATGTGAAAGTGTCCAATCAAAGTGCCACATGGTTTATTACTTCATTTTGGCTCTCTCTGCCACTCAATCAATGTGTTGAGGCCCATGCGGTGCCAATGTCCCAAAGGAATGTGACTTGGTTGATCATGCTAGAAGTCATTTGCTTGTCTCAAAGATTAAGCCATGCATGTCTAAGTATGAATTAATTTAGGTTGTGTAATTGTGAATGGCTCATCAAATCAATCATATTTTGTTTGATGGATCTACTACTCGAATAACCATAGTAATTCTAGAGCTAATATGTGCAACAAACCCTAACTTCTAGAGGGATCCATTTATTAGATAAAAGGTTGATGAGAGCTTTACCCATTGCTCTGATGATTCATGATAACTCAACAAATAGCATGGCCTTTGTGCCAACGATGCATGATTCAAAATTTTGCCCTATCAACTTTTGATGGTAGGATAGTGGCTTACATGGTGGTGATGGGTGATGGAAAATTCGGGTTCAATTCTATAAAGGGAGCTTAAGAAATAGCTACCACATCTGAGAAAGGCAGTAGGTGCACAAATTACCCAATCCTAACATGGGGAGGTAGTGACAATAAATAACAATACTAGGCTCTATGAGTCTGGTAATTAAAATGAGTATAATCTAAATCCCTTAACAAGGATCTATATGAGGGCAAGTCTTATGCCAGCAACCATAGTAATTCTAGCTCCAATAGCATATATTTCAGTTGTTGCAGTAAAAAAGCTCATAGTTGGAACTAAGGTTGGGTCATCGATCCATCTCATGGTGAGCACTAATCTACTTATCCTTACTACAGATGATGCCCTTATGGCCTTAACTGGCCAGGTCATTCCTCTAGTGTTGTTCCTTTAAAGAAATTAGAGTGTTTAAAGCAAGCTTACACTTGTATACATTAGCATGGGATAACATTATAGCATTTCAGTCCTATTATGTTAGCCTTTGGGATTAGAGTAATGATTAAAATGAACAATTGGGGGCATTCATTTTTCATAGTAAGAGGTGGAACTCTTTGATTTATGAAAGATGAACAACTATGAAAGCATTTACCAATGATGTTTTCATTAATCAAGAATAAATATAAGGGGCTTGAAAACGATCAGATGCCATTCTAGTCTCTACCATAAATAATGCTGACCAAGGATCGGACGATGTTATTTTTAGGACTCCGCTAGCACCTTATGAGAAATCAAAGTCTTTGGGTTTCGAGGGGAGTATGATCCCAAGGTTAAAACTTAAAGGAATTGACCAAAGGGCACCACCATGAGTGGAGCAAGTAGCTTAATTTGACTCAACATGAGGAAACTTACTAGGTCTAGACATAATAAGTATTGACTGATTGAGAGCTCTTTCTTGATTCTATGGGTGGTGGAACATGGCCATTCTTAATTGGTGAAGTGATTTATCTAGTTAATTCTGTTAATGAATAAGACCTCAGCCTGCTAACTAGCTATAAGAAGGTGATCCTTCATGGATAACTTCTTAGAGGGACTATGGCCATTTAGGCCAAGAAAGTTTGAGGTAATAATAGGTCTATTATGCCCTTAGATGTTCTGGGTCACAAGCATGCTACACTAATGTATTCAACTAGTTTATAGCCTTGGCTGACAGGCCTATGTAATCTTTGAAATTTCATCATAATAGGGATAGATCATTGCAATTATTGGTCTTCAACGAGGAATTCCCAGCAAGTGCAAGTCATTAGCTTATGTTGACTAAGTCCTTACCCTTTGTACACACTGCTTGTCACTTCTACCGATTGAATGCTCTAATGAAGTGTTTGATCATAATGATGTGGACAATTTATTGCTTGTGACATCGTAAAATGTCCACTAAACCTTATCATTTAGAGGAAGGAGAAATTGTAACAAGGTTTTTATAAGTGACCCTAAAGAAGGACCATTGTCGAAACCTGTTTAATGAACAACTTGTGAATGTGTTAATGAAACATCAAAGGGGTGAGGGTGACTCTGTGCTCGGAGTCCCTTTTAGCCCTAGGCGTGCATGATGGTCAATTTGTTTTGCCTCTTGGGTAGGTGAAATGATCGATATCATCTTTCATGACTGAATAACGAACCCTCAGCATGAATCGTGCAAAGGAACCAGAATGAAAAAGAGCGTATGTGCCATGACCATCCCATTTGTGGTGTGTTCATAGGCACTACCATGACTTTTTTTGTTGTAAAAAACCAAAATGACTCTCGACAAATGATATCTTGGCTCTTGCATTAATGAAGAACGTAGCAAAATGTGATACTTGGAGTGAATTTTAGAATCTTATGAACCATCGCATCTTTGAATGCAAGTTGCTCCCTAAGCCATTAAGCCGAGGGCATGCCTGCCTAGGTGTCATGCATCATCGCCTCCTCCAACCCCCTACCCATTAAACTTTGAGTGATAAGGCAAAAGGTGGCCTTCCATGATCTCATCGATTGTGGTTGGCCCAAAAGTGAGTCCCCAACAATGATAATGCCATGATCGTTGGTGGTAAAGCTTTCGACGTGCCTCGTCTCTAGTGATGCACACTCATCATCCATCTAGACCCTATCAGACCCTCTACATTGCTTGGTTGATGCTTGCATCATGACCCTAGTCAGGTGGGATTACCTATTGAGTTTAAGCACATTGATAAACAGAGAAAAAAGAACTTACCAAGATTCTTTTAGTAATGATGAACGAACTGAGTAGAGCCTAGCTTGAGAATCGAGCACCCATGGCATCTAAATTGTAGTTTGAAAAAGCATTCTCAGTAGTAAACTAGGTCGAACTCTCTTGGAAAGGGGCACTAAAAGGGTGAGAGCCTTATTGTGTCGAGACCTTGTCACACCATGAGGCATTGTCTGTGAGTCAAGTTGTTTAAAAATACAGCCCCAATCGAGCTATAAATTCTGTGTGAGGGTAAATACACTCGAGAGATCGATAGTGAACAAGTACCGTAAGTGAAAAATGAAAAAGACTTTGAAAAGAGAGTCAAAGAGTGCTTGAATTTATTGGAAAGAAAGCAGATGGGGCTAGTGATGCACCCCAGTTGAATGTAGAATAGCAAAAGCCAATCTATCAATCGACCAATCTGTCGATCGGCTTGGGGAGTGGACCAACTTAGCTCACAGCAGCAGCCCAAGCGTAAGCTTTTGATATTTCCTTAGAGACATTATCACCATGATTGTGGAATGTAACACACACCACCTTGGTGTAACTTAGTATCCAGTGCTCTTGGCATCAACCTGTAGGCTACCAATCTAGCCCGTCTTAAAACATGAACTAAGGACTCTGACATGTGTGTGAGTCAATGGGCTAGAAAACTCATAAGGCATAAGGAAGTTGATTGGTGGGATACCTCATAAGTGCACTGCCTACCAACCTTGATATTCTAAAAAGGGTTTAAATGTGAGCATGCATGTCAAGACTTAAAAGATGGTGAACCATACCTGAGTAAAGTTAAAGCCAAAGAAAACTCTGGTGGAGGCCTACAGTGATATTGATGTTGAAATCATTCATCTAACTTGGGTATAAGGGTAAAAAACTAATCAAACCATCTAATAGCTAGTTCTCTTTGAAGTTTCCCTTAGGATAGCTGCACCCTTAGTGAGTTCTATAGGGTAAAAGCTAATGATTAAAGGCATTAGGGGTGCAATGCCCTTGACCTATTCTCAAACTTTAAATTGATAGGATGATGCTGCTACTTCATTAAGCCATGCCATGGAATCAATAGCTCTAAAAGGGCCATTTTTGGTAAGCAGAACTAGCAAGGTGGGTTAAGTTGAAAGCCGAGTTACAGTGCCCAACTACATACTAACTTAGAACCCACAAAGGGGTTGGTCAATTAAGACAGCATGATGGTGGTCTTGAAAGTCAAAATCTACTAAAAAGTATGTAACAACTCACCTACCAATCAACTAGACCCAAAAATGGATGGTGCTTAAGTGTGTGACCTATACCTGGCTGTCGGGGAAATGACCGAGCCCCAATGAGTAAGAAGGCAAGGTGATCATTGCAAAACCCAAAGTATGAGCCTTGGTAGAGCAACCGTCGGTGCAGATCTTGGTGGTGGTAGCAAATATTCAAATGAAAATTTTGAAGGTTGAAGAGGGGAAATGTTTCATGTGAACTACACTTGCACACGGGTTAGTTGATCCTAAGAGATGAGGGAAATTCATCTGATAGCACGTCCAATGTTAGTTTTAAAAGAGAATTAGGTTAAAATTCCTAAACCAAAATACGGTAGCTAATAACAACATTAAGGAGTCTAGAGAGAATGGTGATGGCCTAAGAAAGAGTTATCTTTTCTATGTAATGGCCTACCCACCCTGGAAACGGCTTAGCCAGAGGTAAGGTCTAGTAACTAGAAGAGCACCGCACATCATGCAATGTCTAGTACACCCTTGGGCCCTTAAAAATCTAGAGGATTGAGTACCATTTGTGCTTGGTTATACTCATAATCTCATCAGGTCTCTTAGGTGAATAGTCTCTTGTAGATGGAATAATGTAGGTAAGGGAAGTTAGCAAAATAGATCTATAAGCTCAAGAAAAAATTGGCTTTGAAGGCTAGGCATAGGGGTCTCAGTCTTGAACCAATTGACTGACAATGCATTACTCTTGCTGGTCCCATGGTGTGAGCAGGCCATAGCTTACTAGTTAAGGGATGGACTAGGAATGCCTCCCTTGTGGGCCTTCTTCGAGTGATGAACAATCGACTCAAAACTAGTATAGGCAAAGGGAATTTAACTATTTAATTAAAACATAGCATTATGATGGTCCTTGTAAATGCTCACAAAATATGATTTTTGCCTAGTGCTTTGATTGTCAAAGTGAAGAAATTCAACCAAGCATGGGTAAATGGTAAGAGGAACTTTGACTCACTTAAGGTAGCCATATGCCTTGTCATTTAATTAGTAATAGGCAATAATGGATTAAAAAGATTCTCACTGTCCTGTCTACTATCTAGTGAAACCATAGCCAAGGGAATGAGCTTGGTAGATTCTATGGGGAAATAAGACCCTATTGAGCTTAACTTTAATCCAACTTTGTGAAATGACTTAATAAGTGTAGGATAAGTGACAGCCCTTAGGTGAAATTGAAATACCACAACTTTTAATGTTGTTTTACTTATTCCATGTATCAAAGGTGGGGTATGACTTTTGGACCTAAGGCCAACCTCAATTGGTTGATCTTGGCAAAAACATTGTTAGGTGGGGAGTTTAGTTGGGGTAGCACATCTATTAAAAGATAATGCAAGTGTCCTAAGATGAGCTCAATAAGAATAGAAATCTCATGTGAAATAAAAGGGTAAAAGCTCATTTAATTATGATTTACAGTATGAATATGAATCATGAAAGCATGGCCTATCGATCCGTTAGACCTTCAAAATTTCAAGCTAAAGGTGCCAAAAAAGTTACCTCAAGGATAACTGGCTTGCGACAGCAATCATTCATAGTGAAATTGCTTTTTCATCCTTTGATGTTAGCCTTTCCTATCATTATGAAGCAAAATTCACCATGTGTTTGATGTTTCACCCACCAATAGGGAATGTGAGCTTGGTTTAGACCATCGTGAGATAAGCTAGTTTTACCCTATTGATGGTAGCATCGCAATAGTAATTCAACCTAGTATGAGAGGAACCATTGATTCTCACAATTGGTAATCGCACTTGGTTGAAAAGTTGGTGGCTTGAAGCTATCATGCGCTAGATTATGACTAAATGCCTCTAAGTCAGAATCTAGGCTAGAAATGATGCATGCACCTGTCACCTAATTGCTGACCTACAATAGAGCCCGATGCCCCTTAAGGGCATATGCCATAGGTGTAGCCCCTACAATAGACAAGCTACACAAGCCTCTTTAGAGCTCAATTCTCACCAAGTGATGGGTAGAATCCTTTGTAGATGACTTAAATATGTGATGGGTATTGTAAGTGGCAGAGTGTCCTCGCTACCATGATCCACTATGATTCAACCCTTTGTAGCTTTGATTCATCCCTCCCCTCACCACTCCCACTAAAATCCTCTCATTTCATTTTTTTTACACTGCACCTTTCTAGAGTTAGGGATGAATGGTGTTATCCCTTACAACCGATTTGGCCTGGTGATGACATTCCACCTTTGAGTGTCCAAGCAAACGAAAACTAAATGCCATTGGTATTTTTACAAAAATGGGCTCACCCTTGGTGTAGGCACACCCTTGGTGTAGGCACACCCTTGGTGTAGGCACACCTTTGGTGTGGACACTTGCTTCAAACTCTATTGGTACATGTTAGCCCTTGGTGTAGGTTGTTACCTCAAACACCATCACAGCATCTAACACCATTAGTAGATGTTGGCCTATTATTACCTCAGATGCCATCAGCAGATGCTAGCCCTTTGGTATGGGATGTTGCCTTACCATTGCTAAATGCTGGCACTTGGTGCTGGCACTTGCCTCAACCATTATTGGCATAACTGGGCCCTTGGTATGGGTTGTTGCCTTGGACATCTTTTTGGTAGATGCTGGCACTCAGTGTAGCATGTGTACCATGAACCTTCTATTCAAGATACTTGTTTGCCTCTCAATCGCCATAGGCACCAAATGACACTTAATGCATGTGTCATGGGCTTCGATCTTGAGCCAAACTTTGTATGGCCTTGGATGGGGGATTGACTTTTCTGCCTAAGTCAACCTATAAAACTCAAGTTCCCAACACAATTCTAGCTTATCAAAGATTGTGTTGTAATACTAGGCCTTCCATAAGCCCATAAATATAATCCTCCCAAGACTGTGTTCAAGTATGCTGACACCTAGGTTTGATCGTGCACTTATACATCGATCATTAGTGCCTGCACATGGGTCTGTCTATGTGCCGACACCTCTATCATCAATGCCTACCTTTGGTCTAATTGTGTGCTTGAGCATCATTCATGAACGCCAGCACCTAGGCCTAGCTCAATTCCACCAAACCTGAACACTATGCTTGAGCCTCTAGAGTCTTGATCACTACCCATACCATTATTCTAGGCTAGTTCCCTATGACCTAGGCCTCCAGTAGGGCTTAAGACCCAGTCACCCTAGCTAACCCTATCCTACTAAAACTAGAACTGTTCTTCAACTAGGAGAGAACCCATGTGCTAAGACCTACTTGCAGACTGTGATCATCCACATGCCTTGACCATTATTAGGACATGTTGGCCCTTGGTCTTGACACATGCTTAGACCACCATCAGCACATGCTAGCCTTTTGTGTGGATAGTTCCTTAAACATCATTAGCACATGCTAGGCTACATACCATGTATAAGTATAAACAAGGGCCTTTCCCCACATTTGTAGTTAACAAGAGATGTAACAAGAGAAAGGTAAGAGGAACCAAGTCATAGACTTAGCCATATTAAAGACTTAGGGTAGACATTGGAGTCATTGTATGGTCATTAAGTAATTGTACATAGCATCAAATAAATAGAAATACAATTGCTTTAACTCTCTTTCTTAGATTTCTACTAAGCTCCTTGGACACTAATGGAATGCATAGCACAAGTGTTTGAAAAAGAGGCTAACTTATGTCCATGGATGGTAGTTTCTAGCCTAAGGCTACATGGGTGCTAGGCTTAAGCCCCTGGCCTATGAAAATTGGTATCAAAGTAGGTTTTGACCAAGGGGGATTAAAACCTTTGTTATGACTAGTGTTGATGCTGGTTTGAGTTGTACAAGCAACATGTGTGCTAATATGCTACTTATGATGATTGCTTGCATGTGAGGTTGCACAGTGTGGGCATTATTGGTTGTTGGTGCCAAGAGTAGGGCATAAAGGCACTTGAGTGCTCATAAGGATGTATGGAAGATCCTTAATTCTAGCTTGACATTTATGGTTAAGTGAATGGGTTATATGCATTAAGGCCACTTACGTATGTGTAAAGGGAGAAAGACTAGTTCAAAGGAGAGTCTGTCATCCATGACAACCTACTTGAGGACACCAAGGATCATATGCAAGTGTTAGACTTAGGGTGAAAGGATTCCAAAGAAAGGTAAAAGCCATGGGTAATAGCTGAGTAAAGTGGTAGGGTATGGAACTTAAAGTAAGAGTATTGCCATTTCTCAGTTAGTGGTCGAGGCTAAGTGCACTAAGTCTGCACAGCCCAACAATAAGTGTTAAGCCCAAGGGCAAGGGCTTTTGTTAGAAAGATGAGAGTAACAGTTCTTTAAGGGAAGAAGAGGCCAATGAAGAACCACAGCATCGAAAGGCAAGGACCAACGGTTCGATCTAGGATAAAGGTATAGTGACCATGTCTTTTAACTGCTTTTTATGCTTATGACCATATATGGCTAACGAACACTTGGAGTGGAAGAAGCCTGGAGCCATTGTGAGGACTTAGGGAGAGTCCAATGGCAAGAGCTGTACTGGTGATTAAGCCAAGAAAAAGAGATCTCTTAGGCTCCTAATGAGGGTAAGGTACATGTGGTTGCAGAGAGCCACTGGCTTAGGAAATGGACAGTTTGTTAAAGAAAGTGTAATGGCCTAGCCGTGAGCATTACACACCTTGCATCAGTGTGCCCTGCACATCTCAAAGGGCCCAATAAGTGTGGGAAAAAGGTAAGGACCCTATGGTGCAGAAGAAAGGGTAATGACACACCAAACATAGAAGTGCTACACTCTTCAACATGCCAGGATTTATGGAAGCCTAATGACATGAGTGCTACATGCCCCAAAAGGTCCATTGAGTGTAGGGAAAAGGTAATGGCATGTCACTAGCTAGGGCATTGCATGCTTTGACAAGCATGGTTTCATAGGAACCATATTGGGATCACGATCAGAGCAAGAGATAACTGTGAAGGTGTACCATGACCCATTATGTATCGATAACCATAATATGCCAAAGACCATCAGAATAAGAATGGGACACCGATCCAACATGCACATACAGTGAAGGAATAAGATCCTTTAGTAATGAGGGTGTTGCTAGAATGAGTATGGCAGAATGTCATGGTCTGTATGCAAGTCCTAAGCTAAGAGAGTTAAGAGACATAACTTGTTCAAATTGGTATAGGTGAAGGACCAAGAAGGATCAAGACTAAGGTCCTTAAGGCAAATATGAGGCCTGAGTGTGTGGACTAGGGTCTAAACTAAGGTACAAGAGCATGGCGAGGTGAGTAGCCTAGTGCCAAGAATGGGGATTTCTCATTGGAAGGATCTAAAATGGCCTAGAAGAGTGGCACTGGCAAACAGGCACAGCAGGCTTTAGATTAGCTTAGAGACAAGCCATGTTCATGAGACAAAAAAGCTTGGAGAAGCCTAGAGGCCAGCCAACTGCACGGGCACCAAGGGTTCCAAAATAACCTAGCATGGGAATAATTATGAGTATTGTAGCCCAGATGAGGAAGGCTCTAGAAGGCCCTAGCTATGGGTAAAGCAGTGACCAGATGGGCACTCAGTGAGAGTGCTTGGACTCTTCCAAACCCAAGGCTTAGCAAGGAGCTTGGAATAACCTTGATTCTACAAAGGCCTTAGCTGACCTAAGAAGTGTCTAAAGGCCATAGAAGGCTCTAGAAGGCCTATAAAGGCAACACACTTGGATCAGTAAGGGCCATATGTGCTGGGGAGGCCTAGGTATAAATAGAGGCTTCCCCCTTATTTTTAGTTAACAAGAGAACCAACAAGAGAAAAGTAAGAGGAACCAAGGCATAGACTTGGCCATATTAAAGACTTGAGGATAGACATAAGAGTCATTGCAAGGTCATTGAGCAATTGTACATAGCATCAAGTAAATAAAAATTACAATTGTTTTAACTCTTCTTCCTAGCTTTCTCCCAAGCTCTTTGAGAGCCAGTGGAATGCACGGCATAAGTGTTTAGCACAGAGTTGGAAAAAAGGCTAACTTAGGCACATGGATGGTAGTTTCTAGCCTAAGGCCACATGGGTACTAGGCTTAAGCCCCTAGCCTTTGATAATTGGTATCAGACTAGGTTTCAATCGATGGGGATTAGAACCTTCATTATGAGTAGTGTTGGTGTCAGTTTGAGTTGTGCAGGTAGCTTACATGCTAGTATGCCATTTGTGATGACAGTTTGCATGTGGCATTACATGGTGTGGTCATTGTTGATTGTTGGTGCTAAGAGTAGGGCACAAGGATGCTTGAGTGCTTATAAAGATATGTGGGAGATCCATAGTTTGAGCTTTACATTTATGGTTGGGTGCATGGGTAATGTGCATGATGGTTACCCACCCATGTGTAAGGGGAGGAAAGCTAGTTCGAATGAGTGGTTGTCATCCACGAAAGTTAGTTTAAGGATAGCAAAGATTATATATGAGTGCTAGATTCTATGTCAAAAGAATGCATAAAAGGGTAAAAGCTATGGGTAAGAGCCGAGTGAAGTGATAGTGTATGAGACTTGAAGTAGGAGTATTGCCATTGCTAAGTCGATGGTTAAGGTTAAGTGCACTAAGTCTCCATAGCCCAAAGGTAACAACTGAGCCTAAGGGTAAGGGCTTGAGTAAGAGAGATAAGAGTAGCAATTCTTTAGAGAAAGATGAGGCCAATAAAGAGATACAGCATCGGAAGGCATGGAATATGGGTTCGATCTAGGACAAGCATGATGACTATGTCCTTTAACTACTTCTTACGCTTAAGACTACATGAGGCCAGGGAACACCCATAGCAAAAGAAGCCTAAAGCCATTGAGAGGATTTAGAGAGAGTTTAATGGCAAGAGTAGTGATAGTGGTTGAGCCAATAAGAGGGGATCTCTTAGGCTATTAATGAGGGCAAGATGAGTTAGCTGTAAAAAGCCATTGGCCTTGTAGATAGAGGGTTTGTTAAAAAAAGGGTAATAGCCTAGATGTGAGTGCTACATGCCTTACACCTGTGTGCACTGTACACCTCAAAGGGCCTATTAAGTGTGAGAAAAAGGTAAGCAATGCATGGTGTAAAGGAGAGGGTAATGGCACATCAGACATAGAGTTGTTGAACACTTCGACAAGCCTAAATTCATGGAAGCCTATGTGACATGAGTGTACATGCTCTGAAAGGTCCATTATGCATTGGAAGAAGGTAATGGCACATCACCAACTAAGGCACTACATACTTTAAAAAGCATGGTTTTGTGGCAATCGTATTGGGATCGTGATCGAAGCAAGGGATGACTATGAAGGTGTACTAAGAACTATCATTACTAAAAACTATCATGTGTTAAGGACCATTGGGATAAGATAGGACATCAATCTAGTGTGCACGTGTAATGAAGGAATTACATCCCCTAGCAATAGGGGTGTTGCTAGAACAAGTGAGGGACAATGTCACCATCCATGCGTAAGTCCTAAGTTTAAAGGATTATGAGACACAGCTTGTTTAAGTTAGTGCAGTCGAAAGACCAAGAAGGATCAAGACCAAGGTCCTAAAGGTACATATGAGGCCTGAGTGTGAAGACTAGGGCCTAGGCTAAGGTTCAAGAGCATGGCAAGGTGAGCAACCTAGTGTCAAGAATAGGGATAGCTCGTTAGAAAGATGGCTCTAGATTAGCCAGAAGATAGGCTAGGTGCATTGGCATAAAAGAGTTTGGAGAAGCTTGGAAGCTAGCTTAGTGTGCAAGCACTAAAGGTTCTAGAATGGTTTGAAGCAGGAATAGTAATAGGTATTGTAGTGCCCAAATGAGGAAGGCTCAGAAAAGGGCCTAGTTATGGGTAGAGTAGTGACTAGATAGGGAAGGTTTTAGAACTCATTAGGCATAGGCACTTGGCAAGAGTGCCCAGACTCTTCTAGACCTGAGGCTCAACAAGGAGCTTAGAACAAGCTGGATTTTACAAAGGCCTTAGCCAAACTAGGACGTGTCTAGGGGCCATGGAAGAGTCTAAAAGGCTTACAAGAGCCACACACTTAGATCAATAAAGGCCATATATGTTGGGAAGGCTCAGGTATAAACAGAGGCCTTCCCTCTCATTTGTAATTCATAAGAGAAACAATAAGAGAAAAGTAAGAGGAACAAAGTCATAGACTTTTCATATTAGAGACTTAGGGATAGACATAAGAGTCAATGTAAAATTAATTGTACATAGCATCAAGTAAATAGAAATACAATTCCTTTAACTCTCTTTCCTAGCTTTCTTCTAAGCTCTTAAAGAGCCAATGGAGTCCACAACACAAGCGTTTAGCATAGAGTTAGAAAAGAGGCTATATTAGGCACATGCATAGTAGTTTCTAGCCTAAGGCCACATGGGTGCTAGGTTTAAGCCCTTAGCCTATGACACCTATTACTGATGCTACCCCAGACCCTTGACCTCTGACCAAGTCCCTGAATCGAGTAATGGCTCCCTAGAGTGGTGCAAGCAGAAGCTACGATTATAGGCTTGGTCTAGCCAAGTTTTTTAGGTATTTGGTAGTCTCATAGCCTTTTCTCATTGACCACAAAAATGCCTTTGTCTAGCCAAGTTCGTGCATGTGTCATGGGCTAGGCTTAAGCCTAAGAGTGGAAAGGTCTCATGTGAATAGCATTTCCACATGGGTTAGTCAATCCTAAAAGATGAGGGAAGCCCATCCGATAGTGCATCCAGTATGAGCTTCGAAAGGGAATCAGGTTAAAATTCCTAAACTAGGACATGACAGTTGATGGCAATGTTAGGCAGTTTGAAGACATCAGTAGGGGCCTTGGGAAGAGTTATTTTTTTTGTCTAACAACCTGTCTACCCTAGAAATGGCTTAATCAAAGGTAAGGTCCAATGGCTAGAAAAAGCATCGTATGTTGCATAGTGTTCAGTACGCCTTAATAGGCTTTGAAAATCTAGAGGACTGAGTGCTATCTGCACTCGATGGTACTCATAATCGTATTAGGTCTCTAAAGTGAACAGCTTCTTATTAATGGAATAGTGTTGGCAAGGGAAGTCAACAAAATGGATTTGTAACCTCGACAAAAGGATTAGCTTTGAGGGCTAGGCATAGAGGTCCCAGTCCTAAACCTATTCGGTGTTGGTGCACTGCTTGAACTACTCTTATGGTAAGAGTGGGTCACTGCGTGCCAGTTAGGGGATGGTTGGGAATGGCACCCTTAAGGGCCTTTTTTAAGTGATAAATAGTTGACTTAAAACTAGTATAGACAAGGGGAATTTGATTGTTTAATTAAAATAATGCATTGCGATAGTCCCTACGGATGCTCACACAATGTGATTTCTACCCAGTGCTTTGAATGTCAAAGTGAAAAAATTCAACCATGCACAGGTAAATAGTAGGAGTAACTATGACTCTCTAAAGGTAGCCAAATGCCTCGTCAACTAATTAGTGATGTACATGAATGGATTAATGAGATTCCCACTATTCCTGTCGACTATCTAGGGAAACCATAATGAATGGAATGGGCTTGGTAGAATCAACAAGGAAAGAAGACCTTATTGAGCTTGACTCTAGTCCAACTTTGTGAAATGACTTAAGAGGTGTAGGACAAGTGGGAGCCCTCGAGCAAAATTGAAATACCACTACTTTTAACGTTATTTTACCTATTCGATGAATCAGAGGCAAAGCATGACCCCTTATTTTAAACCCAAGGCTAGCCTTGCTTGATTGATCAGGGTAGAAGACAATGTCAGGTGGATAGATTACCTGGGGTAGCACATCTATTAAAAAATGTTGCAAGTGTCCTAAAATGAACTTAACGAGAATAGAAATCTCATGTGGAACAAATGGGTAAAAGCTTGTTTGATTCTAATTTCCAGTATGAATATGAACTATGAAAACATGGCCTATCAATCATTTGAAATTTGAAGCTAGAGGTGTCAAAAAAGTTAACACAAGGATAACTAGCTTGTGGTAGCCAAGTGTTCATAACGACATTGCTTTTTGATCATTCAATATCTGCTCTTCCTATCATTGTGAAGCATAATTCACCAAATGTTGGATTGCTCATGCAGCAATAAGGAACGTAAGTTAGGTTTAGACTATCATGAGATAGGTTAGTTTTACCTTACTGATGGTAGTGTTACAATAGTAATTCAACCTAGTATGAGAAGAACCATTGATTCATACAATTGGTCATCAGACTCAGTTAAAAAGCTAGTGGCATGAAGCTACCAAGCTTTGGATTATGACTAAATGCATCTAAGTAAGAATCTAGGCTAGAAGTAATGCACATGCCCATCACTCAATTGCCAACCTATAGTATGGGCCCATGGACCATAAGAGCAAATGTCATAGGTACAGCCCTCATGGCAGATAGGCCATGCAGGGCTCTTGGAGCTCAATTTCCATTGAGCAATAGGTAGAATCCTTTATCAATGACTTAAATACGTAATGGTGTATTGTAAGGGGTAGAGTGACCTTGCTACCACAATCTACTAAGATTCAGCCCTTTGTCACTTTAATTCATCCCTCCCCCACCACACCTATTAAAGTCCTTTCACTTGATTTTTTTACACCACACCCTTTTGGGGTGGGATGAATGGTGTTCTCCATTGCAATTGATTTAGCCAAGTGATGAAATCCCTAGTAGACCCAACAAAGCACAGGCCAAAACAAACATAACAGATAAAACTTTTTAGAAGGATTTGAAGACTACTAAGGATAGTATTGTTCCCTATACAATTTGAACTGTTGATATATATCTCATGTAATCTCTTTGTAATCTTGGACTTTATAATAGCCATTGGATTGAGTCAATCCTAGCCATTGATTCATGGGGGCTTCAACTATAAATAGAGGGCCTTCCCACCCTCATTTGATGTACACACCATAACTTGAATAATATAAGTTTTCTCTTTCCTATCTCTATTGTTCTCTTTAGCTTTCCATTAAACACCTTATGTGTAGCCTTGTCTAGCAACAACTTGGGCAGTTGGCCTTGGAGTACTGAGTGTCTGTGCACTAGTTCAATTGAAGGCTAATCTAAGACACCGAATGAGTCCATTCTCGAGTCTTGGAGTTGCACGAGTCAAAGCTTGAGTATTAACCCATAATAGTTGGTATTAGAGCAGGATTTACTTTAAGGTTGTGTTTAGTTCACACTCAAAGTGTTCAAGAAAATGGCATCTCAAAGAGATGTTGGTAGCTAACAACTAGAGGTCTAGGAGCCAACCTATGGAAAAGGGAAAAAGGTTACCTTGAAAGACATGATGTCAAACATGACTGGCCATTTAGCTAAGTTAAAGGTGATAGTGTCAGACCTTAGGGAGAGGTTTGAGGAAACTAAAGAGGAGATCAAGGAAAGATTTCATGGTACGCTAAACAGAACCATCAACATGTTCACCCAGAAGAATGAATCCTTAGAGTTCATGGTAAAGGTGATGTGCAAAGAGATGAATGAGCTCAAAGGGGAGCTCATAACATGCAAGGCAGCCATTGGGAATGGTGTGTTGGCTATAACAACTAAGGCTTAAGTGGTAATTCCCAAGCCAAAGGAGTGTAAGGGAGCTAGGTCCATAAAAGATGTGAAAAACATTCTATGGGGAATGAAGCAATACTTTCAAGCCATGGGCATTGATGAGGATGCCACTAAGGTAAGTATAGCCTCTATGTATTTGGTTGACATTGCATTGTTGTGATGGAGATGTAGGTGTAATGATGCAAGCTATAGAGATGCTGTTGTCTAGACTTGGGAAGAGTTCAAGGCAGAGTTTAAGTAGCAGTTCTACCCTGAGTATGCTAATAATGAGTCAATGCTGAAAATTCATAAGCTTAGTCAAAGAGCAAAGTATGGGAGTATGTTTGAGAGTTTTTAGAACTAATGCTTCAAATTTCAAACCTTGGAGAAGAGGAAGGTCTCTTTTGTTTCATGGATGGACTCAAATCGTGAGCCAAGAATGAGTTATAATGAAAGAGAGTCAAAGATCTTGCCAAAGCCATGATAGCTGTTAAATCCTTGGTAAAGATTTGGCCATAAAAGAAGTTTGGGTCATTCAAGCCAGAATGTAATGGCAGAGACTGATAGTCCAATGGGGGAGACAAAGACCAATAGTCCAAGGATAAGGACAAAGGTCGATAGACCAAGAATGGTCAAGGCAAGCCACTAAATAGAAAGTAAAAGCCAAGGTAGTAGAACAACAAGGATCGTGAGCCACTGACTTGTTGCATTTGTGAAAGTCCACACTTATCGAGAGTTACCCTAAGAAAACCAAGCTATCTACCATCAACAAAGAGGATGGTGATGAGTTAGGGAAGGAAACCATGAAGCTTGGCCTGATAGTGATAAATTCAATCTAGGCTAAAAGGTGCCGCAAGCAGAAAGGATTGATATTTGTAGACATGATAATTGAGGGCAAGAAATTGAATGCACTTATGGACACAAGAGTATTTCATTTTGTTGATATTTGGAGATACAACCCAAAAGTTGAACCTAAAGGTACAACAAAGGGCTATTATGACAAAATAATTAACTCTAAAGAGATCCAACAATTAACATAACACATAGAGTGGAGCTATAACTTAGGGAGTGGAAAGGCAAAGAATCAATTGAGGTAATTCCTTTAGATGATTATGATCTTGTTGTTGGTTTAGAATTCCTTGACCATATTAGTGCACTTGTGGTGTCTTTTTCCATTTGTATTTGCTTATTGGATAGTTGATACCCATGTATCACGTTGATGAGACAAGAATCAAAGTCAAGGACCAAGATGCTGTTTGCCATATAGTTGCCTAGGGGAGTGAGTAGAAAAAAAAAACACTTTCCTTGTAGCCTTAAAGATGGAAAAGTCTAAGAGAATAGTGTTGACTACCCCTTAGAAGTACTAGAGGTGCTAGAGTCATTCAGAAACATGATGCCCATTAAACTGCCCAAGAGGCTATGACCAAAGAGAAAGGTGGATCATAAAATTAAGCCAATAGAATGCACGGCACAAGCATTCAACATAAAGTTGGAAAAAAGGCTAACTTAGGCACATGGATGGTTGTTTCTACCCTAGGTTGCATGGGTGCTAGGCTTAAGCCCCTGTAAAATGACACCTACTGCTAATGCTGCCTCATACCTTAAACTAAGTCCCTAAATCAAGCAATGGCTCCCTAGGTTGGTGTAAGTAGAAGTTGTGATCGTAGGTTTGGTTTGGCCAAATCCCTCAAGTATTTGGTAGTCTCGTGGTCCCTTCTCATCAATTAGAAAAATGCCTTGGCCTGGCCAAGCCCGTGCATATAGCCGATGCTACCTAAGACCCCAAGAACAAGTCTTTGAATCGAGCAATGTCACCCTGGGGTGGTGATGTGGAGTTCTTGTGTGCAGCCCCAAGTAGATCAAGCATTGGAGTTGTCATGCTGTTGTTACCTGTTAGATGGTAAGGGCAGTCTCATGGCCCTTGCTTGTGTTTTTCCCATGCCAAACGATTATGGCAAGGCCTTCTACTTCATTTCTTATACTCACTCATTAAGTAATTGAATGGGTGGGTTGTGCATCGGTGTGCATAGATGTTGCTACTTGTACGCAATGGACATATGAGTGGTGCTATGGTTGTGCATGTTAGTAGGTTCCATGCTTGATGCATCGAACTATTGACCTGTCATCCTTTTAAATCTCCCCATCCATGTGGTCATCATACTGTGAGGGCACAATTAGGATCTGATGCTTCATGCCTAAATTGATGGAAACTAGATGTCTTGCCATCCCTCATCCATCTTGTGTCCTTAGAGGCTATGGGTTGAACCTTAATTATGCCCCGTGTCTAAAGAGTGACACCCAAACCTCCATGGCTACATTGGTGCACTAGTGTTCGATCATGCTCTCGAATGTAAAATGTTTTGTGGGCACTAGCTTTTGACCCTTATTTGTCCGATAATATGCATTTTATGTGCTCAACATGTATGACATTTGTGCTCTATGTTGGCCCTATCTGCCATTTAATTGATGTGTTAAGGTCCATATAGTGCCAACATCCCAAAAGAAAGTTACTTGGTTGATCCTACCAGTAGTCATATGCTTGTCTTAAAGATTAAGCCATGCATGTGTAAGAATAAAGTAATTCACACTATGAAATTGTGAATGGCTCGTTAAATTAGTTTTAGTTTGTTTAATGGTATCTACTACTCGGATAACCATAGTAATTATAGTGCTAATACTTACAACAAACCCCACTTTCTGAAAAAGATGCATTTAATAGATAAAAGTTTGACATAGGCTTGGTTCATTGCTCTTATGATTCGTGATAACTTGATGGATTGCATGGCCTTTGTGTCGACGATGCATCATTCAAATTTTTGCCATGTTAGCTTTCAATGATAGGAAAGTGGCCTACTATGGTGGTGACAAGTGATAGAGAATTAGGGTTCGATTCTAGAAAGGGAGCTTGAGAAATGGCAACCACATCCAAGGCAGCAGCCATGCAAATTACCTAATCTTGTCATGGGGAGTTAGTGACAATAAATAACAATATTGGCCTCTACGAGTTTGGTAATTGGAATGAATACTATCTAAATTCTTTAAAAAGAATCCATTAGAGGGCAAGTTTGGTGCAAACAACTGTGGTAATTTCAGCTCCAATAGTGTATATTTAAGTTGTTGTAGTTTAAAAGGTCATAGTTGGAACTAGGGTTGGGTCATTTGGTCCACCTCACTATAGGCACTAGTCTACTTGTCCCTACTACCAGTGATGCACTCCTAGCCTTAAGTTGCTGGGTCATTCCTTCAATACTATTACTTTGAAGAAATTAGAGTGTCCAATACAGGCCTATGCTTGTATACATTAGCATGGGATAACATCATAAGATTTCGATCCTATCATGTTGGCTTTCAGGATTGGAGTAATGATTAACAAGGACAGTCAGGGACATTCGTATTTCATAGTTAGAGGTGAAATTATTGGATTTATGAAAGATGAATAACTATGAAAGCATTTGCCAAGGATGTTTTCATTATTCAAGAATAAAAGTTAAGGGCTCAAAGATGATCAGATACCATCCTAGTCTCAACCAAAAATGATGCCTACTAAGGATCGATGGATGTTACTTTTAGGATTTTGCTAGCACCTTATGAGAAATCAAAGTCTTTGGATTCTAGCACAAGTATGGTCGTAAGGCTGAAACTTAAAGGAATTGATGAAAGGGCACCAATAGGAATGGAGCCTACAGCTTAATTTATTTCAACATGGAAAACTTACTAATTCTAGATATAGTAAGGATTGAAAGACTGAGAGCTTTTTCTTGATTCTATGGGTGGTGGTGCATGGCTGTTCTTAGTTGATGGAGTGATTTGTCTGGATAATTCTTTAATGAAACCTCAACTTGCTAATTAGCTACGCAGAGGTGATCTCTCGTGGCTACCTTCTTAGGGGGACTATGGCCATCTAGGCCAAGGAAGTTTAAGGTGATAACAAGTCTATTATGCCCTTAGATGTTCTGCGCCTCATGTGCACTACATTGATGTATTCAATGAGTTTATAGCCTTGGTCGATAGGCCTAGTTAATCTTTGAAATTTCATCATGATAGGGATAGATCATTGCAATTGTTGGTCTTCAACGAGGAATTCCTAATAAGTGCGAGTTATCAGCTCACATTGACTACATCCTTACCCTTTGTACATACTACTATCACTCATTCTGACTGAATGGTCTAGTGAAGTGTTTAGATCATGGAAATGTGGACAATTCACTACCCATGATACTATGAGAAGTCCATTGAACCTTATCATTTAGAGGAAGGAAAAGTCGTAACAAGGTTTTTATAGGTGAACCTGTAGAAGGATTATTGTCGAAACTTGTATAATGAATGACCCATGAAAGCATTAAGGGAACACCAAGGGGGCAAGGGTGATTCCATGCCCTGAGTCCCTTCAAGCCTTGGGCATGTATGACAATTGATTTGTTATGCCTACTGGGTGGATGAAATGATTGGTACATCACCCATGGTCGAATAATGAACCCTTGTGTGAATCACGCCAATGAACCAAAATGAAAAAAAGTGCATGTGTCATTGCCATCCCATTCATAGTGTGTGCACGGGCGGCATTGGGACTCCTTTTGTCATGAAAAACCAAAATGACTCTCAGTAATAGATATTTTGGCTTTTGCATTGATGAAGAACATAGCGAAATGCAATACTTGGTGTGAATTATTGAATCCTATGAACCATTGAGTCTTTGAACGCAAGTTGCACCCTAAGCCATTAGTTTAGGTGTCATGCATTGTCACCCCCTCCAACCTCTTGCCCATTAGGCTTTGGCTAAGAGGGTGAAAGATGGCCTCCCGTGATCTCATCGATCATGGTTGGCCCAAAAGTGAGTCCCCTCAATGATAGTTTCATGAGCATCGGTGGTAAAGCTCTTGGCATGCCTTATCTTTAGTGATGCATGCTCATTGTCCATCTAAACCCCATTGGACCCCCTATATCACTCAATCGATGCTTGCATCATGGCCCTAGGTTAGGTAGGATTACCTACTGAGTTTAAGTATACCGATAAGCAGAGGTAAAGAAACTTACCAAGATTCCCTTGTAACAACGAACAAATCAAGAAAAGCCCAGCACAAGGATCGAGTGGCTACGACATTTGAATTGTAGTATGGAGAAACATCCTCCATAGTAGACCCAGCCTAAGTTTCTTGTAAAGGGGCACAGAGAGGGTGAATTCTATCTTTGAATTGTCTAGCCCACATAGGCACATTACCATAATCACACCTCGATAACTCTCTTTGAGTTTAGCACCCCCTTGGTCTATCATTATTATGCCCACACCTGGGGCCACCTTAGTCTAACCACTAAGCAAACATGGCTCTAATACTAAAATGTCACGGGCTATGTATTCCTTAAACATAAACCACACATCCGTGTGGCACCAAGACTACTCTTAGTTGAGATCAACCTTTCTCAAGTCCACTTCTCCAAAGACAGATCATTTTGGATCCTTCAAGCTACATTCTCATGAGCTATTCCTAGTTCAAACCTCATAGGGTCACCTGCAGTAGTCCTAATCTCAATAAGAAAGAACCCAACTCTCTTTATCTCATCATGCCATGATTTTTAGGATAGCCTCAAGCACCCATTTTTGCCCGTAAGCATCAATGTCCTAAGCACCGACCCGCCTTGCACATATAGGCTCACAGTAATAGTTTTCATGATATTATCTCATTCTAGCATGATGAGAACTTAACACCATGCCTGCCTGCTTCATAATAAGCTCTCATGCCTAGAACCCAAAGGCACAACACCAATGCTGGTAATAGCCAACCCCAAGCTAGACTAGGCTTGTCTCATCCCATGAAACTCATATCTTTAAGCCTTAGCCCTTAGCCTCATTTTAGGCTGTCTGCACACATGATGCAGACTTGACACCATGCCCATCCCACCTTAAAGAACTCACATGTGCTACCCTCTTAGAGTACACCTCTACCCATTGGCCATAAAGGTTTTGTAACGTGCCTGCCTGCTAGCTCACTCATCCATCAGGCTCAATGGTGCCCCTCCTATACAAACACCATCACATGAACTTTCTAGCTCATTGAGGGAAAATTGAGGGGCATAGTGAATGCTACCACCAAACCCCATAGTTTAACATAATAGTGTGATACGAGGCCCATCAACCCTAAACATCCCCAAGTTTACCATAACCTAAGGAGACACCGTAACACACTCGTGACCTGATGATGCCTACCCACGTAGACACCACATGTGCCTAGGAGTAGCTCACTTCAAACTAGCTAGACCTCCAATTGCATGCTAGCCAATGGGGTGGTGGAGAGCTGACACCAGTCATCCTCTATAAAGAGCGTAAGAGATTTCCTAAACTAGAGACACTTTTCCATAGCCACCTTAAGGCCTTTTTTCAACCAACTTAGTGCAAGGTGACCTATCTCTTAACCACCATAATTCCATCATTTCACTTGTTCCTCCATTAACCCCCTCAAAGGTGCCTGTATTTAGCTTCGATTGATAACACTTGATTGGCTACTTGGCACCAAGGTGCCCACCAATTGGCTTACACTTGCCCATGCATCTTGGGGCCTAGGGCTTACACCACTTGTACACACTATCACCAACATGTTCCAAGGCTTACACTACCTACGCACAGCTCTTAAACCACTGTCCTAACCACAAGGCCTCATCCATTGATTAGCTCAAGGTCAGTTAGGATAGGACTAAGGCACACCATGGCCTAACTATGACACCAGGCACATAGGCATAGAACCTTATAGAAGAGCTAGATATAAAAATATGTATGATTACTATAGCACCAAGCAGAGAAGCTTCTAGAAGGTTTGAGGCATGGGTATTCTACAAATGAGCCTAGAACCTTATGGACTCGATGGGCCATATAGTGTCTAGAACCAACTCCTTTCTTAAAATTCCCTAATCAACCTTGTATGTATCTAGAGACCTTGAAACCTTCTAGAATATATATATATATATAAGAGCTATACACTTGGCTCCTTTGTTTGGCTCTTTAGTGACCATATAGGCCATAGGGGCCCAAATATAAATAAGGGTGCCATCTTCCCCCTAAAACCAACTTATGAACTTGTGAACTTTTTAACCAACAAGCCATTCAAGCACATTTGTACATTGCTTTAACAATAGAAAGGATCTTGTGTTCTTTCACCAATGCCTTCTTAGTGTGCTATAGTGTTTGATTGTCTCTAGGGTCTGACTAGTCCTAGGTGAATGGCAATCTCACTTTACTAGGTTAAAGGTTGACTTAGGCATATGTGAATAGTAGTTTCCTATCTAAAGTCACATAGTTGCAATGATTGATGCCCATGATAGTTGGTATCAAAGCACAGTTTGGTGTGCGACCCTAATCCAAGATAATGTCTATTTTTGAGATGAGCCACCAACACATTGAAGGGCAAAAGGCTTGTAAGATATGCACTATTGGAAAGGGTAAGAAAGGTACCAAAAAGGACATGATCTCAGCATTTGATGCTCAGTTGGCCAACATTGAGTTGGCCATGACTGAAATGTGAGAAAAGTATGAAAACCAAATGGAAGAGTTGGTCTTAAAAGAGATCATGGAAAAGTTAAGGCAAACTTTTTATAAAGAGATTGAAAGCCTTACCTATAAGAACTTTACCCTATAAGCCTTGGTAAAGGCCATGAAGAAGGAGATGAAGTAGCTCAAGAGAAGGCTCTCCACATGCAAGGCATTCATAGGGGGAGGCATACTTATAATAGCTACTAGGACTAGGGTCAAAGTTTTCAAGCAGAAGGAGTTCAAGGGAACATGGTTCATAAATGATGTAGACAACTTCTTATGGGGCATGGAGTAATATTTCCATGTAATGGGCATGAAGAAGGATGCTATTAAGGTAAGCACCACCTCTATGTATCTTGTGGACATTACACCTCTATAGTGGCATTGTAGGTTTGATGATGCCAAGCACAGGGGTGTTACCATTGTCTTGGTAGTTGTTTCAACCACTATCGACATATGCTTCAAGCATTATTGGCACATGCTAGTCATTTGTGAGGGTAGTTCCATTAAACACCATCGACACATGTTAGGTCACATACCAATTACGGGTATCCTAGGTCAGGGTCATGTACCATACATACCATGATTGAGTAGTAGGTGGGTTCAGGCACATCTTCATATTTCTACCAAACCAATGCCATTTTTATGGCTTGTAAATTCATATAAGTGCTCACTAGTGCTTGCATTTTGGCCTTGCTTAATGATACCAAACATGAACACCAGGCCTAAGCATCGAAAGTCTTGATCATTATTTTTAGTACTATTCTAGGCTAGCTCTCCATGACTTGAGCCTCTATTACGCCTTAAGTCCTAGTCCCCCTAGCTGTCAGACCTATCTTACTAGAACTAGAACTACTTCTTAACTCAAAATGAACCTTTAGTTCTAGACCAACTTGCAGATCATAACACATGCATATGCCTTGACCACCATCGACTCCTAACCACCATCAAGACATGTTAGCTCTTGGTTTCGATGCATGCATCAACCATTATGCCATTTTTATGGCTTGTAAATTCATATAAGTGCTCACTAGTGCCTGCATCTTGGCCTTGTTCAATGCTACCAAACATGAACACCAGGCCTAAGCATCGAAAGTCTTGATCACTGCTTGTACTATTATTCTAGGCTAGCTCTCTATGACTTGAGCCTCTATTACGCCTCAAGTCCTAGTCCCCCTAGCTGTCAGACCTTATCCTACTAGAACTGAAACTACTTTTTAACTCAAAATGAACCTTTAGTCCTAGACCAACTTACAGATCATAACACATGCATATGCCTTGACCGCTATCGACTGCTAATGACCCTTTCAACCACCATCAAGATATGTTAACTCTTGGTTTCGGTGCATGCATCAACCACCATTAACACATGGTAGCCTTTGGTATAGGTTATTGCCTCAAGCACCATCACCAAATGTTGGCACTTGGTGTGGCATGTGTACCATAACCTTTCCATCACTCTTCTATCCCTTTCAAGGCACTTGTCCACCCCTTAAGCTCTATTGACACCAAATGATGCTTGGTGCATGTGTCACAAGCTTTGGTTTTAAGCCAAACTTTGTATGTTCTTAGATAGGGAATTAACTCAATATGCTCGAGTCAGCCTATAAAAGTCAAGTGCTCAATATAATTTTATCTTATCAAAAGTTGTGTTACAATATTAGGACTTCTAAAAACCCTCAAATTTGATCCTTTCAAGATCGTGTTTAGGTGTCCTTCACTTGGGTCTAACCGTACACTCACACCTTAATCATCAGTGCCCTTATGTCATGGTTAGGCCCTAGTTTGCCTTGGTCTTACCATGATTAACCCTGAGCTGAGCAGTTAATGAGGCCTTATGGTCAAGATAGTGTTCCTAGAGCTATGCGTGGGTAGTGTAAGCCCCATAACATGTTGATGATAGTGTGTGTAGATGGTGTTAGCCCTAGGCCCCAAGATGCATGGACAAGTGTGAGCCAATGGGTAGGTGTCTTAAAGCCAAGTAGCCAATCAGGGGCTATTGGTCAAAGCTATGTACAGGTATCCTTAAGCGAGTTGGTGGAGTAATGAGTGGAATGCCAGAATTATGATGGCTAAGAGATAGGTCACTGGGCCTTAAGTTGGTTGAAAAAAGGTCTTAAAGTGACTAGGGAGAAAAATGTCCCTATTTTAGATAGTTTTATGGCTTCTGGCCAGATGGTTGAGAAATCTCTTATGCTCTTTATTGGTAGACACTAGTGTTGGCTCTCCACCATTTTTGGCTAGAACGCAGATGAGGGCTTGGCTAGTTTAAAGTGAGCTACTAGGCATATGTGGTGTATAGTTGGAAGGGCATTATCAGGTTATAAGTATGGCATGATGTTTTCTCAAATCATTGTAAACCTGAAAAAGGTTAGGGCTAGTAGGCCTCATATCGTGCCATTACATTAAACCATGAGTTAGATGTTAACGTTTACTATGCCCCTTGATTTTCCCTTAAGTCGATTTGATGAGTAACCAGGGATCATGAGATGGTGTTTGTGTAGAGGGTACCATTGATCCTAAAGGATGAGTGGGCTAGTAAGTAGGCACACTACTAGACCTTTAAGGCCAATTGATAAATGTGTGATGCAACTAAGATAGCACACCTGATTCTCTTAAGATGGGATAAGCATG
Source organism: Durio zibethinus (assembly GCF_002303985.1). The sequence continues at coordinate 66,730 of NW_019167838.1, read as the reverse complement.
ATGTAAGGTGTCCATCATATGGGCAGGTAGCCTAGAATGAGGTTAAAGGCTAAGGCCCTAAGATATGTGTTTCATGGGATAAGATGAGCCTAGTGTGGCTTTAAACTAGCTGTTGACCAGCATTTATGTTATGCCTTTGGGTTAAGGTATAAGAGCTTCTGTACGATATGGGCTAGCATGATGTTGGGTTCTTACTAGGCCATAATGAGATAAAATCATAAGAATAGGGCTATGTGACCTTATGAGCAAGGTAGGTCACTGCTTTGGATCTTGATGTATATAGGCAGAGGTAGGTGCACAGGGCCACCCTAAAATTCATGGATTAAAAATTATGATAAGAGTTAGGTTCTTCCCTATTAAGTTTGGGAATGTGCATGTGACCCTATAGGGCTTGAGGCCAGAAGGGTTCACAAGTATGCACTTGCAGGATTAAAAAATGATTTATCTATGGAGAACGGGACTCATAAGAGGTTAACCTCAACTAAGAGTAATCTTAGTGCCATATAGACATGTGGTTTCTTTCTAAAGAACATTTGGCCCATGACACATTGTATTAGTGCCTAGTTTGGCTCAACTATAGGACTAAAGTGACCTCAGATACGAGCATGTTAACAATATATTGAAATGGTACAAAGCTCAAATAAAGCTATTAGGTTAAGAATGTGATATAGTGGCTATGTGGGCTCAAGAAGAAGCCATCAATATGTCTTATAGGAAAATTAGCCTTAGCACAGGGCTATTTAGTAGGCTTTTGGATGCCAAGTGAAAGAGCATGAGAGTTTAACCTCACCTAGTGAACGGTGTTGGCTCGTGCAAACATGCGATACCCATTGAGTGGTGGAGAATAGATGACACCAAAATGTGAAAGAGGCATGGACCATGGAATGGTGTTAAGCAAGGCTATGTCGGCTAAGATATGTTTAGTCTTGAGGGATTTGAAATGAGCTTATTGAGATTAATTACTAAAATAAATGCACTTATTATATGGTGCAGGTGTCCTAACAAGGGTATGAGCCAAGTATTTGGGTCCAAGCATAGAGCCATTCTATAAAGGTTAAAGAATTTAAGTTGGCTGAGTATTGAAGCCTTGAGTTTGTGATGGTCAGTGGACTATGCTTATGTTGGCCAAGAGAGAAGGCTCTATGGGTGTGGTGGATAGTTAACCATGATTGTGTTTAGTCTGTAAAGCAAACTAGCAAGAGTCAGCCAGTTGATAAGGCTTTATGACTTGTCTAGGTTAGAGGACCTAATCAAGTTGAGTAAGCTAATGGTACTAGCAATCAAGTTGCATTCGATTAGTAGACTAGATGAGTTTAAGCAAGTCAAATGACTTGGTGTTTAGAGTAGTAAAACGGATCTTAGAGTTTTGTGTGGGCTTTAAGTTGGCCCTTTGAGGATGAGTTATGGAACCATCATGAAGACATGGTTGCATGTAGAGTTGAGCTGAGTTCAAGTAAAAGTTGGAAAGATATGTGATTTCTTACGAAACTGAGATAAGGTGGTAAAGGTTATGAGATATATGAGCATAAGTTTAAGTTTAAGATAACGAGCATTAAGGTGCCACCACAAAGGTGGTTGGCCAGAGGGCCACACCTAGAAGGGTGACCATAGAGAGGCCAAAATGACTTAAGTTGCAAAATGACCAAATTGTTCAAATGCCATCATGCTAAGGTCTATCATGGGTGGTGCCATATGAGTGTGGTTGACCTAAACACCACATTTAGAGTGATGCATCAAAGAATTGCTGTCATAGATATGCGGTTGGTGTGATAGGTCACATCTAGCAGGGCACATCGATGTGTGGCAAAATAAGTGGTCATTCATTCTACTGAGGGTTATGCTTGACAAGGGTGCCTTGAGGTCAGAACATGATGTGATCATAGGTAAAGTAGTACAGTGGCAACAACGATATGAAACAACTGTAGACTAGAGGTGGAATCAATACAAAGATACATTGGAGCTATGATGATCCCTTTACATCAACAATGGATGAGTACAATAGGTGGTGCCTCATGTGATGAGATCTTAAACCAATCTTTAAGGGCATAAGGAAGGGACATATGAGAAAATGTCAACTATGTGCAACAAGAAAGTTGGGCATGGTCTTACCGTCTATGAGAGCATCATGGTCAAACCCTATTGTGCCTTGGTCCTGCCATGATTGACTCTGAGCTGTGCAATAGATTAAGCCTTATGGTCAAGATAATGGTCCTAGAGCTGTGTCCAGGTAGTGTAAGCCCTGAAACATGTTATGGATAGTGTGTACAAGCAGTGTGAGCCCCAAGCCCTAAGATCACAGGCAAGTGTGAACCAATGGGTAGGTGCCCTAGAGTTGGGTAGCCAATAGGATGCTATCGGTTGAAGCCATGCACAAGCACCCTTAAGTGGCTTGGTGGTGCAACAAGTGGAATGCCAGAATTATGGTGGCCAAGAGATAGGCTATTAGGCCCTGAGTTGGTTGAAGAAAGGTCCTAAGGTGGCTAAGGAGAAAAGTGTCCCCAATTCAAATAGTTTTATAGTTTTTAGTAGGATGGCTAGGAAAGCTCTTATGCTCTTGGTGGGTAGGCGAGCACCTGGCTAGTCTGAAATGAGCTATTCCTAGGCACATATGGTGTCTAGGTGGATAGGTATCATCAAGTCATGAGTGTGACATAAAGTCTCCTTGAGTGATGGTAAAACCAGGGACGGTCAGGGGTGCCAGGTTTTGTATTGCGCCATTACAATAAACTATGGGGATAGATGTTAGCATTTGTTATTCCCTTCAATTTCCCCTCATTGAGTTGGTTTAATGAGCAACTAAGGATCATAAGATGGTGTTTATATAGGAAGGGCACCATCAAGCCTAAAAGATAAGCAGGCTAGTACGTAGGCACACTGCTAGACCCTTTTGGCCAATTGGTCTGAGTCCCTTAAGGTGGGATGGGCATGATGTAAGGGGTCCATCATGCATGTAGGTAGCTTAGAATAAGGCTAAGGGCTAAGGCCCAAAAATATGAGTTTCATAAGATAAGAGCCTAGTGTAGCTCTAGGCTCACTGTTAACCAGCATTTGTGTTGTGCCTTTGGGTTCAAGGCATGAAAGCTTGCATACATACAGGCAAGCATGGTGTTGGGTTCTCACCAGGCTAAAATGAGATAAAATCATAAGAACTAGGGTTGTGCACCCTTATGAGCAATGAGGGTCGCTACTTGGGATCTTGATGCCTATAGGCAAAAATGGGTGCTTGGGGCCACCTTGAGATTCATGGACAAAAAATGATGATAGGAGTTGGGTTCCTCTCTATAGAGTTTAGGAATGTGCATGTGACCCTATGGGTTCAAGCCAAGAAAAGCTCATCTCTTTCAAATCATTATTACTTTTTATTTTGTCATAAAACAATTGTTTTTGTTAATATAAGTTTGTTTAAAATAAAATAATACTAATTTATTAATATTTATCAAACCAGTAAAAAATGTTATGACTATTTGAGCAATTATTTATTTCAAATTGTTATAACTTTTTGTTATGTTATAAAACAATAGTTTCTCTTCATACAAGCTTATTTGGATTAAATTAATACCAATTTATTAATATTTCAACAATTAATAAGTAAAAAATTTTAAAAATAAATATGCTTACGAAACTAGATCAAATAGTCATGATTGTTTGAATAATTATTTATTTCAAATCATTATGAATTTTTGTTTTGTCATAAAAAAATCATTTTGGTTCAAATGAGCTTATTTGAAATAAAATAATACTAAGTTATTAATATTTTAAAAATTAATAATTACGATATTTAAAAAATGAATCTGTTTAACAAACAATTTAAATAATCATGATTATTTGAACAATTATCTATTTGAAATTGCCATAACCTTT
>NW_019167838.1:34418-61869 GCF_002303985.1 Durio zibethinus | reverse complement strand
GTGAACAAAATCAATTGTTTTATGACAAAATAAAAAGTCATAACGATTTGGAATAAGTAATTGTTTAAATAGTCATAACTGATTCGATAAACTGATTTATTTTTTTAAATCTCCAACTTCTCAATTTTTGAAATATTAATAAAGTAACATTATTTTATTTTGGATAAGATTTTATGAATTGAAACAATTATTTTATGTTAAAATAAAATGTCATAACAATTTTAAATAGATAATTGTATAAATTGAAACAATTATTTTATGACTAAACAAATGGTCAAAATGATTTGAAATAGCTAATTATTCTAATAGTCTTAACTATTTGAACTGGTTCAGTAAACATATTTATTTTTTAAATCTCTTACTTATTAATTTTTAGAATATTATTAATTTAGCAATATTTTACTCTGAATAAGCTTGTATGAATAGAAACAATTACTTTATGAGAAAAAAAGATCATAACAATTTTAGATATATAATTGTTCAAATAGTCATAACTATTTGAACTGGTTCGATGAAATAGATTTAGTGTTTTTAAATCTCTTCTTAATTTTTGAAAATTATTCATCAAGTTGGTACTACTTTTATTTTGAAAATTTTGTATGAATAGAAACAAATGTTTTTACAACAAAACACAAACAAAATCAATGATTTGCAAATAGCTAATCAGTTCGAAGTACGACATGAACTATTAAAACTTGTTTAGTGAAACAACATTTATTTTTTAAAATCTCCACTTATTAACTTTTATGAAATATTAATAACTTTAGGTATTATTCTATTCGAATAAATCTTGTATAAGGTAGACGAACATTGTTTTATAAGGAAGACAAAAGATCATAACGATTTGAAATAAATAATTGTTCAAATAGTCATAATTATTCAAATCCGCTCAGTAAACATATTTTATTTTTTTAAATCTTTTACTTATTAATTTTTGAAATTTTAATAAATTAGTATTATTTTATAGCAAATAAGCTTTTATGAACAAAAACAATTGGTTTATGATAAAACAAAAAATCATAACAATTTGAAATGGATAATTCTTCAAATAGATATAATTATTCGAACATATGTAGAAAACAAATTTATTTTTTAAATTTTTACTTATTAATTTTTGTAATATTAATCAATTTATATTATTTTATTTGAAATAAGCTTGCATGAACAGAACCAATTGTTTTATGACAAAACAAAAGTTCATAATGTTTTAAAATAGATAACTATTTAGATAGTCATAGCTATTTGAGCTTATTCGGTAAACAAATTTATTTTTTAAGTCTCTTACTCATTAATTTAAGTAATATTAATAAATTAGTATTATTTTATTTCAAATAAGCTTATTTGAATTGAAACCGTTGTTTTATTACAAGACAAAAGGTCATAATGATTTGAAATAGTTAATTATTCAAATAATCATGATTATTTCAATTTGTTCGGTAAACATATTTATTTTTTAAATCTTTTACTTATTAATTGTCAAAATATTAATAATTAGTATTATTTTAATCCAAATAACCTTGTATGAACATAAACAATTGTTTTATGACAAAACAAAGAGTCATAACAATTTGAAATAAATAATTGTTCAAATAGTCATAACATTTGAACTTGTTTGATAAACAGATTTATTTTTTAAATCTTTTACTTATTAATTGTCTTAATATTAATAATTTTGTATTATTTTATTCGAAATAAGCTTGTATGAATAGAAAAAATTATTTTATGTCAAAACAAAATGTTATAGCGATTTCAAATAAATAATTGTTCAAATAGTCATAATCATTTAAAGTTATTCGATAAACAGATTTTTTTAAAAATCTCTTAATTATTAATTTTTGGAATATTAATAAACTAGTATTATTTTATTTCGAATAAACTTATATGAACCGAAACAAATCTTTTATGACAAAAGAAAGGGTCATAACGATTTGAAATAGATAATTATTCAAATAATCATGACCATTTGATCTAGTTCGATAAACATATTTATTTTTTAAAATTTTTACTTATTAATTGTTGAAATATTAATAAATTAATATTATTTTAATCTGAATAAGCATGTATGAATAGAAACAAATGTTTTATAACAGGACAAAAAGTCATAATGATTTGAAATAAATAATTTGTCAAATAGTCATAACTATTTGAACTGGTTTGATAAATAGATTTATTTTTTAAATCTCTTATTAATTTTTGAAATATTAGTAGATTAGTATTACTTTATTATGAACAAACTTATATGAACAAAAACATTTGTTTTATGACAAAACAAAATGTTATAATGATTTGAAATAGATAATTGTTCAAATAGTCATAATTATTTGAATTGGTTAGGCAAACAGAAATATTTTTTTAAATATCTTACTTATTAATTTTTGCAATATTAATAAATCATTTTATTTTATTTCAAATCAGCTAGTATGAACTAAAAATTTGTTTTATGACAAAGCAAAAGGTCATAACATTTTGAAATAGATAATTGTTCATATAGTCTTAAATATTTGAATTGTTTGTCAAACAAATTTATTTTTAATTCTCTTAGTTATTAATTTTAGAATATTATTATATTTGTATTATTTTATTCCAAATAAGCTTGTATGAATAGAAATAATTGTTTTGTGACAAAACAAAAGGTTATAACGATTTGAAGTATACAATTGTTCAAATAGTCATAATTATTTGAACTAGTTTGATGAACAGATTTATATTTTAAATCACTTACTTATTAATTTTTGAAAGATTAATAAATTAGTATTATTGTATTCTAAATAAGCTTGAATGATCAAAAACACTTGTTATATGACCAAACAAAAGGTAATAATGGTTTGAAATAGATAAATGTTGCAATGGCCATAATTATTTGAAATGATTCAGTAAATAGATTCCCTTTTTAAATCACTGATTAATTTTTGGAATGTTAATAAATTTGTATTATTTTATTTCAAATAAGCTTGTATGAACTAAAACAATTGTTTTATGACAAAACAAAATTTCATAACGATTTGAAATAGATAATTATTCGTATTGTCTTAACTATTTAAACTGCTTCAACAAACAAATTTTATTTTTTAAATCCTTAGTTATTAATTTTCATAATATTATTAAATTAGTATTATTTTATTTCAAATAAGCTTGTATGAACTAAAACAATTATTTAGAATAGAATAAAAAGTTATAATGATTTGAAATAGGTAATTATTCAAATAAAGAACTGCTTCGATAAATAGATTTATTTTTAAATCTTTTACTTATTAATTTTGAAATATTAATAAATCAGTATTATTTTACTCCAAACAGGCTTGTATGATGAAAAACAATTATTTTATGACAAAAATGTTCATAATGATTTGAAATAGATAATTGTTGAAATAGCCATAATTATTTGAATTGATTTGGTAAACAGATTCACTTTTTAAATCACTTACTTATAATTTTTGAAATATTAATAAATTATTGTTATTTTATTTCGAATAAGCTTTAATGAATTGAAACAATTTTTTTATGATAAAACAAAATATCATAATGATTTTAAATATACAATTGTTCAAATAGTCACAACTATTTGAATTTATTCAGAAAACACATTTATTTTTTAAATCTCTTGCTTATTAATTTTTGAAATATTAAAAAATTGGTATTATTTTACTTTGGATAACCTTTTATGAACTGAAGCAATTGCTTTAAGACAAAACAAAATATCATAATGATTTTAAATATTAATCTTTCAAATAGTCATAACTACTTGAGCTTATTCGATAAACAAATTTATTTTTTCAAATCTCTTGCTTATTAATTTTTCAAATGTTAATATATTAGGATTATTTTGTTCTAAATAAGCTTGTTTGATATGAAACAAATATCTAAAAATAGGCTAGAACAATTTAAAATAGATAATTATTCTTATAGTTTTAACTATTTGAACTGGTTTGACAAACACATTTATTTTTTTAAATCTCTTACTTATTAATTTTTGAAATATTAATAAATTAGTATTATTTTATTTCGAATAAGCTTGTATGATAAAAAACAATTGTTTTATAACAAAATAAATGGCTATAGCAATTTGAAAATAGATAATTGTTCAAATTGCCATAATTATTTAACTAATTCGATAAACAAATTTATTTTTTAAATCTCTTACTTATTAATAAATTTGTATTATTTTATTTCGTGTAAACTTGTATTAACTGAAACAATTGTTTTATGAAAAAACAAAAGGTCATAGCAATTTTAAATAGACAATTGTTCAAATAGTTATAACTATTTAAACTTTTTCGGTAAATAGATTTATTTTCTTAATTCTCTTTCTTCTTAATTTTTTGAAAGTTAATAAATTAGTATTAATTTATTTCGAGTAAGCTTGTATAAACTAAAACAATTGCTTTTATGACAAAACAAAAGATCAAAACAAATTGAAATAGATAATTGTTCTAATAGTATTAATCATATAAATTGGTTCGATAAACAATTTTTTTTGATCTCTTACTTATTAATTTTGAAATATTATTAAATTTGTATTATTTTAATTCAAATAAGCTTGTACGAACAAAAAAATTGTTTTATGACAAAACAAATGGTCATAACTATTTGAAATAGATAATCATTCATATAGTCTTAACTATTTGAACTCGTTTGACAATTAGATTTATCTTTTAATTTTCTTGGTTATTAAGTTTCAAAATATTATTAAATTAGTATTATTTTATTCCAAATAAAATAGTATGAACAGAACCAATTGTTTGATGACAAAACAAAAAGTTATAATGATTTGAAATAGATAATTATTCATATAGTCAAAACTATTTGAAATAGTTTAGTAAACAAATTTATTTTTTAAATCTTTTACTGATTAATTTTCTAAATATTAATAAATTAGTATTATTTTATTTCAAACAAACTTATATGAACAAAAACAATTGTTTTATGACAAAACAAAAAGTAATAATGATTTGAAATAAATAATTGTTCAAATAGTTATAATTATTTTATAATTATTTTAACCGATTCGGTAAATAGTATTATTTTTTAAATCTCTTACTTATTAAAATTTTGAAATATTAACAATTAGTTTTATTTATTCTAAATAAACTTGTATGAGCTGAAATAATTATTTTATGACAAAACAAAATGTCATAATGATTTGAAATAGATAATTGTTTATATAGTCTTAACTGTTTGAATTAGTTTCACAAATGGATTTATTTTTAAATCTCTAGTTATGAATTTTTAGAAATATTATTAAATTAGTATTATTTTATTCTAAATAAACTTGTATGAACAAAAAATTAATTGTTTTTATGACAAAACAATGGTTATAACAATTTGAAAATACATAGTTTTCAATAGTCATAACTATTTATTTTTAGATCTCTTAGTAATTCTTGAAATATTAATAAATTAGTATTATTTATTTCAATAAGCTGTAAGTTAAAAAATAATTGTTTTATGATAAAACAAAAGGTAATAACAATTTATAATTTATAATTGTTCAAATGGCCATAATTATTTGAACTGATTCGATAAACTAATTTATTTTTTAAACCTCTTACTTATTAATTTTTGAAATATTAATAAAGTAGAATTATTTTATTTTGGATAAGCTTTTATGAACTGAAACAATTGTTTTATGACAAAACAAAAGTTCATAATAATTTTAAGTAGATAATTGTTCAAATAATAATAACTATTTGAGCTTGTTTGGTAAACATATTTATTTTTCAAATCTCTTGCTTATTAATTTTTTGAATGTTAATAAATTAGTATTATTTTATTCTAAATAAGCTTGTATGAACTGAAACAATTATTTTATGACTAAATAAAAGGTTAGAATGATTTGAAATAGATAATTATTCTAATAGTCTTAACCACTTGAAATGATTTGGCAAACACATTTATTTTTTAAATCTTTTACTTATTAATTTTTGAAATATTATTAAATTAGTATTATTTTAATCTGAATAAGCTTATATGATAAGAAATAGTTTTTTTATGACAAAACAAAGATCATAGCGATTTGAGATTGATATTTGTTCAAATGATCATAACTATTTGAACTGGTTTGGAAAATAGCTTTAGTTTTTAAATCTCTTGCTTAATAATTTTTGAAATATTAATGAAGTAGTATTATTTTATTTCGGATAAATTTTTATGAACTGAAACAATTGTTTTATGACAAAACAAAAGGTCATAACGATTTTAAATAGATAATTGTTCAAATGGTTATATCTATTTGAACTTGTTAGGTAAACATATTAATTTTTTAAATCTCTTGCTTATTAATTTTTTGAATATTAATAAATTAGTATTATTTTATTTCAAATAAGCTTGTATGAACTGAAATAATTGTTTTATGACTAAACAAAAGGTCATAATGATTTGAAATAGATAATTGTTCTAATAGTCTTAACTATTTGAACTAGATCGGCAAAACATATTTATTTTTTATTATTAAATTAGTATTATCTTAATCAGAATAAGCTTATATGAAAAGAAACAATTGTTTTATGACAAAATAAAGATCATAACGATTTGAGATAGATAATTGTTCAAGTAGTCATAACTATTTGAACTGATTCAGTAAACAAAATTTAGTTTTTAAATCTCTAATTAATTTTTAAAACATTAATAAATTAGTATTATTTTATTCTAAATAATTTTGTATGAAGAGAAACAATTGTTTTATGACAAAACAAAATCTCATAATGATTTGAAATAGATAATTATTAAAAAGGACATAACTATTTGAACTTATTTGGTAAATAGATTTATTTTTTAAATCTCCAACCTATTAATTTTTAGAATATTAATAAATTAGTATTATTTTATTGCAAATAAAATTGTATGAATAGAAACAATTATTTTATGACAAAACAAAATATCATAACTATTTGAAATAAATAATTATTCAAACGGTCATAACTATTTGAGTTTGCTCAATAAACAGATTTGTTTTTTAAATCTTTTACTTATTAATTCTTGGAATACTAATAAATTAGTATTATTTTGTTTCGAATAAGCTTGTATGAACAGAAACAATTGGTTTATGACAAAACAAAAGGTCATAACTATTTGAAATAAATAATTGTTCAAATAGTCATAACTATTTGAACGTGTTTAGAAAATAGATTTATTTTTTAAATTTCTACTTATTAATTTTTGAAATATTAATAAATTTATATTATTTTATTTGGAATAACCGTGTATGAACAGAAACAATTGTTTTATGACAAAACAAAAGGTCAAAACAATTTGAAATAGATAATTGTTCAAATAGTAAGAACTATTTAAACTTGTTTGGTAAACTAATTCATTTTTTAAATCTCTTACTCATTAATTTTAGGAATATTAATAAATTAGTATTATTTTATTTCGAATAAGCCTATATGAACTGATGCAATTATTTTAAAATAAAAAAAAGGTCATAACAATTTGAAATAGATAATTAGTCAAATAGTTATGGCTATTTGGACTTTTTGGGTAAACATATTTATTTTTAAAATCTTTTACTTATTATTTGAGGAAATATTAATAAATTAATATTATTTTAATCTGAATAAGCTTGTATGAACAAAAACAATTTTTTATAAAAAAAAGTCGTAATGATTTAAAATAAATAATTATTCAAATAGTCATAACTATTTAAACTTATTCGATAAATAGATTTATTTTTTAAATCTTTTATTTTTTTAATTGTTTAAATATTAATAAATTTGTGTTATTTTATTTGAAATAAGCTTGTATGAATAGCAAAAATTGTTTTATGACAAAACAAAAGGTTATAGTGATTTGAAATAGATAATTGATAAATAGTCATAACTATTTTAACTTGTTCAACAAATAGATTCATTTTTTAAATCTCTTACTTATTAATTTTTGGAATATTAATAAGCTAGAATTATGTTATTTCAAATAAACTTGTATGAGTAGAAATAATTGATTTGTGATAACACAAAAGATTATAATGATTTGAAATAGATAATTATTCAAACAATCATAAATATTTGCACTGGGCAAGCTAACAAATTCATTTTTGAAATTCATTAGTTATTAATTTTTAGAATATTAATAAATTAGCATTATTTTATTTTGAATAAGACTGTATGACTAGAAACAATTGTTTTATGATAAAACAAATGGTCATAATAATTTGAAATAAATAATTGTTCAAATAGTTAAACTAATTGAACTGGTTTAATAAACAAATTTATTTTTTTAACTCTCATACTTATTAATTTTCAAAATATTAATAAATTAATATTATTTTATTTTGAACAAAGTTATTTGAAAAAAAATATATTTGTTTTATGACAAAACAAAAGGTCATAACGATATGAAATCGATAATTATTTAAATAGTCATAATTTTTTGAACTAATTCGACAAACAAAATTATTTTTTAAATCTCTTGCTGATTATTTTTGAAATATTAATAGATTTGTTTTATTTTATTTTGAATAAGTTACTAAGAACTGAAAAAATTATTTTACGATAAAACAAAAGGTCATAACGATTTGAAATAAAGAATTGTTCATATAGCCTTAACTATTTGAACTGGTTTAAATAAATTTATTGAAATCTCTTAGTTATTAATTTTCATAATATTATTACATTAGTATTATTTTATTTTGAATAATCTTGTACAAACAGAAATAATTGTTTTATGACAGAACACAAGGTTATAACAATTTAAAATATATAATTGCTTAAATAGTCATAACTTTTTGAATTGATTTGGTAAATAAATTTATTTTTAAATCTCTTACTTATTAATTTTTGAAATATTAATAAATTGCTATTATTTTATTTCGAATAGGTTTGTATGATGAAAAAAAATTGTTTTATGACAAAATAAAAGTTCATAACATTTAAAATAGATAATTATTCAAATGGCCATAATTATTTGAACTGATTCGATAAATTGATTTATTTTTTAAATCTCCAACTTATCAATTTTTAAAATATTAATAAAGTAATATTATTTTGTTTTGGATAAGCTTTTATAAGCTAAAACAATTGTTTTATGATAAAATAAAATGTCATAACAGTTTTAAATAGATAATTGTTCATATAATCATAACTATTTGAACTTGTTTGATAAATAGATTTAATTTTTTAATTTCTTACTTATTAATTTTTTGAATGTTAATAAGATAGTATTATTTTATTTTGAATAAGCATATATGAACTGAAATAATTATTTTATAACTAAACAAAAGGTCAGAACGATTTGAAACAGATAACTGTTCTAATAGTCTTAACTATTTGAACTGTTCAGCAGACACATCTATTTTTTAAATCCTTATTAATTTTTAGAATACTATTAATTTAGTAGTATTTTACTTTGAACAAGCTTCTATGAATAGAAATAAATGTTTTAGGATAAAACAAAGATCATATCAATTTCAGATAAATAATTTTTTAAATAGTTATAACTATTTGAACTAATTCGGTAAAGAGATTTAGTTTTTAAATCTCTTATTAACTTTTGAAATAGTAATAAATTAGTATTATTTTTTATGAATAATTTTGTATGAATAAAAATAATTGTTTTACGACAAAATAAAATATCATAACAATTTCAAATAGATAATAGTTCAAATAGACATGACTATTTGAACTTGTTCAGTAAATAGATTAATTTTTTAAATCTTCAACTTACTAATTTTTAGAACATTAATAAATTAGTATTATTATATTCTGAATAAACTTGTATGAATAGAAACAATTGTTTTATGACAAAACAAAACAGCATAATGATTTGAAATAAATAATTGTTTAAATAGTCATAACAATTTAAACTCACTCGGTAAACAAATTTATTTTTAAATGTTTTACTTATTGTTAGCTTAAAGATTTGGAATAAACCAAGAGGGGGTGAATTGGTTTTAATAAATTTTTGAAAAACAATATTCAATAAGCACAAATTTTGCTAAACAATTAAACACAATAATTGAAAGTAATGAGAGATATGGATAAGGAATATAACACCGAGATTTATAGAGGTTCGGTCCTTTCTTAGGTACCTACGTCCTCTCCCTTAGCCTCTATTGCCAAGGAGTTCAATCCACTATAAGTTTTGAAGATTACAACCAAGCTTTTCTAAGCTTTACAAACTCAACACAATATACTCTTAAGGGTTATCCTCCCTCTTAAGCTCACAAACTCACAATACAGAGATATGAAGTGTTTTGTAAACTTTAAGAACCTCTCAAAGGTTGGGTGTTTGCTAATTTAAAGTACATAATGGTATAAACAACAAAATAGAGAAAAACTGATATGAATTCTGCACTTTTCTAACTTTGAACAGCTTTGAATTCTTGAGCAAATTGGTAGGTGAATGGCAATAAGTTTCCTTGGCTCTTGTTACTCTTGGTCTGCAGTGGAATGCTCGATTTATAGTTAGGAAGTAGTTGAGAGCCGTTGGATTGCATTTAATGTTTCAAACCTATAAAATTCAGACAAAAAATAGCCGTTCGGAGTTGTTAGCCTTCAGGGGATCGATTGGTTCATATTAGAGAAGGCTCAATTTTGTGCCTGATTTGCCTTACCCGATCGATCCCTTTAAGAGGGGATCGATCCCTTTTCTAGGTTTTCAAACTGGGGAACATTTTGTCTGAGCAACCGATCGATCCCTTTGAAGAGGGGATCGATCCCTTTTCTGGGTTTTTGAACTTGGGAAACATTTTGTCTAAGCAACCGATCGATCCCTTACCTTAGGTGATCGATCCTCTATGTGATGGGATCGATCCATTTTTTGGAAAATTGCATGATACAAACATTCTGTATGAAAAAGTGATGATCCCTTGAATGAGGGGATCAATCCGTTCAGTTTTAAAACCCTAACCAATCGATCCTTACAAGGAGGGGATCGATCAATTTTTGCCAAATCTTGAGAACTTTCGATTCTAGTTGAAAACAGGATCGATCCCTTTTGGTAGGGGATCAATCCCTTCTATCAAAACTTGCATAAATCATGTTTTGTTTCGAGAATTTGAGTTGTTTTGGTTCTCAAATGAATTTTGGCAAGATAAAAGGGTGGAAAATGTTCAATTTAAGCTTAGACAAGATTGTAACAAGTTTCGCAAAATTTTATTTTATCAAATCAAAACTCTTAATCAATTCAAGGCCAACAATCTCCCTCTTTTGATATGACAAAACCAAGTGAAAAAAATTTGTTTAAAAATTTGTTTAAAAACTAACTCCCCCTAAAGAATATAACTCCCCCTGAATTTAGGCATTAGTTATAAGCCAACTAAGCAAACTCAATATCACCAAACCAATATCATTAGAGTCATCAAAACAATTTTTCATACAATATTTCTCCTTTTTTTTGTCATAGCAAAAAGGATGAAATAAAGCAAAATGAAACCAAAGGAGAGAAATCAATTCAAGGTTCATTGTGGTAGAGGTGCAGAATGAGAAGACTAATGAAGATAAGGAGAGTGAGAAGATGGCTGCCTCATGTGAGAATTTGTAGACCTCTGTGCTTAACATCAGCTCGAAGATGGTGAACTTGTGTTACCAGCTCATGTTGAGTTTCCTCTATAGTCTCCAATCTAGTGTTTATGTTGCTAACCATTGAATGCAAGCTATTTATCTGAAGGAAAACCATTTCTAAGGTTCTTTTAGTGTGGGATGGTTGGGTAGGGGGTTCATCTTTTTGTTCAGGCATAGCCATAGGTTTTTACTCTTCCACTTTTTCTTGTGCAGCTCTAATGTCACCCTTTTTGACCTACAATCCAACTGCATTTTGAATATACCCTAAGCTATGCAGTGTAGGAGCTCCAAGAATACTACAGGGTTTATTAAAGGTCATTTGCTTGTCTCCTCTAGTATTTACCTCCAAATGCCTCAACAAATTACTGATTGCATACCCATATACCAAAGTGTAATCTTTGTTCTGCACTACCCTCATCATGTCATGAAAAATGAAGTGCACCAAATTTGGTTTCTATCCATTCTTGATCTTATACATCCACCAATAATCTTGCTTCCTAATGGTGGAGTACTATGTCCCAAAAGGTGCTAGAACATGAGTAACAATTAGGTGCAACAACCAATCATGCATGAATAACCTAGAGGCTTGAGTGGGAGCTACTTGTAGATTATGATCGCTAAAGATGTCTTGAGCAAGTTGCACTGCATCACATCTAGTGTTTGTTTTCCCCTTATTATCCAACCTAAAAGCTTCAATTAGCACTTGTTTAGTGACTAAAATTTTCTTTCCCATCACATAAGTTCTAAACCTATCAAGATAATGCCTATTTGTTCCTTCAATTTGAATATAATTACTATAGAAAACTCTTACTAAGTTCTCAAATAACAGGCCTTCCATACACAAGGAATATAGCCAACCAAATGCCCCAAAGATATGCAAGTAAGGAAAGTCTATGGATCGAAAAAAATCTAAAGAAATTACCCTTCTGTGCTTGACTTCCCAATGGGCAAAGTTCATATTTGGATTGTTGAAGTTCTGATTGAAAGAGGGTTTCATTATGGAGCTTGAAACCTCCCTTGGGGGGTTCCTTCGTCCGACAGTAACTTTGGTTTTTAGAGCCATTTTAATGTGAAATTGATGGGTTTCAAGAAGGAATTTTGGTAAGAGGTCAAGTTAGAGTGGAGGAATTGGTAAAAGATGGAGCTAGGAAGTAGTAATTTTTGGTGAGAAGTGTTTAGGGTTTGGAGAAGATGAGAGAGGAAATTTGAAATGATTGATCCAATGGGGGAGACCCAACTTTATTATGCCAAAAAATACGACCCGATCAATCGAGTGAAGCAGGGGATCGATCGGTTATGGCTCTTTGCATGGAGTTGATCGATCTATTTTGAAGGGGATCGATCGATTTTGCTCATTTTAAACTTCTTATAGCTACTGGTTGAATACTTGATCGATCCTGTCCCAAAAAGAGATCGATCAATTTTGGGTTGAATGAAAATTGGCTATTGCCTACTCATTTGATCGATCCTTTACCAAGGGGATCGATCGGTTCCCTATGTTTTCCCTTTAATATGGCTACTGGGTGAAGAGCCAATCGATCCATTCCAAAAGAGGATCGATTGGGTTGAGCTGTAGCATTTTTTTTTAATAAAAAGATTTGAGAAACATGCATTATGATCATTCAAGCATACAATCATGCACAAATTATAGAAAAAAATTTAGATAAACACACATTAGATCAATCAAGAGTTCACTATTCATCATAACATCAAGAAATCCACTTTAAAGAACATTCATCATGCCAAGTTCACCTCTAATTGCATAAAATATATCCTTATCAAGAGGTTTTATGAAGATATCAGCTAGTTGATGCAAGGTATCCACATATTCAAGCACAATATCACCCTTTTGAACATGATCTCTAATAAAATGATGCCTAATTTCAATATGTTTGGTTTTAAAGTGTTGAATTGGATTTTTGGTGAGATTGATGGCACTAGTATTGTCACATTTAATGGGAATATGATCCATGGTTATGCCAAAATCCTCCAATTGTTGCTTAATCCACATAACTTGGGCATAACAACTTTCGGCTGCCACATATTCGACTTCGATTGTAGATTGAGCAACACTATTTTGTTTCTTGAAAAACCATGATATGAGCACATTTCCAAATAATTGACAAGTACCAGAAGTGCTTTTTCTATCAATTTTGCACCCACCAAAATAGCATCGAAATAAGGCATGTAAAGCAAAAGATGAACCTTTTGGATACCATAATCCTAAATTAGAGGTATCCTTAAGGTACCTAAAAATTTTTTTGACAACAGATAAATGTGATTCTCTAGGTGAAGATTGAAATCTAGCACATAAACATACACTAAACATAATATCAGGTCTACTTGTAGTGAGATATAGCAATGAACCAATCATAGACCTATATAGTTTAGAGTCAACACATTTACCTCCTTCATCCTTGTCAAGTTTTGTTAAAGTGCTCATTGGTGTTAAGCAAGGCTTTGATTCTTCCAATCCAAACCTTATGAGCAAATCCTTGATGTATTTAGCTTGATTGATGAAGGTGCCATCTTTTGTTTGCTTTACTTGTAGTCCTAAAAAGAATGTGAGTTCTCCCATCATGCTCATTTCAAATTCACCTTGCATAATCTTAGCAAATTCTTGACAAAGAGTTTTATTAGTAGCACCAAATATAATATCATCAACATAAATTTACACTATGAGAATGTCCTTTCTTTTTGTTTTAATAAAAAGTGTAGTATCAACCTTCCCTCTATTAAAACCATTTTCTACCAAAAAATTTGACAATCTTTCATACCAAGCTCTAGGAGCTTGTTTTAAACCATATAATGCTTTTGTCAATTTATATACATGATTTGGAAATTTTGGATTTTCAAAACCAAGAGGTTGCTCTACATACATTTCTTCATTTATAAAACATACAAATGCAAGCAACATTCTTATGGCCTTTAACCTAGCAACCAGGTAATAGGTTTCTTCATAATCAATTCCCTTTTCTTGACTATACCCTTGAGCTACCAATCTAGCTTTGTTTCTAATAACATTCCCCCATGTTTATCCATTTTATTCCTGAAAACCCATTTTGTGCCAAGGTAAGATGATCACTAGGCCTAGGTACAAGATTCCATACTTGGCTTATTTCAAATTGGTTCAATTCCTTTTGTATGGCCAATATCCAATGATCATCTCCTAAGGATTCATCTATATTTTTAGGTTCAAAATGAGATAGGAAAGCAACATAATTGCATACATTATAAGTCGATCTAGTTCTTACCCTTTGAGTTGGATCACCAATGATTTCATTGTCTTTGACATACCTCCTAGCTCTAGGATGATTTGGCTCTCTCTTTATGTGTTGTGGCTCTTCCAAAAACTTGTCATCTTCTTTTTGATTGTTCTCATCAATGTCATGAAGTGCATCATTGATTCTTTCTTGAAGTATTACTACATCATCATCATCAAGAAGCACCTTTCTCGAAAGTGGGTTAGACTCATCAAAAATAACATGTATAGATTCTTCAACCACTAATGTTCGTTTGTTAAAAACTTTATCAAGCTTTTGAATTCAAAGAATATCCTAGGAAAATCCCTTCATCACTTTTTGCATCAAATTTACCAATACCATCTTTTCCATTATTCAAAATAAAATATTTGCAACCAAAAGAATGAAAATAGCTTATGTTAGGCCTTTTTCCTTTAAAAAGCTCATATGGAGTTTTCTTCAAAATTGGCCTAATCATAGCTCTATTTATAATGTAACAAGAAGTATTTATGGCTTCCGTCCAAAAATATCTAGGCAAATCATTTTCACAAAGCATGGTTCGAGCCATTTCTTCTAGAGTTCTATTTCTCCTTTCCACTACCCCATTTGGTTGAAGAGTTCTAGAAGGAAAAAAATTATGGCTAATACCATTTTCACTACAAAATACATTAAAGCCAAGATTTTCAAATTCCTTTCCATGATCACTTCTAATTCTAGTAATTGAATAACCTTTTTCATTTTGTATTTGTTTGCTAAAAGTGATGAATTTTTCCAAAGCCTCATTCTTTGAATGGAAAAAGAAGTGAATCTAGTAAAATCATCAACAATAACAAACCCATATTGTTTTTCGCTAAGACTCATTATTCTAGTAGGGCTAAAAAGATCAATATGAAGTAGTTGAAGAGGTCTAGTAGTTAAAATGCAATTCTTAGGTTTGAAAGAAGTTCTTATATGTTTTCATTGAGTACATGCATCACAAACCTTGTCATTTTTGTATTTCAACTTTGGCAAACCAACAACCAAATCATTTTGAAAAAGTTTTGAAATTACATGCATACTTGCATGTCCAAGCCTTCTATGCCAAATCCAACTCTCATTTTCTTTTTGAGCCATAAAATAAACATTTTTAGAAGATAGGTCATTTAGATGCACTACATAAATATTTCCTTGACAATGTCTAACAAAAACAAGTTTGTTAGTTTTGATATCAATTACTTGACAGCACATGGATTCAAACACAACCCTAAATCCTTTGTCACACAATTGACTAATGCTAAGCAAGTTATGCTCGAGTCCTTTCAAAGTAAAACATTTTCAATAGTAGTAGAGGAATTGTTATCAATTAAGCCAATCCCTTCAATTTGGCCTTTAGAGTTATCACCGAATGTAACATCTCCTCCACTTTTAGCTTTCAAGTCCTTAAAAAGAGTTTTATCCCTGGTCATGTGTTTTGAACATCCACTATCAAGGTACCATGGATTGTTCTTGCTTGAATTGGCTTTCTAGCAATGCTTATCCACCTACAAAAACACAATTAAATTTTTATTTTGGGTACCCAAATTTTCTTCGATCCTCGAGTGTTAGTACTAACAATTTTTGTGCCTTTTGGAATCCACTTCATTTTAGTAATCTCATCTTAAGATGTGCTAACTCCTTTTGGAATCCACACTCTCCTAATGAGCTTACCTCTATAAGTGATTTTTTTCAAGGGATAATATTGTATTGAATGACCCAATTTATGACAATGTGCACATATGCTGGATGAATCATTTGGCTTAATAAGGAAATTCTTTAAATGACTTTCTTTGTTGCCACCATTATAACCTAGTCCATCTTTGTCAAAGAAAGCTCTTTGTGTTTCAAGCATGTCATTGAGCTTTTGATGTCCCATATAAAATCTAAAAAATGAATTGTGCAAATTTTAATTTTTCTTATTCAAGTCATTAACATTCAATTTCAAGAGCTCAACTTCCTTTTCTAAGTCTTCTTTTACTTTACTCAATGATTCATTTTCTAGTTTCAATTTGAAGACCATTTCCTATATTTCATGCTCATGTTCTCAAATTCTATAGCTAACTCATCATAGGCATCTTGTAGTTCATCTAATGTGTATGAATTTAAATCACATGAACTAGAGGTTACCTTGGACTCATCATGAGTCATGAGACATAGATTGGCTACTTTCCTTTCATTTGATTCATTATAAAAAAAAGTCACTATGACTCTATGTTGCTACCATAGCTTTCTTCTTTGGCTTTATCATATTTTGCTTTTTTTCACAAAAGACAATCAAGTTTAATATGACCTGATTTGTTGTATTCATAGCAAATAATTTGGTTCATTTCTCTTCTACTTGATTCCCCTTTAGTCATCTCCCTTTATGGTCTTCTTCTGCTGGAAAACTTGTTCATCCTCATGAACTTCTTGAATCTCTTTATAAACATGACCATCTCTTCATCTTCATCATTTTCCTCTTGTCTAAAATTTTCTTCTTCTTCTTAAAAGGTAGATTTGAGAGAAATGCCACCTTTCTTAATTAGCTCTTGTCTCCTTTTGATCTTCATTTCATAGGTGAGGAGAGAGCCCATCAGTTCATCCAAAGAGAGTGTGTGAGGATCTTTGGACTCTTCAATGGCTGTCACTTTGGCTTCCCAGCTCTTAGGTAGACTGTTGAGAATTTTTTTCACCATTTCCAAATTTGAGTATCTCTTGCTAAGAGCCTTTAAACCATTAATGATGTTGATGAAGCAGTTTGACATCTCACTAATGGTTTCATCTAGTTTTATCTTGAATAGCTTATAATTGTGAGTGAGCATGCCAATTTTTATCTCTTTCACTTTATTGGTACCTTCATGAGTAACAACTAGCTTATCCTAAATTTTCTTTGCAATTTTCACACAAAGAAACTCTATTGTACTCACTTGGCCCTAATGCACAAAAGATGTATGCATTGCTTTGGCATTGAGTTGAGCCATCTTCATGTCATTGATATCCCATTCAATTTTTAGCTTGATCACCTCCTTACCATCAACCATCTTCATTAGAATTTGAGGACCCATTAACAATGACCCTCCAGACTTCATAATCATTAGCTTGAATGAACAACCTCATCCTAGTCTTTCAATAAGATAGTTGTCACCAGTAAAGAGAGAGAGTCTTACAATTGAATGTCCTTCACTTCTAAGAGATGTTGCAACTGTTTCATTTGCCATAAAGACACACCTCTTGTAGGCCAGTATAGTTGTAATAGTTTAAGGATGGTTTTCCATATTGATTACCATATTTCTTTGAGCCATTTTCAGGATCACTCTTGGGCTATTAAAACTACAAAAAAAAGAGTACTAGCTCTGATACCAATTGTTAGCTCAAAGATTTGGAATAAACCAAGAGGGGGTGAATTGGTTTTAATAAATTTTTGAAAAACAATATTCAATAAGCACAAATTTTGCTAAACAATTAAACACAATAATTGAAAGTAAATGAAAGATAGAGATAAATAATATAACACTGAGATTTATAAAGGTTCGATAATTTTTTAGGCACCTACGTCCTCTCTCTTAGCCTCTCTTGCCAAGGAGTTCAATCCACTATAAGTGTTAAAGATTACAACCAAACTTCTTTAAGCTTTACAAACTCAACACAATATACTCTTAAGGGTTATCCTCCCTCTTAAGCTCACAAACTCACAATACAGAGATATGAAGTGTTTTGCAAACTCTAAGAACCTTTCAAAGGTTGGGTGTTTGCTAATTTGAAGTACATAGTGGTATAGACAACAAAATAGAGAAAAACTGATACGAATTATGCACTTTTCTAACTTGGAACAACTTTGAATGCTTGAGCAAATTGGTAGGTGAATGGCAATAAATTTCCTTGGCTCTTGTTACTCTTGGTCTGTAGTGAAATGCTTGATTTATAGTTAAGAAGTAGTTGAGAGCCATTAGATTGCATTTAATGCTTCAAACCTGTAAAAATTCAAACAAAAAAATAGTTGTTGGGAGTTTTTAGCCTTCAAGGGATCGATCCCTTATCATTGGGGATCAATTGGTTCATATTGGAGAAGGCTTGATTTTGTGCCTGATCTGTCTTACCCGATTGATCCCTTTAAGAAGGGATCGATCCCTTTTTTAGGCTTTCAAACTAGGGAACATTTTGTCTGAGCAATCGATCAATCCTTTTAAGAGGGCATCAATCCCTTTTCTGGGTTTTCAAACTTGGGAAACATTCTATCTGAGCAACCAATCGATCCCTTTTAGAGGGGATCGATCCCTTGCCTTAGGTGATCGATCCTCTATGTGATGGAATCGATCCATTTTTTGGAAAATTGCATAATACAAACATTTTGTATGAAAAAGTGATCGATCTCTTGAATGAGGGGATCGATCCATTCAGCTTTAAAACCCTAACCAATTAATCCCTACAGGGAGGGGATCGATCGATTTTTGACAAATCTTGAGAACTTTCGATTCTTGTTGAAAATAGGATCGATCCCTTTTGGTAGAGGATTGATCCCTTCTATCAAAACTTGCATAAATCATGTTTTGTTCCAAGAATTTGAGTTTTTTTGGTTCTCAAATGAATTTCAACAAGATAAAAGGGTGGAAAAATGTTCAATTTAAGCTTAGACAAGATTGAAACAAGTTTGGCAAATTTTTATTTGTCAAATCAAAACTCTTAATCAATTCAAGGCCAACACTTATTAATTTTGGAATATTAATAAATTAGTATTATTTTATTCGAAATAAGCTTGTTTGAAAAGAAATAATTCATTTATGACAAAACAAAATGGTTATAACGATTTGAAATAGATAATTGTTCAAATAGTCATAATTATTTAAACATGTTCAAAAAATTGATTTATTTTTTAAATTTTTAATTATTAATTTTTGGAATATTAATAAATTTATATTATTTTATTTGAAATAAGCTTGCATGAACAAAACCAATTGTTTTACGACAAAACAAAATGTCATAATATTTTAAAATAGATAATTATTCAGATAGTCATAACTATTTGAACTTGTTTAGTAAATAGATTCATTTTTTTAATTCTTTTACTCTTTAATTTTTGGAATATTAATAAATTAGTATTATTTTATTTAAAATAAGTTTATATGAACTGAAACAAATATTTTATTACAAAACAAAAAGTTACAATGATTTGAAATCGATAATTATTCAATTAATCATGACTATTTGAACTTCTTCGATAAACATATTTATTTTTTAAATCTTTTACTTATTATTTGTCGAAATATTAATAAATTAATATTATTTTAATCCAAATAAACTTGTATGAAACAAAAACAATTGTTTTATGACAAAACAAAAAAATCGCTACAATTTGAAATAAATAATTGTTCAAATAGTCATAACGATTTGAACTTGTTCGGTAAATAGATTTATTTTTTAAATCTTTTACTTATTAATTGTTTCAATATTAATAAATTTATATTATTTTATTCAGAATAAGCTTGTATGAACAGAAAAAGCCATTTTATAACAAAACAAAAAGTTATAGTGATTCCAAATAGATAATTGTTTAAATAGCCATAATTATTTAAACTTGTTCGATAAACAGATTCATTTTTTAAATCTCTTAATTATTAATTTTCATAATATTAATAACATAGTATTATTTAATTTCAAATAAGTTTATATGAACTGAAATAAATTTTTTTTGACAAAACAAAAGGTCATAATGATTTAAAATAGATAATTATTCAAATAGTCATTACAAGTTGATGTAGTTCGGTAAACATATTTATTTTTTAAGATTTTTACTTATTAATTTTTAAAATTTTAATAAATTAATATTATTTTAATATGAATAAGCTTGTATGAATAGAAAATATTGTTTTATAGCAAAACAAAAATCCATAATGCTTTGAAATAAATAATTGTTTAGATAGTCATAACTATTTGAATTGCTTTGATAAACAGATTTATTTTTTAAATCTCTTACTAATTTTTGAAATCTTAATAGATTAGTATTATTTTATTCTGAACAAACTAATTGAACATAAACCTTTGTTTTATGACAAAACAAAAGTTTATAACAATTTGAAATATATAATTGTTCACATAGTCATAATTATTTGAACTGATTAGGTAAATAGAATTATTTTTTTAATCTCTTACTTATTAATTTTTTAAATATTAATAAATTTATTTTATTCTTAATAAGCTAATATGAATTGAAAATTATTGTTTTATGACAAGATAAAAGGTCATAACAATTTGAAATAGATAATTGTTCATACAGTCTTAACTATTTAATGGGTTCGGTAAGCAAATTTATTTTTTAAATCTCTAAGTTATTAATTTTTGGAATATTATTAGATTAGTATTATTTTATTTTGTATAAGCTTGTATGAAAATAATTGTTTTATGACAGAACAAAAGGTTATAATGATTTGAAGTATACAATTATTCAAATAATCATAACTATTTGAATTGGTTCGACAAACATATATTTTTTTTAAATCCCTTATTAAATTTTGAAAGATTAATAAATTAGTATTATTTTATTTAGAATAAGCTTGTATGATAAAAAAACAATTGTTATATGACCAAACAAAAGGTAATAACAATTTGGAATGGATAATTGTTGAAATGGCCATAATTATTTAAATTAATTTTATAAAAAGATTCACTTTTTAAATCACTTATTAATTTTTGAAATATTAATAAATTAGCATTACTTTATTTCAAGTAAGCTTATATGAACTAAAACAATTGTTTTATGACAAAATAAAAGGTCATAACAATTTTAAATAGATAATTGTTCAAATAGTCATAACTATTTGAATTTGTTCGGTAAACAAATTTATTTTTTTAAACTCTTGCTTATTAATTTTTGAAATATTAAGAAATTAGTATTATTTTAATTTGGATAAGCTTTAATGAACTGGAATAATTGTTTTATGTCAAAACAAAAGGTCATAACAATTTTAAATAAATAATTGTCTAAATAGTCATAACTTTTTGAACTTATTCAGTAAGCAGATTTATTTTTTCAAATCTTTTGCTTAGTAATTTTTCAAATGACAATAAATTTAGATTATTTTATTCCAAATAAGCTTGTAATATATAAAACAAATATTTTATGACTAAACAAAAGGTCAAAATAATTTGAAATAAATAATTATTCTAATAGTTTTAACTATTTAAATTGGTTTGGCAAACACATTTATTTTTTAAATCTCTTACTTATTAATTTTTGAAATATTATTAAATTAGTATTATTTTTAACCAAATAAGCTTCTATGATTAGAAACAACTGTTTTATGACAAAATAAAGGTTTCAATGATTTGAGATTGACAATTGTTCAAATAGTCATAACTATTTAAATTGGTTCGATAAATAGATTTATTGTTTAAATCTGCTACTTATTAATTTTTGAAATATTAATCAATTAGTATTATTTTATTTTGGATAAGCTTGTATGATCAAAAATAATTATTTTTTGACAAAACAAAAGGTCATAATAATTTGAAATAGATAATCATTCAAATGGCCATAATTATTTTAACTAATTCGGTAAACCGATTTATTTTTTAAATTTCTTACTTATTAATTTAGGAAATATTAATAAATTAATATTATTTTATTCTATCTAAGCTTGTATTAATTGAAACAATTGTTTTATGACAAATCAAAAGGTTATAATGATTTTAAATAGATAATTCTTAAAATAATAATAATTATTTGAACTTGTTCAGCAAATAGATTTATTTTTTTAATCTCTTTCTTATTAATTTTCCAAATGTTAATAAATTAGTATTAATTTATTCTAAATAAGCTTCTATGAACTGAAACAATTGTTTTGACACAATAAAAGGTCAAAACGATTTGAAATAGATAATTATTTTAATAGTCTTAACCATTTGAACTAATTCGATAAACAAGTTTATTTTTAAATCTCGTACTTAATAATTTTTAAAATATTTTTAAATTAGTTTTATTTTAATTTGAATAAGCTTGTACAAACAAAACAATTGTTTTACGACAAAAGAAAAGGTCATAATGATTTGAAATAGATAATCGTTCATATAGTCTTAACCATTTGAACCGGTTGGACAATTAGATTTATTTTTTAATTTTCATGGTTATTAAGTTTCGAAATATTATTAAATTAGTGTTATTTTAATTTGAATAAAATAGTATAAATAGAAACAATTGTTTGCTAACAAAATAAAAGGTTATAATGATTCGAAATAGATAATTATTCAAATAGTCAAAACTATTTGAAATAGTTTGGCAAGTAGATTACTTAAATCTTTTGCTGATTAATTTTCTAAATATTAATAAATTGGCACAATTTTATTTCAAAAAAATTTATATTAACAAAAACAATTGTTTTATGACAAAATAAAAAAGTAATAATGATTTGAAATAGATAATTTTTCAAATAGTTATAATTATTTGAATTAGTTCAGTATATAGAATTATTTTCTAAATCTCTTATAAATTTTAGAAATATTAATAAATTAATTTTATTCTATTTCAAATAAGCTTGTATGAGTTGAAATAATTATTTTATGACAAAACAAAAGGTCATAACAATTTGAAATAAATAATTGTTCATATAGTTTTAGCTATTTGAATTGGTTTGACAAACGTATTCATTTTTTAAATCTCATTTATTAATTTTTAAAATATTATTAAATTAGTATTATTTTATTCTGAATAAGCTTTTATGAACAAAAACAAATTTTATAATAAAAAAAGAGTTATAACAATTTGAATAGATAATTGTTCAAATAGTCATAACTATTTGAACTAGTTTAGCAAACAGATTTATTTTTTAAATGTCTTATTAATTCTTGAAATATTAATAAATTAGTATTATTTTATTTCAAAAAAGCTTGTATGTTGAAATAAATAATTACTCAAATAGGTATAACTATTTGAACTAGTTTGATAATAGATTTAATTTTAAATCACTTATTAATTTTTGAAATATTAATATATTAGTATTACTTTATTCTGAACAAACTTATATGAACAAAACATTTGTTTTATGACAAAACAAAGTTAATAATGCTTGAAATAGATAATTATTCAATTAGTCCATAATTATTTGAACTGGTTATGTAAACAGAATTATTTTTTAAATCTCTTACTTATTAATTTTGAAATATTAATAAATTCATTTTATTTTATTCCAATAATCTAGTATGAATTAAAAAAAAACTTATTTATGACAAAACAAAAGGTCATAATGATTTGAAATAGATAATTATTCTATAGTCTTAAATATTTGAACTGGTTCGACAAAGAGATTTATTTTTTAATTCTCTTAGTTATTAATTTTTGGAATATTATTAGATCAATGTTATTTTATTCCAAATAAACTTGTACGAATAAAAATAATTATTTTATGACAAAACAAAATGTTATAACGATTTCAAGTTTATAATTGTTCAAATAGTCAAAACTATTTGAACTAAGTCAGTAAACAGATTTATTTTTTAAATCTCTTAATTATTAATTTTTGAAAGATTAGTAAATTAGTGTTATTTTATTCTAAATAAGATTGAACTTTCAAATAAAATTGTTATATAATGAAGCAAAAGGTAATAATGATTTGAAATAGATAATTATTGACATGGCCATAATTATTTGAATAGATTCGACAAACAGATTCACTTTTTAAATCACTTACTTATTAAATTTTGAAATATTAATAAATTAGTTTTATTTTATTTCAAATAAGCTTGTACGAACTGAAACGATTGTTTTATTACAAAATAAAAAGTCATAACGATTTGAAACAGATAATTATTCATATAGTCTTAACTGTTAGAATTACTTCAGCAAACAAATTTATTTTTTAAATCTTTTAGTTATTAATTTTTAGAATATTATTAAATTAGTATTAATTTATTTTGAATATGCTTATATAAACTAAAACATTATCTTATAACATAACAATAGGTTATAGCAATTGAAATAGATAATTGTTCAAATAGAAACCGATTTAGTAAATGAATTTATTTTTTAAATCTCCTATTTATTAATTTTTGAAATATTAATAAATTAGTATTATTTTATCCCAAATAGGCTTATATGATGAAAAACAATTGTTTTATGACAAAAGAAAAGTTCATAATGATTTGAAATAGGTAATTATTTAAATGACTACAATTATTTGAATCGATTTGATAAACTGACTTAATTTTTAAATATCTAACTCATCAATTTTTGAAATTTTAATAAAATAATATTATTTATCTCGAATAAGCTTTTTCAAACTGAAAAAATTTTTTTATGATAAAACAAAAGGTTATATTTATTTTAAATAGATAATTGTTTAAATCGTCATAACTATTTAAACTTGTTTGGTAAACAGATTTATATTTTTAAATTTCTTGTGTATTGATGTTCTACATGTTAATAAATTAGTATCATTTTATTTCAAATAAGCATGTATGAGCTAAAAAAATTATTTTATGACTAAACAAAAGGTTAGAATGGTTTGAAATAGATAATTGTTCTAATAGTCTTAATTATTTGAACTGGTTCTATAAGAATATTTAATTTTTAAATCTATTATTAATTTTTAGAATATTATTAATTTAGCAATATTTTACTCCGAATAAGCTAGTGTGAATAGAAACAATTATTTTATGACAAAATGAAAATCATAATGATTTGAGATAGATAATTGTTCAAATACTCATAACTATTTGAATTGGTTCGATAAATAGATTTTGTTTTAAATATCTTTTTAATTTTTGAAATATTAATAAATTAGTATTATTTTATTATGAATAGTTTTATATGAATAGAAACAATTGTTTGATGATAAAACAAAGTGTCATAACTATTTGAAATAGATAATAGTTCAAATGGATATGACCATTTGAACTTGTTTTGTGAACAAATTTATTTTTTAAATCTCTAACTTATTAATTTTTAGAATATTAATAAATTAGTATTATTTTATTTCGAATAAATTTGTATGAATGGAAACAACTATTTTATGACAAAACAAAATATCATAACAATTTGAAATAAATAATTATTCAAATAGTCATAATTTTTTGAACTCCTAGGTAAACATATTTATTTTTTAAATCTTTTACTTATTAATTTTTGGTCTTTTAAGAAATTAGTATTCTTTTATTCCGAATAAGCTTTTATGAATAGAAACAATTGATTTATGACAAAACAAAAGGACATAACAATTTGAAGTAGATAATTATTCAAATAGTCATAACTATTTGAACGGTTCAAAATACATACTTATTTTTTAAATTTTTACTTATTAATTTTTGAAATATTAATAATTTATATTATTTTATTTGAAATAAGCTTGCATGAACGGAACCAATTTTTTTATGACAAAACAGAAAGACATAATGTTTTGAAATAGATAATTGTTCAAATAGTCATAACTATTTAAACATGTTCGGTAGACATATTCATTTTTTAATTCTCTTACTCATTAATTTTGGAATATTAATAAATTAGTATTATTTTATTTCAGATAAGCTTATATGAGTTGAAACAATTGTTTTACTACAAAACAAAAGGTCACAATAATTTAAAATAAACAATTATTCAAATAGTCATGACTATTTGAATTTATTCAGAAAACATATTTATTTTTTAAATCTTTTACTTATTAATTGTTGAAATATTAATAAATTAATATTATTTTAATCCGAATAAGCTTGTATAATAGAAACAATTATTTTATGACAAAAAAAAGTCATAACAATTTGAAATAAATAATTATTCAAATAGTTATAAAGATTTGAACTTGTTCGGCGAACGGATTTATTTTTTAAATCTTTTACTTATTAATTATCATAGTATTAATAAATTTGCATTATTTTATTAAAATTAAGCTTGTATGAATAGAAAATTTCATTTTATGACAAAACAAAAAGTTATAGCAATTTCAAATAGATAATTGTTAAAATAGTCATAATTATTTAAACTTGTTCAGTAAATATATTTATTTTTTAAATCTCTTAATTATTAATTTTTGAAATATTAATAACTTAGTATTATTTTATTTTGAATAAGCTTATATGAACTAAAATAATTCTTTTATGACAAAACCAAAGGTCATAACAATTTCAAATAGATATTTATTCAAATAATCATGACTCTTTGATCTAGTTCAATAAACATATTTACTTTTGAAAATGTTTACTTATTAATTGTTGGAATATTAATAAATTAGTATTATTTTAATCTGAATAAGTTTGTATGAATAGAAACTATTATTTTATAACAGAAAAAAATCATAATAATTTGAAATAAATAATTGCTCAAATAGTCATAACTATTTGAACTGTTTTAGTAAATAGATTTATTTTCTAAATCTCTTATTAATTTTTGAAATATTAATAGATTAGTATTTTTTATTTTGACCAAACTTATATAAACAAAAATATTTATTTTATGACAAAATAAAAGGTCATAATGATTTGAAATAGATAATTGTTCAAATAGTCATAATTATTTGAACTAACAAAATTATTTTTTAAATCTCTTACATATTAAATTTTGAAATATTAATAAATTCATTTTATTTTATTCCGAATAAGCTAGTATGAATTGAAAAAATTGTTTTATGACAAAACAAAAACAATTTGAAATAGATAATTGTTAATATAGTTTTAATTATTAGAACTAGTTCAACAAACAAATTTTTTTTAAATCTCTTAGTTATTAATTTCAAAATATTATTA
>NW_019167838.1:0-33418 GCF_002303985.1 Durio zibethinus | reverse complement strand
ACACTTAGCCTTAGAGAGCTTGTTCTATTGTTTGCAAAATTACCTTTGATATACAAGGGTGGAAGAGAACAAGAGGTGAGGTATCATCTTGAGAGCTTTTGCCCAGTGAGATTGGTTAAAATACTACAAAGGGTAGAGGTTTCTATCTTAAGCCTTAGAAAGAAAAAGATAGGTTGTATTTTCAATTCAAGAATAGTGGGATTAAAGCCTTGGTGTGGAAACCAAGAAGAGATGATGTAGGTGCCTTGTGGAGAAGGATTGAACTTGTATAAATCATTGTGTTTGATTTCTCTATCCCAATCTCCTTACAATTTATTGTTGTTTATATTTGATTTTAGGTTCATTAATTGTTATTGCCTATATTATATTTTCATAAAAATGCTTATTGTTTTAATTTCCATTCAACTATATTGAAATCATTTGCTTGGGAAGAATTTGGAGAAATCCAATTCAACCCCCCTCTTAGATCACCATCTCACCTAAAAAGCTAACACTTAATAATTTTCAAAATATTAATAAATTAATGTTATTTTGTTCTAAACAAACTTATATAAACAAAAGCATTTGTTTTATGACAAAACATAAGGTCATAACGATTTGATATAGATAATTATTTATATAGCCTTCACTATTTGAACAGGTTTGGCAAACAAATTTATTTTTTAAATCTCTTAGTTATTAATTTTCATAATATTATTAGATTAGTATTATTTTATTTCAAATAAGCTTTTATGAACATAAATAAATGTTTTATGACAAAACAAAAGGTTATAACGATTTGAAATATATAATTGTTCAAATAGTCATAACTATTTGAACTAATTTGCTAAACAGATTTATTTTTTAAATCTCTTACTCATTAATTTTTGAAATATTAATAAATTAGTATCATTTTATTTTGATAGGCTTATATGATGAAAAATAATTGTTTTATGACAAAACAAAAGTTCATAACAATTTTGAAATAGATAATTGTTCAAATGGCCACAATTATTTGAACTGATTCAATTAAATTGATTTATTTTTTAAATCTTCAACTTCTCAATTTTTAAAATATTAATAAAGTAATATTATTTTATTTTTAATAAGCTTTTATGAACTAAAACATTTGTTTTATTATAAAACAAAAGGTCATAATAATTTTAAATAGATAATTGTTCAAATAGTCATAACTATTTGAATTTGTTCGGTAAGCATATTTATTTTTTCAAATTTCTTGCTTATTAGTTTTTTGAATGTTAATAAAATAATATTATTTTATTTCAAATAAGCATTTATGAATTGAAACAATTATTTTATAACTAAACAAAAAGTCAAAACGATTTGAAATAGATAATTGTTCTAATATTCTTAACTATTTGAACTGGTTCGACAAACACATTTACTTTTTAAATCTATTACTTATTAATTTTAGAATATTATTAGTTTAGCAATATTTTTCTTTGAATAAGCTTGTATGAATAGAAACAATTATTTTATGACAAAACAAAGATCATAATGATTTGAGATAGATAATTGTTCAAATAGTCATAACAATTTGAACTAGTTTGGTCAATAGATTTAGTTTTTAAATCTCTTATTAATTTTTGAAATATTAATAAATTAGTATTATTTTATTTTGAATAATTTTGTATGAATAAAAATAATTTTTTTACGACAAAACAAAATGTCATAATGATTTGAAATAGATAATAATTCAAATGGACATGACTATTTGAGCTTGTTTGGTAAATAGATTATTTTCTTAAGTCTCCAACTCATTAATTTTATTATATTAATAAATTAGTAGTATTTTATTCCAAATAAACTTGTATGAATAGAAACAATTGTTTTATGACAAAAACAAAAGTTTATAATGATTTGAAATAAATAACTGTTCAAATAGTTATAACTATTTAAACTCACTCGGTAAATAGATTTATTTTTTTAAATCTTTTACTTATTAACTTTTGGAATTTTAATAAATTAGTATTATTTTATTATGAATAAGCTTGTATGAATAGAAACAATTGGTTTATGACAAATAAAAGGTCATAACGATTTGAAATAGATAATTGTTTAAATAGTCATAAAATTTTGAACAAATTAAGAAAATAGATTTATTTTTTAAATTTTAACTTATTAATTTTTGAAATATTAATAAATTTATATTATTTTTATTCGAAATAAGCTTACATGAATAGAACTAATTGTTTTAAGATAAAACAAAAGGTCATAATGTTTTGAAATAGATAATTGTTTGGATAGTCGTAACTATTTAAACTTATTTGGTAAATAGATTCCTTTTTTAGTTTTCTTACTCACTAATTTTTGAATTATTAATAAATTAGTATTATTTTACTCCAAATAAGCTCACATGAACTGAAACAATTATTTTATTAGAAAAGAAAAAGGTCATAATGATTTAAAATAGATAATTATTCAAATAGTCATGACTATTTGAACTTATTCGGCAAACATATTTATTTTTTAAATCTTCTACTTATTAATTGTCAAAATATTAATAAATTTATATTATTTTATTCAAAATAAGCTTGTATTAATTGAAACAATTATTTTATAACAAGTCAAAAGGTTTTAAAGCTTCTAAATAGACAATTGTTCAAATTGTAATAACTATTTGAACTTGTTCGATAAATAGATTTATTTTTTAAATCTCTTTTTTATTAATTTTTTGAATGTTAATAAATTAGAATTAATTGATTCTAAATAGGCTTGTATGAACCAAAACAATTGTTTTATGACTAAACAAAAGGTCAGAATGATTTGAAATAGATAATTGTTCTAATAGTCTTAACCATTTGAACTAATTTGGTAAACAAATTTAATTTTTAAATTTCTTCCTTATTTATTTTTGAACTATTATTAAATTAGTATTATTTTAGTTCGAATAAGCTTGTACGAACAAAACAATTATTTTACGAGAAAATAAAAGGTCATAACGATTTAAAATAAATAATAGTTTATATAGTCTTAACTATTTGAACTTGTTTGGCTATTAGATTTATTTTTTAATTTTCTTGGTTATTAAGTTTCAAAATATTATTAAATTAGTATTATTTTATTTCAAATAAATTAGTATCAATAGAACCAATTGTTTGATGACAAAATAAAAGGTTATAATGATTTGGAATAGATAATTATACAAATAGTCAAAACTATTTGAAATGGTTTGGTAAATAGATTTACTTTTTAAATCTCTTATTGATTAATTTTCTAAATATTAATAAATTAGTAATAATAATTTGACATTGATAATTGTTCAAATAGTTATAATTATTTGAACCGGTTTGATAAATAGAATTATTTTCTAAATCCTTTATAAATTTTTGAAATATTAATAAATTAGTTTTATTCTATTCCGAATAAGTGTTTATAAGCTAAAATAATTGTTTTATGATAAAACAAAAGGTCATAACAATTTGAAATAAATAATTATTCATATAGTCTTAACTGTTTGAACTAGTTCAACAAATAGATTTATTTTTTAAAATTTCTTAGTTATTAACTTTTAGATACTACTAAATTAGTATTATTTTATTTTGAAGAAGCCTATATGAATAGAAATAATTGTTTTACGATAGAACAAAAGGTTATAACAATTTGAAATAGATAATTATTCAAATAGTCATAACTATTTTAACTAGTTTGGTAAACATATTTACTTTTAAATATCTTATTAATTCTTGAAATATTAATAATTAGTTTATTTTATTTCGAATAAGCTTGTATGTTGGAAAACAATTGTTTTAAGACAAAATAGAAAGTAATAAAAATTTGAAATAGGTAGTTGTTCAAATGGCCATACTTATTTGAACTGTTTCAGTAAACTGATTTATTTTTTAAATCCCTTATTAACTTTGAAATATTAATAAAGTAATATTATTTTTTGGGATAAGCTTATATGAGCTGAAATAATTGTTTTATGATAAAGCAAAAGGTCATAAAAATTTGAAATAAATAATTATTCATATAGTCATAACTGTTTCAATTGATTTGGCAAACAGATTTATTTTTAAATCTCTTAGTTATTAGTTTTTGGATTATTACTAATTTAGTATTATTTTATTCTAAATTAGCTTGTATAAATAGAAATAATTATTTTATGATAGAATAAAAGGTTATAACAATTTGAAATAAATAATTGTTCAAATAGTCATAACTATTTGAACTGGTTTGGTAAGCAAACTTATTTTTTAAATCTCTTATTAATTCTTGAAATATTAATAAATTAGTATTATTTTTATTTCAAATAAGCTTGTATGTTGAAAAACAATTATTTTAAGACAAAACAAAAAGTAATAATGATTTGAGATAGGTAGCTGTTCAAATGGCCATAATTATTTGAACTATTTTGGTAAATTGATTTATTTTTTAAATTCTTACTTATTAACTTTTGAAATATTAATAATGTAGTATTATTTTATTTTGGATAAGCTTTTATGAACTAAAACAATGATTTTATGACAAAACAAAAGGTCATAAGAATTTTAAATAGACAATTGTTCAAATAGTCCTAATTATGTGAACTTATTTAGTAAATAGATTTAATTTTTCAAATCTCTTGCTTATTAATTTTTTGAATGTTAATAAATTAATATTATTTTATTCCAATTAAGCTTGTATAAATTGAAATAATTATTATATGACTAAACAAAAGGTCAAAATGATTTGAAATAGATAATTATTTTAGCAGT
This sequence comes from Durio zibethinus, assembly GCF_002303985.1. Next base: position 28,721 of record NW_019167838.1, on the reverse strand, counting down.
CTTAACTATTTAAACTAGTTCGACAAACTTATATATTTTAAATCTTTTATTAATTTTTGGAATATTATTAAATTAATATTATTTTTATCTAAAAAAGCTTGTATGATTATAAACAATTTTTTTATGAGAAAATAAGGATCATAACTATTTGAGATTGATATTTGTTCAAATAGTCATTACTATGTGAACTGGTTCAAAAAATAGCTTTAGTTTTAAATCTCTTACTTATTAGTTTTTGAAATATTAGTAAAGTAGTATTTTTTTTATTTTGGATAAGTTTTTATGAATTGAAACAAATGTTTTATGACAAAATAAAAGAGGGCATAACGACTTTACATAGATAATTGTTTAAATAGTCAAATCTATTTGAACTTGTTCAATAAACAATTTTTTTAATCTCTTGCTCATTAATTTTTCAAATGTTAATAAATTACTATTATTGTCTTTTGAATAAACTTGTATGAACTGAAATAATTATTTTATGACTTAACAAAAGGTTAAAACAATTTGAAATAAATAATTGTTCTAATAGTCTTAACTATTTGAATTGATTCAGCAAACACATTTATTTTTTAAATCTCTTACTTATTAATTTTTTGGAATATTATTAAATTAATATTATTTTAATCTGAATAAGCTTGTATGAAAAGAAACAATTTTTTTATGACAAAATAAAGATCATAATGATTTGAGATAGACAATTATTTAAATAGTCACAACTGTTTGAAATGTTTCCATAAATAAATTTAGCTTTTAAATCTCTTATTAATTTTCAAAATATTAATAGATCAGTATTATTTTATTCTAAATAATTTTGCACAAACAGAAACAATTGTTTTATGACAAAACAAAAGGTTATAACAATTTCAAATAGATAATTGTTCAAATGGACATAACTATTTGAACTTGTTCGGTAAACAGATTTATTTTTTAAAGCTCCTATCTATTAATTTTTAGAATATTAATAAATTAGTATTTTTTTTATTCCCAATAAACTTGTATGAATAGAAACAATTATTTTATGACAAAACAAAAGGTCATAACTATTTTAAATAAACAATTGTTCAAATAGTCATAACTATTTGAAATTGCTCGGTAAACAAATTTATTTTTAAATCTTTTACTTATCAATTTTTGGAATATTAATAAACTAGTATTATTTTATTTCAAATATGCTTGCATAAACAAAAACAATTGGTTTATGACAAAACAAAAGGTCATAAATATTTAAAATAGATAATTGATAAATAGTCATAACTATTTGAATGTGTTCATAAAACTTATATTTTTAAATTTTTACTTATTAATTTTTGGAATATTAACAAATTTGTATTATTTTATTTAAAATAAAGCTTGTATGAATGAAAAAAAATTGTTTTATGACAAAACAAAAAGTTATAGCAATTTGATATAGATAACTATTCAAATAGTCATAACTAGTTGAATTTGTTCGGTAAACAAATTCATTTTTTAAATCTTTTATTAATTTTTGGAATATTAATAAATTAGAATTATCTTATTTTAGATAAGCTTGTACAAATATAAACAATTTTTTTGCAATAAAATAAAAAGGTCATAATGATTTGAAATAGATAATTATTCAAATAGTCATAACTATTTGCACTGGTCAGGCTAACAAATTTATTTTTTAGATCCGTTACTTATTAATTTTTATAATGTTAATAAATTAGCACTACTTTATTTTGAATAAGACTGTATGGATAGAAACAATTCTCTTATGACAAAACAAATGGTCATTACGATTTGAAGTAAATAATGGTTCAAATAGTTATAACTAATTAAACTGGCTTAGTAAACAAATTTATTTTTTAAATCTCTTGCTTCTTAATTTTCAAAATATTAATAAATTAATATTATTTTATTCCAAATAAGCTTATATGAATAAAAGCATTTGTTTTATGACAAAACAAAAGGTAATAATGATTTGAAATAGATAATTGTTCAAATAGTCATGATTATTTGAACTAGTTCGACAAACAAAATTATTTTTAAATCTCTTACTTACTAATTTTTGAAATATTAATAGATTTATTTTATTTTATTCTAAATAAGTTACTAAGAACTGATAAAATTATTTTTACGACAAAACAAAAGGTCCTAATGATTTAAAATAAAAATTATTCATATAGTCTTAATTATTTGAATGTGTTTGATAAATACATTTATTTTTTAAATATCTTAGTTATTAATTTTCAAAATATTATTACATTAGTATTATTTTATTTCGAATAAACGTTTATGAACAAAAATAATTGTTTTATGACATAACAAAAAGTTATAACAATTTGAAATATATAATTGTTCAAATAGTCATAACTATTTGAACTAGTTCAATAAATAGATTTATTTTTTACATCTTGTTGGATTGTGGGGTCCAGTGGTCTCCCTTAGGGACTCAGTATGTTGATTCATCTGGGTAAGGTATCCCATGGTGGATCAAATTTCGATGTATGGCAACCTAACTGTCGAGGCCCAATGGGTGAGGTATCTCATGAACGCTTTGTGAAGCCCCTTATGTCCACCTGTCACATAGTACGGGGCTCTGTGCTACTAAAAGAGAATAAGGAAATAAAGTTGCGCCTTCACTATTAGCTATAGCTTTTAGTGTAGTGCTAAGCGCTTGATCTTGAAAATTGGTATCAGAGCGAGGTTGTAGGTTTAAGTCCCTCAAGTGCCACTTGGGGGGAGATTTTTGGATTATGGGGTCCAACGGTCTCCCTTAGGGACTCGATATGTTAATTCATTTAGGTGAGGTATCCCATGGTGGATCGGATTCCAATGTATGGCAACCCAACCTGTTGAGGCCCAATGGGTGAGGTATCTCATGAAGGCTTTGCGAAGCCCTTTATGTCCACCTGACGCTTAGTACAGGGCTCTATGCTACCAAATGAGAATAAGGAAATAGAGTTGTGCCTTCACTATTAGCTATAGCTTTTGGTATAGTGGTAAGCGCTTGATCCTAAAAATAGCTCATACGGAGTTAATAAAGCATGAATACTAATGAGCAATAAGGTTCAATTATCATCATGTCATAACAAAGATTATTCAAGCAATTTTCAAACATGATGAATTTGTGTAACATATTTATGATTTTGTGTTAAAATTTGTTTTCAAGATCAAGCGCTTACCATTACACCAAAAGCTGTAGCTGATAGTGAAGGCGCAACTCTATTTCTTTATTCTCTTTTAGTAGCATAGAGTCCTGTACTAAGCTACAGGTGGACATAAGGGGCTTCGCAAAACCTTCATGGGATACTTCACCCATTAGGCCTTGGCAGGTTAAATTGCCATACATCAGAATCTGATCCATCATGGGATACCTCACCTAGATGAATCGACATACCGAGTCCTTAAGAGAGACAGCTGGACCCCATAATCCAACAATCTCCCTCCCAATGGCACTTGGGGGACTTCGAACTTGCAACCTCACTTTGATACTAGTTTCAGGATCAAGCGCTTACCACTATACTAAAAGCTATAGCTAATAGTGAAGGCACAACTCTATTTCCTTATTCTCTTTTGGTAGCACAGAGCTTCGTACTAAGTGACAGGTGGACATATGGGCTTCACAAAGCCTTCATGGGGACACCTCACCCATTGGCCTCGACAGGTTGGGTTTGCCATACATCGAAATCTAATCTACCATGGGATACTCACCAGATGAATCGACATACGAGTCTTTAAGGGAGACCGCTAGACCCTATAATCCAACACATCTTCTATTTATTAATTTTTAAAATATTAGTAAATTAGTATTATTTTATATCGAATAGGCTTGTATGATGAAAAATAATTATTTTATGACAAAAAAAAGTTCATAACGATTTAAAATAGATAATTATTCAAATGATCATAATTATTTGAACTGATTCGATACACTATCAAATTTTGAAATATTAATAAGTAATATTATTTTATTTTGGATAAGCTTTTATATACTGAAACAATTGTTTTACAATAAAAATAAAAGATCATAACAATTTTAAATAGATAATTGTTCAAAAAGTCATAACTATTTGAACTTGTTCGGTAAAAAGATTTATTTTTTTAATTTCTTTCTTATTAATTTTTTAAATGTTAATAAATTAGTATCATTTTATTTTGAATAAGCATGTATGAACTAAAACAATTATTTTATGACTAAACAAAAGGTCAGAATGATTTGAAATAGATAATTGTTCTCATAGGCTTAACTATTTGAACTAGTTCAGCAAACACATTTATTTTTAAATCTTTATTAATTTTTGAAATAGTAATAAATTGGTTTTATTTTATTTTGAATAATTTTGTATGAATACCAATTATTCTGAATAATTGGTATTATTTTATGACAAAACAAAATGTCATGACAGTTAGAAATAGATTATAGTTCAAATAGAAATTACTATTTGAACTTGTTCAGTAAACAAATTTATTTTTTAAATCTCTAACTTATTAATTTTTAGAATATTAATAAATTAATATTATTTTATTCTAAATAAACTTTTATGAATAGAAACAATTGTTTTATGACAAAACAAAAGATCATAACAATTTGAAATAAATAATTATTCAAATAGTCATAACTATTTAAACTCGCTCGATAAAAAGATTTATTTTTTAAATCTTTTTCTTATTAACTTTTGGAATTTTAATAAATTAGTATTATTTTATTCTAAATAAGCTTGTATGAATAAAAACAATTAGTTTATGACAAAACAAATGGTCATAATGATTGGAAATAGATAATTGTTCAAATAGTCATAACTATTTGAATGTGTTCAGTAAACAAATTTATTTTTAAAATTTTTGCTTATTAACTTTTGGAATATTAATTAATTTATAGTATGTTATTCAAAATAAGCTTGGATGAATAGAACCATTTGTTTTCTGAGAAAAGAAAAGGTCAGAATATTTTAAAATAGATAATTGTTCAGATAGTCAAAACTCTTTGAACTTTTTCAGTAAATAGATTCATTTTTCTAGTTCTCTTAATCATTAATTTTAGGAATATTAATAAATTAGTATTATTTTACTTCAAATAAGCTTATGTTAACTAAAACAGTTGTTTTATTACAAAATAAAAGATCACAATGATTTTAAATAGATAATTATTCAAATAGTCATGACTATTTGAAATTGTTCAATAAACATATTTATTTTTTAAATCTTTTAGTTATTAATTGTCAAAATATTAATAAATTAATATTATTTTAATCTTAATAAGCTTATATGAACAAAAATAATTGTTTTATGACAAAACAAAAAGTCATAATAATTTGTTGCTTAAATAGTCATAACGATTTAAACTTGTGTGGTGAACATATTTATTTTTTAAATCTTTTAATTATTAATTGTCTTAATATCAATAAATTTGTATTATTTTATCCAAAATAGGCTTGTTTGAACAGATGAACTCTTTTTATGACAAAACAAAAGGTTATAGCATTTTTAAATAGATAATTGTTTAAATAGTCATAATTATTTAAACTTGTTCTGTAAATAATTTCATTTTTTGAATCTCTTAATTATTAATTTTTGGAATATTAACAACTTGGTATTATTTTATTTTGAATAAGCTTATATGAACTGAAATAATTTTTTTATGACAAAAAAAGTCATAACAATTTGAAATAGATAATTATTCAAATAGTCATGACTATTTGATCTAGTTCAGTAAACATATTTATTTTTAAAATTTTTAACTTATTAATTTTTGAAATAATAATAAATTAATATTATTTTAATCCGAATAAGCTTGTATGAATAGAAACTATTGTTTTATAATAGAACAAAAAGTCAAAATGATTTGAAATAATTAACTGCTCAAATAGTCAATTATTTGAACTAGATTGATGAAAAGATTTATTTTTTAAATCTCTTATTAATTTTTGAAATATTAATAAATTTGTTTATTTTATTATGAACAAAAACATTTGTTTTATGACAAAACAAAAGGTTATAACAATTTGAAATAGATAATTATTCAAATAGTCATAATCATTAGAACTAGTTAGGTAAATAGAATCATTTTTTAAATCTCTTACTCATTAATTTTTGAAATATCTATAAATTCATTTTATTTTATTTCAAATAAGCTAGTTTGAATTGAAAAAATTGTTTTTTGACAAGACAAAAGGTCGTAACAATTTGAAATAGATAATTGTTTATATAATCTTAACAAGTTGAACTAGTTTGACAAACAAATTTAAATTTTAAATCTCTTAGTTATTAATTTTTGAAATATTATTAGATTAGTATTATTTTATTTCAAATAAACATGTATGAACATAAATAATTATTTTATAATAGAACAAAATGTTTATTTTGTAAATAATTGATTTGAAGTATACAATTCTTCAACTAGTCATAATTATTTGAACTGGTTCAGTAAACAATTTTTTTTTAAATCTCTTACTTATTAATTTTTGAAAGATTATGAAATTAGTATTATTTTATTCCAAATATGCTTGTATGATATAAAACAATTGTTATATGATCAAACAAAAAGCAACAATGATTTGAAATAGATAATTATTAAAATGGTGATAATTATTTGAACTAATTTGGTAAACAGATTCACTTTTTAAATCACTTATTAATTTTTGGAATATTAATAAATTAGTATTATTTTATTTCAAATAAGCTTGTATGAACAAAAGCAATTGTTTTATGACAAAACAAAAGGTTATAACGATTTTAAATAAATAATTGTTTAAATAGTTGTAACTATTTGAATTTGTTCAGTAAACAAATTTACTTTTTTAAACTCTTACTTATTAATTTTTAAAATATTAAGAAATTATTATTATTTTATTTTGGTTATCCTTTTATGAACTGAAACAATTGTTTTATGTCAAAACAAAATGTCATAATGATTTTAAATAAATAATTATTCAAATAATCATAACTATTTGAACTTGTTCGGTAAATAGATTTATTTTTTCAAATCTCTTTCTTATTAATTTTCCAAATGTTACTATATTTGGATTATTTTATTCCAAATAAGCTTGTAAGATATGAAATAAATATTTTTTGACTAAACAAAATATCATAACGATCTGAAATAGATAATTATTCTAATGGTTTAAATTATTTGAACTGGTTTCGCAAGCACATTTATTTTTTAAATCTCCTACTTAGTAATTTTTGAAATATTATTAAATTAGTATTATTTTTAATTGAATAAGCTTCTATGATAAAAAATAATTTTTTAATGACAAAACAAAAATCTTAACAATTTGAGATTGAAAATTGTTCAAATATTCAAACTTATTTGAACTAGTTCGGTAAACAAATTTATTTTTTAAATCTCTTACTTATTAATTTTTCAAATATTAATAAATTATTATTATTATTTTATTTTGAATAAGCTTGTATGATCAAAAACAATTATTTTATGACAAAACAAAAGCTCATAACGATTTCAAATAGATAATCATTCAAATGGCCATAATTATTTTTATTAATTCAGTAAACAGATTTATTTTTTAAATTTTTTACTTATTAATTTTAGAAATATTAATAAATTAGTATTATTTTATTTTGTCTAAGCTTGTACTAACTAAAATAATTATTTTATGACAAATCAAATGGTTATAACGATTTTAAATAGACAATTGCTCAAATAGCAATAACTATTTGAATTTGTTCGGTAAATAGATTTATTTTTTTAAATCTCTTTTTGTAATTAATTTTTTGAATGTTAATAAATTAGTATTAATTTATTTTGAATAAGCTTGTATGAGCTAAAACAATTGTTTTATAACTAAACAAAAGGCCAAAACGATTTGAAATAGATAATTATTCTAATAGTCTTAACGATTTGAACTTATTCGATAAACAAATTTATTTTTTAAATCTCTTACATATTAATTTTTAAAATATTATTGAATTAGTATTATTTAAATCCAAATAAACTTGTATGAATAAAACAATAGTTTTACGACAAAGGAAAATGTTATAACAATTTGAAATAGATAATCGTTCATATAGTCTTAACTATTTGAACTAGGTTGACAATTAGATTTATTTTTTAATTTTCTTGATTATTAAGTTTTGAAATATTATTAAATTAGTATTATTTTATTCTGAATAAAATAGGATGAATAGAACCAATTGTTTGATGACAAAAATAATTGTTCTACTAGTCTTAACTATTTGAACTGATTCAGCAAATACATTTATGTTTTAAATCTCTTACTTATTAATTTTTAGAATATTATTAATTTAGCAATATTTTACTCTAAATAAACTTGTATGAACAAAAACAATTACTTTATGAGAAGAAAAGATCATAGTGATTTTAGATAGATAATTATTCAAATAGTCATAACTATTTGAACTAATTCAATAGATAGATTTAGTTTTTAAATATCTTATTTATTTTCAAAATATTAATAAATTAGTATTATTTTATTTTGAATAATTTTGTATGAATAAAAACAATTATTTTACGACAAAACAAAATGTCATAACGATTTGAAATAGTTAATAGTTTGAATAGACTTGACTATTTGAACTTGTTTAGTGAATAGATTTATTTTTTAAATCTCTAACTTATTAATTTTTAGAATATTAATAAATTAATATTATTTTATTTGAATAAACTTGTATAAGTAGAAATAATTATTTTATGAGAAGACAAAAGATCATAACGATTTGAAATAAATAATTTTTCAAATAGTCATAACTATTTAAACTCACTCAGTAAATAGATTTTATTTTTTAAATCTTTTACTTATTAATTTTTGGAATTTTAATAAATTAGTATTATTTTATACTAAATAGGCTTTCATGAACAAAAACAAAAGATCATAACAATTTGAAATGGATAATTGTTCAGATAGATATAACTATTTGAATGTGTTTAGAAAACAAATTTATTTTTTAAATTTTTACTTATTAATTTTTGTAATATTAATCAATTTATATTATTTTATTCGAAATAAGCTTACATGAATATAACCAATTGTTTTATGATAAAACAAAAAGGTCATGATGTTTTGAAATAGATAATTATTCAAATAGTCATAACTATTTGAGCTTGTTTAGTAAACAGATTTATTTTTTAAGTCTCTTATTCATTAATTTTTAGAATATTAATAAATTAGTATTATTTTATTTCAAATAAGCTTATTTGAATTGAAATAGTTATCTTATTACAAAATAGAAGGTCATAATGATTTGAAATAGTTAATTATTCAAATAATCATGACTATTTTAACTTGTTCGGTAAACATATTTATTTTTTAAAATATTTTACTTATTAATTATCAAAATATTAATAATTAATATTCTTTTAATCCAAATAGCCTTGTATGAACAGAAACAATTATTTTATGACAAAACAAAGAGTCATAACAATTCAAAATAAATAATTGTTCGAATAGTCATAACTATTTGAACTTGTTCGATAAACATATTTTTTGTTTAAATCTTTTACTTATTAATTTTCTTAGTATTAATAATTTTGTATTATTTTATTCAAAATAGTTTGAACAAAAAAATTTATTTTATGTAAAAACAAAATGTTATAGTGATTTCAAATAGATAATTGTTCAAATAGTCATAATTATTTAAACTTATTCAGTAAATAGATTCTTTTTTTAAATCTCTTAATTATTAATTTTTGGAATATTAATAAATTGGTATTATTTTATTTCGAATAAACTTATATGAACTGAAACAAATCTTTTATGACAAAAGAAAGGGTCATAACGATTTGAAATAGATAATTATTCAAATAATCATGACTATTTGGTCTAGTTTGGTAAATATATTTATTTTTTAAAATTTTTACTTATTAATTGTCAAAATATTAATAAATTAGTATTATTTTAATTTGAATAAGCATGTACAAATATAAACAAATGTTTTATAATAGGACAAAAAGTCAAAAGAACTTGAAATAAATAATTTGCCAAATAGTCATAACTATTTGAACTAGTTTGATAATAGATTTATTTTTTAAATCTCTTATTAATTTTTGAAATATTAATAGATTAGTATTACTTTATTTCGAACAAACTTATATGAACAAAAACATTTGTTTTATGACAAAACAAAAGGTTATAATGATTCAAAATAGATAATTGTTCAAATAGTTATAATTATTTAAATTGGTTATGTAAACAGAAATAATTTTTTAAAATATCTTACTTATTAATTTTTGAAATATTAATAAATTCATTTTATTTTATTCCAAATCAGCTAGTATGAATTGAAATTTTGTTTTATGACAAAGCAAAAGGTCATAACATTTTGAAATAGATAATTGTTCATATAGTCTTAAATATTTGAACTGATTCATCAAACAAATTTATTTTTAATTCTCTTAGTTATTAAATTTCATAATATTATTATATTAGTATTATTTTATTCCAAATAAGCTTGTATGAATAGAAATAATTGTTTTGTCATAGAACAAAAGGTTATAACAATTTCAAGTATACAATTGTTCAAATAGTTATAATTATTTGAACTGGTTTGATAAATAGATTTATTTTTTAAATTACTTATTAATTTTTAAAAGATTAATAAATTAGTATTATTGTATTTTGAATAAGTTTGAATGATCAAAAACATTTGTTATATGACATACAAAAGGTAATAATGATTTGAAATAGATAAATGTTGAAATGGCCATAATTATTTGAAATGATTTAGTAAACAGATTTACTTTTTAAATCACTTATTAATTTTTGGAATATTAATAAATTTTTATTATTTTATTTCAAATAAGCTTTTATGAACTAAAACGATTGTTTTATGATAAAATAAAATTTCATAACGATTTGAAATAGATAATTGTTCATATAGTCTTAACTATTTAAACTGCTTCAGCAAACAGATTTATTTTTAAATCCCTTAGTTATTAATTTTCAATATTATTAAATTATTATTATTTTATTTTGAATAAGCTTGTATGAACTGAAACATTTATCTATAATAGAAGAAAAGGTTATAATGATTTGAAATAGGTAATTATTCAAATAGGAACTACTTTGATAAATAGATTTATTTTTTAAATCTCTTACTTATTAATTTTTGAAATATTAATAAATTAGTATTATTTTATTCCAAACAAGCTTGTATGATGAAAAACAATTGTTTTATGACAAAACAATGTTCATAACGATTTGAAATAGATAATTGTTGAAATAGCCATAATTATTTGAATTGATTTGGTAAACAAATTCACTTTTTAAATCACTTATTCATTTTTGGAATATTAATAAATTATTATTATTTTGTTTCAAATAAGCTTTAATGAAATGAAACAATTTTTTTATGATAAAACAAAATATCATAATGATTTTAAATATACAATTGTTCAAATAGTCGTAACTATTTGAATTTGTTCAAAAAGTGCATTTATTTTTTTAAATCTCTTACTTATTAATTTTTAAAATATTAAAAAATTAGTATTATTTTATTTTGGATAACCTTTTATGAACTGAAGTAATTGTTTTATGACAAAACAAAAAGTCATAATGATTTTAAATAATTAATTGTTTAAATTATCATAACTGTTTGAGCTTATTCAGTAAACAGATTTATTTTTCAAATCTCTTGCTTATTAATTTTTTGAATGTTAATATATTAGGATAATTTTATTCTGAATAAGCTTGTATGATATGAAACAAATATTTTATGACTAAAAATAGGTTAGAACGATTTGAAATAGATAATTATTCTTATAGTTTTAACTATTTGAATTGGTTCGATAAACACATTTATTTTTTAAATCTCTTACTTATTAATTTTTGAAATATTAATAAATTAATATTTTTTTATTTCAAATAAGCTTGTATGATAAAAAATAATTGTTTGATAACAAAACAAATGGCTATTGCTATTTGGAATAGATAATTATTCAAATTGCCATAATTATTTAATTGATTTGATAAATAAATTTATTTTTTAAATCTCTTACTTATAATTTTAGAAATATTAATAAATTTGTATTATTTTATATCATATAAACTCATATTTATCGAAACAATTGTTTTATGAAATAACAAAAGGTATAGTGATTTTAAATAGACAATTGTTCAAATAGTTATAACTATTTGAGCTTGTTCGATAAATAGACTTATTTTCTTAAATCTCTTTCTTCTTAATTTTTCGAATGTTTATAAATTAGTATTAATTTATTCTGAATAAGCTTGCATGAATTGAAACAATTGCTTTATGACTAAATAAAAGGTCAAAACGATTTGAAATAGATAATTGTTCTAATAGTATTAATCGTATAAACTAGTTGGATAAACAATTTTTTTTTAAATCTCTTACTTATTAATTTTTAAAATCTTATTAAATTGGTATTATTTTAATCCAAATAAGCTTATACGAACTAAAAAATTGTTTTATGACAAAACAAATGGTCATAATGATTTGAAATAGATAATCATTCATATAGTCTTAACCATTTGAACTCGTTTAGCAATTAGATTTATCTTTTAATTTTCTTGGTTATTAAGTTTTGAAATATTATTAAATTAGTATTATTTTATTCCAAATAAAATAGTATAAACAGAACCAATTTTTTGATGACCAAACAAAAAGTTATAATGATTTGAAATAGATAATTATTCATATAGTCAAAACTATATGAAATGGTTTGGTAAACCGATTTATTTTTTACGTCTCTTACTGATTAATTTTCTAAATATTAATAAATTAGTATTATTTTATTTTGAACAAACTTATATGAACAAAAACAATTATTTTATGACAAAACAAAAGTAATAATGATTTGAAATAAATAATTGTTCAAATAGTTATAATTATTTGAACTGATTTGGTAAATAGAATTATTTTTTAAATCTCTTACTTATAAAATTTTGAAATATTAACAAATTAGTTTTATTTTATTTCGAATAAACTTGTATAAGTTAAAATAATTATTTTATGATAGAACAAAAGGTTATAACGATTTGAAATAGATAACTATTCAAATAGTCTTAACTGTTGGAATTGGTTCAGCAAACGAATTTATTTTTTAAATCTCTTAGTTATGAATTTTTAGAATATTATTAAATTAGTATTATTTTATTCTAAATAAACTTGTATGAATAGAAATAATTGTTTTATGATAGAACAAAAGGTTATAACAATTTGAAATAGATAACTATTCAAATAGTCATAACTATTTAAATTATTTCGATAAATAGATTTTTTTTAAATATCTTACTAATTCTTGAAATATTAATAAATTAGTATTATTTTATTTCAAATCAACTTGTTTGTTGAAAAAGAATTGTTTTATGATAAAACAAAAGGTAATAACGACTTGAAATATATAATTATTCAAATGGTCATAATTATTTGAATTGATTCGATAAACTGATTTATTTTTTAAATCTCTTATTAATTTTTGAAATATTAATAAAGTAATATTATTTTATTTTGGATAAGCTTTTATGAATTGAAACAATTGTTTTATGACAAAAAACAGTTCATAACAATTTTCAATAGATAATTTTTTAAATAATAATAACTATTTGAGCTTGTTCGGTAAACATATTTATTTTTTCAAATCTTTTTCTTATTAATTTTTTGAATGTTAATAAATTAGTATTATTTTATTCTGAATAAACTTATTTGAACTAAAACAATTATTTTATGACTAAGCAAAAGGTTAAAATGATTTGAAATAGATAATTATTCTAATAGTCTTAACTGTTCGAAATGATTCGACAAACACATTTAGTTTTTAAATCTCTTACTTATTAATTTTTGAAATATTATTAAATTAGTATTATTTTAATCTGAATAAGCTTGTATGATAAGAAACAATTTTTTTATAACAAAACAAAGATCATAGTAATTTGACAAAACAAAAATATTTGAACTAGTTCAGAAAATAGCTTTAGTTTTTAAATCTCTTGCTTAATAATTTTTGAAATATTAATGAAATAGTATTATTTTATTTCGGATAAATTTTTATGAACTGAAATAATTGTTTTATGACAAACCAAAAGGTCATAATGATTTTAAAATAGATAATTGTTCAAATAGTCATATCTATTTGAACTTGTTAAGTAAACATATTAATTTTTTTAAATCTCTTGCTTATTAATTTTTTGAATATTAATAAATTAGTATTATTTTTTGAAATAATTATTTTATGACTAAACAAAAAGTCAGAATTATTTGAAATAGATAATTGTTCCAATAATCTTAACTATTTGAACTGATTGGCAAAACACATTTATTTTTATTATTAAATTAGTATTATCTTAATCTGAATAAGCTTGTATGAAAAGAAACAATTGTTTTATGACAAAATAAAGATCATAATGATTTGAGCTAGATAATTGTTCAAGTAGTCATAACTATTTGAACTGATTCAGTAAATAGATTTAGTTTTTAAATCTCTAATTAATTTTTAAAATGTTAGTAAATCAATATTATTTTATTCTAAATAATTTTGTATAAACAGAAACAATTGTTTTACGACAAAGAAATAGATAATTATTCAAATAGACATGACTATTTGAATTTGTTTGGTAAATAAATTTATTTTTTAAATCTCCAACCATTAAATTTTAGAATATTAATAATTTAGTATTATTTTATTTTGAATAAACTTGTATGAATAGAAACAATTATTTTATGATAAAAAATATCATAACTATTCGAAATAAATAATTATTCAAACAGTCATAACTATTTGAGCTTGCTCCATAAATAGATTTATTTTTTAAATCTTTTACTTAATAATTTTTGGAACACTAATAAATTAGTAGTATTTTTTTCAAATAAGCTTGTATAAACAGAAACAATTGGTTTATGACGAAACAAAAGGTCATAACTATTTGAAATAAATAATTGTTCAAATAGTTATCACTATTTGAATGTGTTCAGAAAATAGATTTATTTTTAAAATTTCTACTTATTAATTTTTGAAATATTAATAAATTTATATTATTTTATTCGAAATAAGCTTCTATGAACAGGAACAATTATTTTATGACAAAATAAAAGGTCAAAACGATTTGAAATAGATAATTGTTCAAATAGTAATGACTATTTAAACTTGTTCGGTTAACAGATTCATTTTTTAAATCTCTTACTCATTAATTTTAGGAATATTAATAAATTAGTATTATTTTATTTCAAAAAAGCCTATATGAACTAATACAATTGTTTTAAAATCAAACAAAAGGTCATAACGACTTGAAATAGATAATTATTCAAATAGTTATGACTATTTGGACTTTTTCAGTAAACATATTTATTTTTAAAATCTTTTACTTATTACTTGTCAAAGTATTAATAAATTAATATTATTTTAATCTGAATAAGCTTGTGTGAACAAAAATAATTGTTTTATGAAAAAATAAAAAGTCATAACGATTTAAAATAAATAATTGTTCAAATAGTCATAACTATTTGAACTTTTTCGATAAACAAATTTATTTTTTAAATCTTTTATTTTTTAATTGTTTGAATATTAATAAATTTGTGTTATTTTATTTGAAATAAGCTTGCATGAATAGAAAAAATTGTTTTATAACAAAATAAAAAGGATATAGCGATTTGAAATAAATAACTCTTCAAATAGTCATAACAATTTTAACTTGTTCAGTAAACAGATTCATTTTTTTAAATCTCTTACTTATTAATTTTTTGAATATTAATAAGCTAGAATTATGTTATTTCAAATAAACTTGTATGAATAGAAACAATTGATTTGTGATAGCACAAAAGGTTATAACAATTTGAAATATATAATTGTTCAAACAATCGTAAATATTTGCATTGGGCAGGCTAACAGATTCATTTTTTAAATTCATTAGTTATTAAATTTTAGAATATTAATAAATTAGCATTACTTTATTCTGAATAAGACTGTATGACTAGAAACAATTTGTTTTATGACAAAACAACTAGTCATAACAGTTTGAAATAAATAATTCTTCAAATAGTTAAACTAATTGAGTTAATTTAGTAAACAAATTTATTTTTTAACTCTCTTACTTATTAATTTTCAAAATAGTAATAAATGAATATTATTTTATTTTGAACAAACTTATTTGAAAAAAAATTTATTTTATGACAAAACAAAAGGTCATAATGATTTGAAATCGATAATTGTTCAAATAGTCATAAGTGTTTGAGCTGGTTCAGCAAATGGAATTATTTTTTAAATCTCTTACTAATTTTTTTTGAAATATTAATAGATTTGTTTTTATTTTATTTTGAATAAGTTACTAAGAACTAAAAAATTTTTTTTACAATAAAACAAAAGGTCATAACGATTTTAAATAAAGAATTGTTCATATACCCTTAACTATTTGAATTAGTTCAAATAAATTTATTGTTTAAATCCCTTAGTTATTAATTTTTAAGATATTATTATATTAGTGTTATTTTATTTCGAATAAGCTTGTACAAACATAAATAATTTTTTATGATAGAACACAAGGTTATAACAATTTGAAATATATAATTATTCAAATAGTCATAACCATTTGAATTGGTTTAGTAAACAAATTTATTTTTAAATCTCCTACTTATTAACTTTTGACATATTAATAAACTACTATTATTTTATTCCAAATAGAATTGTATGATGAAAAACAATTGTTTTATGACAAAATAAAAGTTCATAATGATTTGAAATAGATAATTATTCAAATGGCCATAATTATTTGAACTGATTCGATAAATTGATTTATTTTTTAAATCTCCAACTTATCAATTTTTAAAATATTAATAAAGTAATATTATTTTATATCAGATAAGCTATTATGAACTGAAACAATTGTTTTATGATAAAATAAAAGGTTATAATGGTTTTAAATAGATAATTGTTCAAATAGTCATAACTATTTAAACTTGTTTGGTAAATAGATTTATTTTTTTAATTTCGTGCTTATTAATTTTTTGAATGTTAATAAAATAGTATTATTTAAAAAATAAATCTATTTACCAAACCAATTCAATTAGTTATAACAATTTGAACAATTATTTATTACAAATCATTATGACTATTTGTTTTGTCATAAAATAATTTTTTCTATTAATACAGTCTTATTCGGAATAAAGTAATGCTAATTAATTAATATTCTAAAAATTAATAAGTAACAGATTTAAAAAATGAATATGTTGGCCTGACCAGTGCAAATAGTTTTCATTGTTTGAACAATTATCTATTTCAAATCATTATGACCTTTTGTTTTGTCACAACAATTGTTTCTATTCCTATAAGCTTATTCGAAATAACATAATTCTAATTTATTAATATTCTAAAAATTAATAAAAGATTTAAAAACTGAATTTGTTTATTGAATAAGTTCAAATAGTTATGACTATTTGAGTGATTACCTATTTTAAACTGCTATAACATTTGGTTTTGTCATAAAATAATTTTTTCTATTCATACAAGCTTATTTTAATTAAAAACAATACAAATTTATTACTATTCAGACAATTAATAAGTAAAAGATTTAAAAAACAACCCTATTTACTGAATAAATTCAAATAGTTATGACTATTTGAACAATTATTTATTTCAAATCATTATGACTTTTTGTTTTGTCAAAAAATAAATTTTTTTGTTCATAGAAGCTTATTTGGATTAAAATAATATTATTTATTAATATTTCAACAATTAATGAGTAAAAGATTTTAAAAATAAATATGTTTACCGTACAAGTTCAAATAGTCATAACTATTTGAATAATTATCTATTTCAAATCGTTATGACATTTTGTTTCATCATAAAACAATTATATCTATTAATATAGGCTTATTCAAAATAAAATAATACTAATTTATTAATATTTCAAAAATTAATGAGCAAGAGATTTAAAAAATGAATCTATTTACCGAACAAGTTTGAATAGTTATGACTATTTGAATAATTTTTTATTTCAAATCATTATGACATTTTGTTTTGTCATAAAATAATTGTTTCTGTTCATATAAGCTTATTCCAAATAAAAAATATAAATTTATTAATATTCCAAAAAATTAGTAAGTAAAAATTTTAAAAATAAATCTATTTTCTAAACACATTCAAATAGTTATGACTATTTAAACAATTATCTATTTCAAATAGTTATGAGCTTTTGTTTTGTCATAAGCCAATTGTTTCTGTTCATACAAGCATATTTGAAATAAAATAATACTAGTTTATTAATATTTCAAAAATTAATAAGATTTAAAACAATAAATCTGTTTACTAGAGCAAGTTTAAATAGTTCTTATGCCTATTTGAACAATTATTTATTTCAAATAGTTATGATCTTTTGTTTTGTCCTAAAATAACTGTTTCTATTCATATAAGTTTACTTGAAATAAAATAATATTAATTTATTAATATTCTAAAAATTAATAGGTAGGAGATTTAAAAGTAAATCTATTTACCAAACAAGTTCAAATAGTCATGTCCATTTGAATAATTATTTATTTCAAATCTTTATGACCTGTTGTTTTTTAATAAAACAATTGTTTCTGTTCATGCAAACTTATTCAAAATAAAATAATACTGATCTATTAAAATTTTGAAAATTAGTAAGAGATTTAAAAACTAAATTTGTTTACAAAAATAGTTTAAATAGTTATGACTATGTGAACAAGTATCTATCTTAAATCATTATGATCTTTATTTCATCATAAAACAATTGTTTCCTTTCATATAAGCTTATTCGAATTAAAATAATACTAATTTAATAATATTCCAAAAATTATTAAGAGATTTAAAAAATAAATGTATTATTATTTTAATTCATACAAGCTTATTCAGAATGAAATAATACTAATTTATTAACATTCAAAAAATAATGAGCAAAAGATTTAAAAAAAATCTATTTATCATTCAAAAATTAAAAAGCAAGTTATGACTATTTGAATAAATATCAATCTTAAATAATTATGATCTTTGTTTTCTCATAAAATAATTATTTCTGATCATACAAGCTTATTCAGATAAAAATAATACTAATTTATTAATATTCTAAAACTTAGTAAGAGTCTTACAAAAAAATAAATGTGTTTGTTGAACTAGTTCAAATAGTTAAGACTATTAGAATAATTTTTAATTTCAAATCATTTTAACCTTTTATTTAGTCATAGAATAATTGTTTCAATTTATACAAGCTTACTTGGAATAAAATAATACTAATTTATTAGCATTCAAAAAATTAATAAGCAAGAGATTTGAAAAAATAAAATTGTTTATCGAACAAATTTGAATAGTTATGATGATTTGAACAATTACAATTTAAAATCATTATACTTTTGTTTTGATAAACAATTTTTTTAGTTATAAAAGCTTATCCAAAAAAAATAATAATGTTAGTATACAAAGTTCAAAAGGATTTAACAATAAATATTCAATAATTATGGCATTTAAAAACAATCTATTTCAAATTGTTAATTACTATTATTGTTTTCTTCTAAAAATTGCTTTTCATATAAACCTATTCAAATAAAATAAATTAATTTATAATTTTTCAAGAATTAATAACAGAAAAAAATAATTTTTTTACAAAACAAGTTCAAATAGTTATGAATATTTGAACAAATATCTATTTCAAAGTTTATAACCTTTGTTCTATTATAAAATTATAAATTGTTTATTTTATTAATAAGTTGTATGAATAAAAAATACTATTTAGTAATATTCTGAAAATTAATAACTAAAGAAATTTAAAAAATAAAATCTTATTTAAATAAACTAGTTCAAATAGTTAAGACTACTTGAACAATTATTTATTTCAAATTGTTATGACCTTTTGTTTTCTCATAAAACAATTGTCTTCGTTAATATAAGTTTATTTGAAATAAAATAATACTAATTTATTAATATTTTAGAAAATTAATTAGTAAGAGATTTAAAAAGTAAATCTATTTACTAAACCATTTCAAATAGTTTTGACTATTTGAATAACTATCTATTTCTAATCATTATAACTTCTTATTTTGTCATCAAACAATTGTCTTGTTCATACTATTTTATTCAAAATAAAATAATACTAATTTAAGAATATTCTAAAACTTAATAACCAAGAAAATTAAAAAATAAATCTAATTGTTGAACCAGTTCAAATAGTTAAGACTATATGAACAATTATCTGTTTCAAATTGTTATGACCTTTTTCTTTTGTCGTAAAACAATTGTTTTATTCATACAAGCTTTTTTTATTAAAATAATGCAAATTTAATAATATTTTGAAAATTAATAAATAAGATATTTAAAAAATAAATTTTTTTGTCGAATCAATTGAAATGGTTAAGATTATTAGAACAATTATCTATTTGAAAATCATTCTAACATTTTGTTTTGTCATAAAACAATTGTTTCAGTTCAACAAGCCTATTTAGAATAAATTAAAACTAATTTATTAACATTCAAAAATTAATAAGAAAGAGATTTAAAAAAATAAATCTGTTTAACGAACAAGTTCAAATAGTTATTACTATTTGAACAAATGTCTATTTAAAATCGTTATAACCTTTTGATTAGTCATAAAACAATTGTTTCAGTTAATACAAGCTTAGATGGAATAAAATAATACCAATTTATTAATACTTACTAAAATAATAAGTAAGAAACTTAAAAAATAAATTTGTTTACCGAATTAGTTAAAATAATTATAGCCGTTTGAATGATTATCTATTTTAAATCATTCTGACCTTTTCTTTTGTCATAAAACAATTGTTTTTGATCATACAAGCTTATATGAAATAAAATAATACTAATTTATTAATATTTCAAAAATTAATAAGAAAAAGATTTAAAAAATAAAAATGTTTATTGAACCAGTTCAAATAGTTATGACTATTTGAACAATTATTAATCTCAAGTTGTTAAGATATTTGTTTTGTCAAAAAACAATTGATTTTTATCATAGAAGCTTATTTGGTTAAAAATAATACAAATTTAATAACATTTCAAAAACTAATAAGTAAGAAATTTACAAAATATATGTGTTTACTGAGCTAATTCAAATAGTTAAAGCTATTAGAATAATTATTAATTTCGAATCGTTTTGACCTTTTGTGTAGTCATAAAATATTTGTTTCATATCTTACAAGCTTATTCAAAATAAAAAAATTAAATTTATTAACATTCAAAAAATTAACAAGAAAATGATTTGGAAAAATAAATCTGTTTATCGAACAAGTTCAAATAGTGATGACTATTTGAACAATTATTTTTTTAAAATCATTATGACCTTTTGTTTTGACATAAAACAATTGTTTCAGTTCATAAAAGCTTATCCAAAATAATACAAATTTATTAATAATTCAAAAATTAATAAGCAAGAGTTTAAAATAAATTTGTTTACTAAACAAATTCAAATTGTTATGACTATTTGAACAATTGTCTATTTAAATCTTTATGACCTTTTTATTTTGTGATAAAACAATTATTTGAATTCATACAAGCTTAGTCAAAATAAAATAATACTAATTTATTAACATTCCAAAAATTAATAAGCAAGTGATTTAAAAGGTGAATATGTTTACCGAATCAGTTCACTTAATTAATGTCATTTCAACAATTATCAATTTCAAATCATTTGTTTGGTCATATATAAAGTGTTTTTGATTATATATGTTTATTTGAAATAAAATAATAGTAATTTATTAATATTTCAAATATTAATATGTAAGAGATTTTAAAAAAGTAAATTTGTTTACGAACCAGTTTAAATAGTTATGACTATTTGAATAATTGCCTACTAAAAATCATTATAACCTTTTGTTCTATCATAAAAAAATTATTTTTCTCATATAAGCTTCTTTCAAATAAAATAATACTAATATAAAAATATTCCAAAAATTAATAATTAAGAGATTTAAAAAACAAATTTGTTTGCCAAACTAGTTCAAATAATTAAGACTATATGAACAATTATCTATTTCAAATTGTTTTTGCTTTGTCATAAAGTAATTTTTTCAATTCATACTAGCTTATTCGGAATAAAATAAAATAAATTTATTAATATTTCAAAAATTAATATGTAAGAGATTTAAAAAATAATTCTGTTTGCCTAACTAGTTCAAATAATTATGACTATTTGAGCAATTATCTATTTCAAATCACTATGACCTTTTGTTTTGTCATAAAACAAATGTTTTTGTCCATATAAGTTTGTTCAAAATAGAATAAAACTAATCTATTAATATTTCAAAAATTAATAATTTATTTAAAAAATAAATATGTATATCAAACTAGTTCAAAAAGTTATGACTATTTGAGCAATTATTTATTTCAAATTGTTATTATTTTTTCTTTTGTTACAAAACAATAATTTATGTTCATAAAAACTTATTCGGATTAAAATAATACTATTTTATTAATATTTCAACAATTAATAAGTAAAAAATTTAAAAATAAATATGTTTACTAAACTAGATCAAATAATCATGATTATTTGTATAAGTATTTATTTCAAATCATTATGACATTTTGTTTTGTCATAAAAAAATTATTTTAGTTCATATCAGCCTATTCAAAATAAAATAATAATAAGTTATTAACATTCTAAAAACTAATAATTAAGAGATTTAAAAAATGAATCTATTTATCGAACAAGTTTAAATAATTTTGACTATTTAAACAATTATCTATTTGAAAATGCTATAACCTTTTATTTTGTCACCAAATGATCTTTTCTGTTCATATAAGCTTATTTTGAATAAAATAATACAATTTATTAATATTAAGACAATTAATAGGCAAAAGATTTAAAAAATAAATTTGTTTACTAAACAAGTTCAAATCTTTATAACTAATTGAATAATTATTTATTTCAAATTGTTATGACTTTTTGTTTTGTCATAAAACAATTATTTCTATTCATACAAGCTTATTCAGATTAAAATAATATTAATATATAAATATTTTGACAAATAATAAGTAACAGTTTAAAAAATAAATATGTTTACTGAGCAAGTTCAAATAGTCTTGACTATTTGAATAATTATCCGTTTCAAATCATTGTGACCTTTATAATAAAATAATTGTTTTAGTTCATATAAGCTTATTTGAAATAAAATAATAATAAGTTAGTAATATTCTAAAAATTAATGAGTAAGAGAATTAAAAAATTAATCTATTTACTGAACATGTTCAAATAGTTATGACTATTTAGATAATTATCTATTTCAAAACATTATGATATTTTGTTTTGTCATAAAACAATTGGTTCTGTTCATGCAAGCTTATTGCAAATAAAAGAATATAAATTTATTAATATTCCAAAAATTAATAAGTAAAAATTTTAAAAAATATATGCTTTTCAAACACGTTCAAATATTTGTTACTATATAAATAATTATCTATTTCAAATCATTACGATTTTTTGTTTTGTCATAAACTAATTGTTTTTGTTTATAAAAGCTTATTCAAAATAAAATAATACTAATTTACTAAAATTCCAAAAATTAATAAGTAAAATATTTTAAAAAATAAATCTATTTACTAAGCGAGTTCAAGTAGTTATGACTCTTTGAACAATTATTTCTTTCAAAACGTTATGATCTTTTGTTTTGTTATAAAATAATTATTTCTATTTATGCAATTTTATTTAAGATAAAATAATACTAATTTATTAATATTTCAAAAATTAATAAGTTGGAGATTTAAAAAATAAATCTATTTACCAAACAAGTTCAAATAATCTTGTCCATTTAAGCTATTATTTATTTCAAATGGTTATAACATTTTGTTTTGTCTTAAAACAATTATTTCTATTTATACAAAATTATTCAAAATAAAATAATACTAATTTATTAATATTTCAAAAGTTAATAAGAGATTAAAAAATTAAATCTATTTATTAAACCAGTTCAAATAGTTATGATTACTTCAACAATTATCTATCTCAAATTGTTATGATCTTTATTTTGTCATAAAACAATTGTTTCTATTCATACAAGCTTATTTGAAGTAAAATATTGCTAAATTAATAATATTATAAAAATTAATAAGTAAGAGATTTAAAAAATAAATGTATTTGCCGAGCCATTTCAAATAGTTAAGACTATTAGAATAATTATCTATTTCAAATCGTTCTAACATTTTGTTTAGTCATAAAATAATTTTTTCAGTTCATACATGCTTATTCGAAATAAAATAATACTAATTTATTAACGTTCAAAAAATTAATAAACAAAAAATTTTAAAAATATATCTGTTTACCAAACAAGTTCTAATAGTTATGACTATTTGAACAATTATATATTTGTAAGAAGTATGACCTTTTGTTTTATCATAGAACGATTGTTTCAGTTCATAAAAGCTTACGTGAAATAAAATAATATTGCTTTATTAATATTTCAAAAATTGAAAAGATAAAGATTTAAAAAATAAGTTAGTTTATCGAATCGCTTCAAATAATTATGGCTATTTAAACAATTATCTATTTCAAATCATTATAAACTTTTATTTTTAATTAAAACAATTGTTTTTCATCATACAAGCCTATTCAAAATAAAATAATAGTAATTTATTAATATTTCAAAATTAATAAGTAAGAGATTTAATAAATAAATCTATTTATCGAACCAATTTTTATTTAAAGAATTATCTATTTCAAATCATTATAACTTTTTGTTCTGTTATAAAATAATTGTTTTAGTTCATATAAGCTTTTTTGGAATAAAATAATAGTAATTTAATAATATTCCAAAAATTGATAATTAAGAGATTTAAAAAACAAATATGTTTGTTGAAGTGGTTCAAATAATTAAGACTATATGAACAATTATATGTTTATAAAAAATTATGGCCTTTTGTTTGGTCATATAACAATTTTTTTTTATCATTCAAGCCTATTTGGAATAAAATAATACTAATTTATTAATCTTTCAAAAATTAATAAGTAAGAGATTTAAAAAATAAATCTGTTTACCGAACTAGTTCAAATACGTAACTATTTGAACAATTGTAAACTTCAAATTATTTTAACCTTTTGTTCTATCATAAAGCAATTATTTTTGTTCATACAATCTTATTCAAAATAAAATAATACTAACCTAATAATAATCTAAAAATCAATAACTAAGAGAATTAAAAAATAAATTTCTTTGTCGAACCAGTTCAAATGTTTAAAACTATATGAACAATTATCTATTTCAAATCGTTATGACCTTTTGTTTTAGCATAAAATAAGTCTTTTTGAATTTATACTAGCTTATTTGGAATAAAATAAAATGAATTTATTAATATTTCAAAAATTAACAAGAGATTTAAAAAATAATTCTATTTACCTAACCAGTTCAAATAACTATGACTATTTGAACAATTATCTATTTCAAATAGTTATATCTTTTGTTTTGTCATAAAACAAATATTTTTATTCATATAAGTTTGTTTGGAATAAAATAATACTAATCTATTAATATTTTGAAAATTAATAAGTGATTTAAAAAATAAGTCTATTTGTGAAATGAGTTGAAATAGTTATGACTATTTGAGCAATTATTTATTTTAAATAGTTATGACTTGTTGTTTTGTTATAAAACAACTGTTTTTGTTCATACAAGCTTATTCAGATTAAAATAATACTAATTTATTAATATTTCAATAATTAATAAGTAAAAAATTTTAAAAATAAATTTTGTTTATTGAACTAAATTAAATAGTAATGACTATTTGAATAATTATTTATTTCAAATCGTTATGACCTTTTGTTTTGTCATATAAGCTTATTCAAAATAAAATAATACTAAGTTATTAATATTACAAAAATTAATAAGTAAGAGATTTAAAAAATAAATCTGTTTGTCGAGCAACTTTAAATAATTATGACTATTCCAATAATTTTCTTTTTGAAATTGCTATAACCTTTTGCTTTGTCATAAAATGATTTTTTTTGTTCATACAAGTTTATTGCGAATAAAATAATAAAAATTTATTAATATAAAGACACTTAATATGTAAAACATTTAAAAAATAAATCTATTTACCGAATAAGTTCAAATCTTATGACTATTTGAATAATTATTTATTTCAAATTCTTATGACTTTCTGTTTTGTCATAAAAAAATTGTTTCTGTTCATGCAAGCTTATTCAAATTACAATAATATTAATTTATTAATATTTTGACAAATAATAAGTAAAAGATTTAAGTAATAAATATGTTTTTCGAACAAGTTCAAATAGTTCTAAGTATTTGAATAATTATCTATTTTAAATCATTGTGCCATTTTGTTTTGTAATAACACAATTATTTTAGTTCATATAAGATTATTTGAAATAAAATAATACCAATTTATTAATATTAAAAAAAATAATGAGTAAGAGAATAAAAAAATGAATTGGTTTATTGAAACATGTTAAGATAGTTATGACATTTAATAATTATCTATTTCAAAACCATTATGATATCTAAATAATTATCTTATTTCAAAAACATTATGGACATTGTTTTGTCATAAAATTAATGGGTTTCTACTCATGTAAGCTTATTGTCAAATAAAATAATAAATTTAATTAATTTGAAAAATCAATAAGTAAAATTTAAAAAATAAATATGTTTTTTTTAACATGTTCAATAGTTATGACTATTTGAATAATTAATTTATTTCAAATTGTATATGACCTTTTTTTGTCAATAAACCAATTGTTTCTGTCATAAAAGCTTATTTGGATAAAATATACTAATGTTATTAAAATTCCAAAAATTAATAAGTCAAGATTTAAAAAGTAAATCTAGTTACCAAAGCGAGTTCAAATAGGTTAGACTATTTGAATAATTATTTATTTCAAATCACTGTGATCTTTTGTTTTGTCATGAAACAATTGTTTCTATTCATATAAGTTTATTCGAAATAAAATAATACTAACTTATTAATATTCTTAAAATTAATAAGTTGGAGATTTAAAAAATAAATTTATTCATCGAACAAGTTCAAATAGTCATATCCATTTGAGCTATTATCTATTTCAAATCGTTATGACATTTTGTTTTGTCATAAAACAATTGTTTCTATTCATACAAAATTATTCAAAATAAAATAATAAAAATTTATCAATATTTTGAAAATTAAGAAGAGATTTAAAACTAAATCTATTTATCGAACCCGTTCTAATAGTTATGATTATTTGAACAATTATCTATCTCAAAACGTTATGATTTTTGTTTTGTCATAAAACAATTGTTTATATTCATACAAGCTTATTTGCAGTAAATTATTGCTAAATTAATAGTATTCTAAAAATTAATAACAGATTTAAAAAATAAATTGTTAGCCTTGAATTGATCCTTATTTTGAAATAACAAAACATTAAAGCTAAATAAACTTGATCAAGATTTTGAAAAAGGATTTATTTAGTACAGTTCTTAAGTTTATATTTTGGTACTAAATAAATAAATATGATTTTCAAAGTTTAAACAAAACTTTTCTTGGTGTCATATTCTCAACCAAATGTATCTTTAAAGATTATTTATTTTAGCTTAAATGAAAGTCAATTGTTGTTTTTAAAGTGAACTTATTACTTTTGGCCTTAAATACATTTTGATAATATTAGTTTTGAGAATCAGATTACTTAAGAAGCTATTTTACAAGAACAAGGTTTCTAACAGTTGAACTTGTTTATTTTTTTGTTATTATTCAAAAGTCTTAATATTTGAATTTTATAGGTTGGAAAGCTCTTTGAGTTAACTTTCTAATGGATCAACAAATCAAAAATCCAATTTTTCTATAGAAAAGATTTTGAATTTTATATAAGACATTTCTACGTTGTCAAAAAAACTGCACAAGGTGTAATTTTGAAAATTCACTATAATTCGTACACAGTGAATTAAGTGATGAACTTTATATGGATAGAAAGCCCTTTAAGTCTAGTTTCTAAATCTTTAAATGGTTTATGATTTGGATTTGTATAACTCAAGATATAATTAAATTAGTGAGTAGAGTGCAGAATAGGAGATAACCACCCAGCTATTGATAGGATCGATCCCCTCATGGAAGGGATCGATCGGTTCTGCGCGAAAACACTCCAACAGCTACTTTTTGGTGCTTCCAATGGCTATTTTCTTCTCCCAAACACTTCCAATGGATACCTCTTAAATTTTTCTATAAATTGGGAACTCCAACACACTAAGAAGATTAATGAATTAAGAGAGCAAGAGCCAATAAGCCACATTTTCATTCTCTCAAAGAATCAAGAGTTTTTAGAGCTTCAAAGTCCATATCTTTGTATTTATTGTATCCAATTTTTATTTGTTGTTCATTCATCATTTTCTTGTACTTAAATTTAGCATACACTTAGCCTTAGAGAGGTTATTCTATTGTTTGCAAAATTACCTTTGATATACAAGGGTGGAAGAGAACAAGAGGTGAGGTATCCTCTTGAGAGTTTTGTAGTGAGATTGGGTAAAATACTACAAAAGGTAGAGGTTTCTATCTTAAGCCATAGAAAGAAAAAGATATGTTGTATTTTCAATTCAAGAATAGTGGATTGAAGCCTTGGTGTGGACAACCAAGAAGAGAGGACCTAGGTGCCTTGTGGAGAAGAACTGAACCTCTATAAATCATTGTGTTTGATTTCTCTATCCCTATCTCCTTACAATTTATTGTTGTTTATATTTGATTTTAGATTCATTAATTGTTATTGTTTGCATTATATTTTCATCAAAAGTGCTTATTGTTTTAATTTCCATTCAACTATATTGAAATCATTTGTTTTGGAAGAATTTGGAAAATCCAATTCACCCCCTCTTGGATCACCATCTAACCTATA
>NW_019167837.1:0-82430 GCF_002303985.1 Durio zibethinus | reverse complement strand
AGACAGAGGAATAGTGAAGCAGGACAAGTATGAGGAAGAACATGACTTTGAATGGTATTAAGAAAGATGACATGATTTGGATAGTTCAAAAGGATCTTTTGTTAATTGTTCTAAATTACATTGGCTAGCATGGTCAGGTATTTATGTAGAATAGAAGAGCATTTCTGTCACTATGAAACATCAACATCAAGTGAAAAAATCTAACTTCAAGACTACGTTTAAGTTAATTTTGTTACGTGATGATTATTAGTCTTTTAAGTTTCAATTGTAAAATGTTTTGAATACAAAAATAATGATGATGATAAGATGATTATAGTAAAAAAAAGATAATTAAAAATATTAAATCAAAATTATATGTAATAAAAATTTAAATTATTTAATATTTATAAAAGTAATAAATTATTATTAAATTATTTTATGTCAAATAATGATTTTATTAATAAATAATTAAAAGTTATTTATTAATTATTATATAATATTATATAATTAAATTTACAAAATTATTTTATTTTTAAGTAAAAAAAAAATAAAAAAATTAAGTGATTAACTTGAAACTGCAAACAAATAAATAAATAAATATAAAAAGGGCAAATGAGTACTAGAACTCAAACCTCCATTGAGCAGTGAAAATCACATCACACTATAAAATTATTTGGATTGCATTTGACAAGTATGTCATTTCGACCAATTAAAAAAAAAAGGTAAGTAAACAATAATAATTAAGAAATTAAAAAATACCGTCATACTTGTTAGCTAAAAAGTTTTAATCCAATCACATCAACAGAAGTGAAATCAAATAATTAATCAAACACATAAGAGATAATAATTTAATGTGATTTGGTACAACTAACCTACGTCCATGGATGATAAATAATATCCACTAGTTGTAGAGAATTACAAACATACAAATCAGATCATCTACCTCACTTAACAATCAATACTCATAAGACACTCCAATCTCTTCTAGTTTATGGAGTATTATTAACCAAACAAACGCGTACCTATGTGCACCCCTTCAATACAACTAAATACATACTCATATACACATACGTATACCTATATGGACCCTCTCAGTCTCCTCTAGTCCATTCACAAACAAACATACACACCCATAAGATGTAAATCTCATACTCTTATGGGGTATCTATCCCACAAAATCTTAACTCTCTTACATCTTTTTCTCATACCCAACCCTATAGAGATTTCATCTATTTATAAGCATACAAACTTGCCTATTAAGAATCATTTTCTTTAAATTTTTCTTCTGCAAGTTAAACTTATCTATTAAGAATCTCTTTCTTTCAGAATTCTTCTTTTGCAAGTCTTCTTGTACATCAAGCAATAACTAATAAATCTCAAACAAATCTTTTATGGGATTTGAGTCATTATTCCTAACAATCTCCACCTTGATTCAAATTCCATCAATCATCTGTCTTCATGCTAGATATGCTTGGCTTCACTTGCAATGAAAGTTACAATATCTTCTCTTATATGTTTCACATTTCATGAAAACCAATCTAATCCTTAAAATATGAACTCGAACTCTTTTTTGAATCGAGCTCCTCTGACTTACCTCTTCCCATGGCTAAACTTTCAGTTTTTCACGTCTCGAACCTTTAACTTATACCACTTGTTAAGGATCACCATACTTGATACCACTTGTTAGGCTAAAAAGCCTCAATCCAATCATACCAGTAGAACCAAAATCAAACAATTAATCAAACAACAAAAGACAATTTAACATGGTTTGGTCAACTAACCTATATCCAGGATGAGAAACAAGATCCACTAGTTGTAGAGAATTACAAACATACAAATCAAATCATCTACCTCACTTAATAATAATACTCATAAGACACTCTCAATCTCTTCTAGTCTATAAAATATTTTAACCCAAACAAATATGTACTCATGTGCACCTTTCAACAAACTAAACACATACCCATATGCACCCATACCTCATACCTCTGTGGATCCTTTCAGTCTCCTTTAATCTACTCACAAATAAACATATATACCTATAAGACATAAATCTTCAGTACTCTTATAGGGTGTCTATTCTACAAAATCTTACAACTTTCTTATACTTTTTTCTCAAACCCAATCTTATAGAGACTTCATCTATTTATAAGCATACAAACTTGCCTATTAAGAATCTTTTTCCTCTTAGAATTTTCTTCTGCAAGTTAAACTTGCCTATTAAGAATCCACTTTTCTCTAAAATTTTTTTTTTTGCAAGTCTTCTTGTCCATGAAGCAATATCTAACTAATCTCAAACAAATCTCTTATGAGATTTGAGTCATTATTCCTAACAATTTTCACCTTGACTCAAATTCCATCAATAATTTATCTTTATGCTAGATATGCTTGGCTCCACCTGTAATGAAAGTCTCACAATCATCTTCTCTTGTATGTTACTGATCATCAATCCTTAAAATATGAACTTGAACTCTTCTCTTGAATGAGCTCCTCTGGACTTACCTTTCCCATGGCTCAAACTTTAGCTTTTCCCTATGTTTCAAACTTTCAGCTCTGAATACCACTTGTTAGTGATCACTACAACTCTAATACCACTTGTTAGGCTAAAAAGCCTCAATCCAATCCAACTAGTGGAAGTGGAAATCAAACAATTAATCAAACACATAAGAGACAATAATTTAATGTGGTTTGGTCTAACTAACCTACATCCATGATGAGGGAAATAAGATCTACTACTTGTAGAGAATTACAAATATACAAATCAAATCATCTACCTCGCTTAACAATCACATACTCATAAGACACTTTCAATCTCCTCTAGTTCTATGGAGTATGTCTAACCCAAATAAACAACGTACCCATATGCACCATTTCAACACAACTAAACATATACCATATGCACCCATACCTCATATCTATGTGGACCCTCTCAGTCTCTTCTAGTCCACTCACAAATAAAACATACACACTTTATAAGACGTAAATCTTTAATACTCTTATAGGTATCTATCCTACAAAATCCTTTAACTCTTGACATTTTTTTTCTCATACCCAACCTTATAGAGACTTTATCTATTTATAGCATACATACTTGCCTATTAAGAATTCTTTTCCTCTCAAAATTCTTCTTTTGCAAGATAAACTTACCTATTAAAATCCCCTTTCTCTCATAATTCTTCTTTTGCAAGTCTTCTTGCCCATCAAGCAATATCTAACAAATCCGAAACAAATTTTTTATGGAATTTGAGTCATTATTCCTAACAATACTTTCTCCATAGTCTAAAAGCAAAAAAAGAGTAAAAAACTCACTGATCACTAATGTCTTTCTATCTAAAAAAAACAAAAAAAAAAAGCTTAAACTTTTTCTCTCTTAAACCCTATTTCCTACTATGAGATCTTAACTTGATGACAAAAAAAAGATTTGGTGGATTTGATTCCAATTTTGAATTCAATTACACATTTGAAATTTGCCAAAAAGTTGAAATCTATTCTTCTCTTTAGCAAAATAAATGAATTTATTTTTGGACTTTTGAAAGCCTGCTTGAAATTCATTACACCCTTCAAATACTTCATCCAACCATAGCCTAGAAGAAGAAATTTAATAAGGCTTGATCCCACTTTCAACAAGAAATATTAGTGTTTTCACATTTTAGTTTTTTTAATTCTTTTAGTCATAACTTTATACTTAACACTCATTGGTTTAGAAATAAAAAAGTAGCCAACATTTCAAACAAATAAAAAAGAAAGAAAAAGTAGACAGAATGATGTAGATCTGCTGCATTTAAAAAAAAAAAAGTCATAAAAGACAAATCAATTGCTTTAAGAAATGCAAACTTTTCAAATTTCAGAAAATTTACATCATAATCAAATTTGTTTATAAAGACGTTTGATTCAAAGAAAGAAGATTATTAATCATAGTTTTATTTTTGATTATTTGATTATTACATTTGGTTATACAATAATTTTGAGCATTGAGAATGTAAGATTATTAGTAATATCAAAATAGGGCTTCAATATCAAATAAATTACATATTAAATTGATACCCACAAATATTTTAACCACGAGCCTTTTTTTGACACCTAACTATGTTCATAGTTAAATTTCTTTCTTTTTCCTTTTTTAGGAAAATAGATTCAAATTTTATTTTAGAGAAAAATAATACATCAATCAACCTAATAAAAATATTTCAATAATTTTTATTTTTCTTGCTTTGCATACCCTTTTAAATGCACTTTGATAACCAAATATACAATATGCATGAGTCCAAATAAATTTGTTTTGCCAAAATACATGACCGCCGCTAATTTCCCTTCCATAAAGAAAGAAAAATAAAATTTAAGAAGGATTAGTGCAAATAAACTTGAAACTGAATTAAGCTCACTGCCATGCATGACGGATCCAGGAATTATAATTGGTGATGCAAATTAATATATATGTACAGTATTATGCATAAAAAGGATATAAATCAAAATTAATTCGTGTAATAAAGATGGACATCTACGCTCATAGTAATTTAGTTTACTTAAGTTTTTATTTCTATTGAGTGTATGTTTTAACTTCATTTGAATTTTTTAATGAAATATAATAATTAATGATAACTTTGTATATATTTTAAAATTTTTTTAATTTATAAAATTAAAATATGTTAAACAAATTTTAATTATTTAAAATTATTATTTTATTTTAAATAATTAATTTTATTATTTAATTAATTTTATTCTTATTTTTAAAAATAATTTGATAAATTTAATTCATACATAAAATTAAAAATTAATTAAATAAAAATGTGCCAGATAGATAAAAATATAGTTTATATAAAATAGTTTAGTACGAAAAATATAGTTTAATATTAAAAAGATTACAATTTTCAAAAAATTATAATCTATATAAAAGGACGGCGATTTGTTAAAAAATCATAGTCTATATAGATAATTTTGTAGTTTAATATACCTAAAAACTTTGATTTTTGAAAAAAAAATCAAAGTCTAATATAAAAAAAAAATTATAACTTTTTAAAAAAATCGTAATCTAATAGTAAAAAACCGTAATTATTAAATTTTTTTCAAGTACCCTAGCTGCCTCCAATCAACTGTGTTTTTTTTTTCCCACCACAATAAGAAATGAAAAGAAAAAAAGAAAGATTAGAAACATCTCAATTGACGCCAACGTCAATTGGAGGAAGGACTTCATAAGTCTTTAGGAAGTCTTTTAAAACTAGAATAAGAGTAATATCACCACCCACCTGCCCCAAGCCTAGTTAGCTGCCTTTCTACGTAATAAGAAAAAAAAAACGTAAGAAAGGAAAGACAAGAAAAAGTAGAAATATCTAAAAATTGACGCCAATGTCAATTGGAGGAAGACTTGAGATGTCTTTCCAGAAGTGTTTCACGTCATTCATGATTTACGTGGGTTTGCATTCCAGAAATAGATATTGGACCGGTGAGATTGTTTACATCAAAGAGAAGTAGAGAAAGTAAACTCAACCTTCGGATTTTAGGTGGAATACTTCCAGAGAAATTATTCTGTGACAGCCAAGCCCAGTGAGCTTGGAAAGGTTTCAGACCTGCTCCAGGAATAGAAACCACTTATATCGTTTATAAGAGAAAAAGATGCAGGAAAACGAACTCAACCTCCCTATTTCTTGTAGAATGGAAACCATTGCTCTCATTATTGATAAGGAAATAACTCAAGACTTTTCAATAAGCCAATTTCGGATAAGAATATCCCAGAAAAAGTATTTTATGACAAGTGAGGTAGGTGAGCTTAGAAAGGTTCCAGTACAAATAAACTCTATGGTCTATATATATCTATATAAATAATAATTAAATTATTAAGTGAAGATACCAATGCTATAAACTATAAATCGCCAGTCAAATCAATATATAAAATAATTAATTCTTAAATATGTGTAAATTTTTTTTTTCATTTAATTTGATTCAAGTCAATCTTTTATCTAGTATAGAATCTTATCCAATTCTTTTTGCCTCTCATTTTTAACGTGTTCACGATACATGTTCATGGTACCAATTAAATTATAAGTCGGACTATAAGCAAGAATTGTCAACATTATGGTACAATAAAAAGACTCAAATGAATTAAATAAAATTTTGTAAGTGAAACTTTAAAATCATACACATTTCAATCTCAATTTTTAAAATTTAATAGTTATTTTATTTTATTAGGATAAAAATTAAAATTTTCATCAAATTTGGATAAGATTGACATCTTTTAGTGTAATGAGAATAAGTTAGAGTCTATTTAAATGGATAATAAAAATTGATTCAGGTAAAATTGAAAATTACAGTGAATTTGAATATTATATTTATTATATTAAAATTAATTGTGAATATAAGTATTTCGATGCAAATGAATCGTTGAAGCGAGTTGAATTATAGTTAAAAAAGAAATAACCATTAAACATATTAGATTAAAATTTGATATAATAAAAAATTTAAATTATTTAACATTATAAAATTAATAAATAATTGAAAATTCATTAAATTATTTTTATATCAAATAATAATTTTATTGATAAATAATTAAAACTAATAAAAATAATAATATATCAAATGATATTTTTCTTTATTTTTTATTAATGATGTAGTTATCTATTTTAATTAAAATACTAATACAATATAATATAACACTAAATTTTATGTTTAGTTTATAATATAATATTTAGTTATTAATTTTTTATATAATATTAAAATTTATAAAACAATAATTTTTAATTCATCATATAATAATAATTTTATTTATTTATAAGTTTATTATATAATAAAATTTTTCATTATATTAAATTAAAAAATTATTTCATAATTTATTAATTAAATTAAAAAAAATCTGGTTACATCAGTCAAATTGAGCATCTAAAATAAAAGCATAAAGGGATAAAATAAAGAAATTTTTTAGAAGACATTTCATTTAAAAATAACTGACCTTAAATAGAGAGTTTTTTCATAATAAAATAAATTGTTGTGTTATGTGGTATTAATAAAAACAACAATAGCAACTAAATACAAAAATATACAGTATGAATTGTATGACATAATTTTATAATAATATTGGATAGAAATTTATAAATTATAACAATAATATGATTTATAATTAATTTTATGACATAGAAAATTATTATCAATTTCAACAAATGCAAAATGATACATAAAATTGCTGCAAACGGAAAACCAAAACAAAGTGCAACCTTATCATTACAATTTATTGAGTTCTGAGCTAGCAAAATTTTAGGTAACTAATCCTAACACTATTCAATGTAAATCCAAGATAACTTATATTTGACATCTGTGATCTATTCTGACTTTGAATGGAAAACTTCTTTTCATCATAGATTTTTTGTTAAAAAAAAAAATCAATGTTGATTTAATCAATGGATTAAAAATTTAAGGGGAGAAAAGTGAAGACATTATAAATATGTTATTTTTTTAATGTGTGTTTGAAAAGAAAACTTGAAAAATAGATAAAATATATATTTTTTATTTATTATTTGATAAATTTAATATGTAAGCTAAATAGGGATAACATGAAGTGAAAAAGTTAAAAGTTGAATTTATTTCAAATAAGATTTGAAGCTTTGATTCTTATGATATTTTATTTAATATCTTCGAATCAAGTTATTTGGTAATTGAAACGAAATTATAACTTTAAAATTCATATTGAATTCCAAAATATAAATAAATGGATTAATAATTTTTTATCAAACTATTAATTTTAACACTAAAATAAATGTTATGGTTGAAATTTACAGCACTTGCAACTTAACTGCCCTGCCCTGGTTAACCTTCTTTCTCCTTTACAACATATAAAATAAACGTAAGAAAGGAAAAGAAAGAAAAAGTAGAAACATTTCAATCGATGCCAATGTCAATTGTAGGAAGACTTCGAAAGTCTTTATTCATCCAAAAAGAAGTAGATCAAGTCTACTTCCAAAAACAACATCAATACTTTAGACATTAAATAGTTTAATCAAAACTACTTAACCACAATACATTTAACTCACAATTTGAAGACCCTCAGGAGTTACATATAGCCCGATCTTTAGAAGAAATATGAGTCGAAAGTGAGTTGTCAATTTTTAATTGAATTGTCTATTTGATGGAACCAAAAATGGCATAAATTAAAAGATTTTATTATATATTAATGAGCCAAATTTGAAAATTTTAAATAAAATTGATAGATTTTTTAATAGGTATTTTTACTAGAAATTTTAACAGAATTTCTATCGTTAAATAAGTATTAATCAAATTTGAATTATAAATATATTTTCAATAATTATTGTATATATTATTAATTTTCTCTCTGAACTTTATCAATCTATTGATTTGATTTTTTATTAACGTTATTATTAAATTATTTTTAATAAAAAATTTTACAAACTTTATTTTAAAACTTTATTTATATGTTACCTACAGTGCAATACTGCATAAACCATGCATGTGGGAAAAAAAAAGGCCAATATTTTTCTTCCTATAGTAGACAGAAATGCAAGAAAGTAATAAATTAAGGATTATCATTTTATGCATCAGCTATAATTTTATATATTGCTAATAAAAATTTTGAAATTTAAAAACGATGCTATAATTTTATATATTGATAATGACATTTTTAAATTTAAAAATGAGATAAGGTAGTGGGCACAAATTTATTTAATTTTAATAATTAATTTTGTAATTTAACAAATATATTTTAGTGGAATACTTGTCAACACTCTAATTCTACTATCATTATGTAGTATAATTTTTAATTTAATAAATATATTATTGCACAAAATTTTAAAAATGTTTAAATAACATTAATATGTTTTTTAAATAGGTATTTATACTAAAAATTTCTAGGTATCTGTTGTTTTATTTTGAGAATGTGAAATTTGTTGGTAAATGGAAAAAAATAGGTAAGTTAGAGGCTTATAAGGGTTTTGATGAAAGTTTTGGATTTAGAAGCAAAAAATCGGTTTATGCATATATATATATATATATATATATATATATTGATTAAAACCTAATTAGTTTGTTTTTGCGCCACCTCCCTCACTTTGTATTTACATTGCAAATTGAACTCCAATTAGGAGTATATCTCTAATAGGGTTTAGGAAATTGCTATACAGGGCAATTAGTTAATTATTTTTGTTTTTCAAATTAAAAATTTGTTTCATTTTCATATGAAGGAGCATTATTTGTATACATTTAAGTAATTGTAATCAATTTAATTAATAGAGAAGTATTATAATGTCAATGTCTCTGAACAGTAAGTAAGAATTAAATGTGCATATATAATAATTTATGGAGAGGAATCAACTTACACTAATTTAAAGTTAAAAAGTTATATATATTTTTTTAATTGTTGATTTCAATAGATTCAACAGATTATAAAAATAAATCAAAAAGAAAAAAAATGATTTAATCTTATCCTTTGGGTCTATTAAAATTAATGATTAAAAAAAGTTTAAAATTTTTTTGTGCAAGTTGATCTCTTCCCATAATTTAAAAATGAAAAGTTTGAATTTTTTATAAAATAAAGTTTAAAATGGTAATTTTAAACGAAAGCAAAGGAATACATATGCACACATATACATAGGGAACTTAGGTGCTAATTTTAATATAAATGGTTATTTATTAAAAACTCCACCCACAAGGTATAAGATAATGTTTTATCATTTGCTATATGAATTAATATATATCATTCCCATACTGTCATTCAAATAAAATTGCAATAGAAAAATGCATTAATGTATTTAAATTGGTAAAGAAAGTAAATTCATAAAAAAATATTTTGAAAGAAATATATTTTCATCGATCAATCATCATTATTATTATTATCTCTTTCTAAATCTAATACCATGAATACTGTTGTTTAAATTTAATTATTTTATTTATTGAATACTGAAATATCTATTTTATTTTAATATGTCAAACATGTTTTTATTTGATTAAAGAAATTAACAGAAGTATTAAGTTGCAAATGAAAAAGAAAAACCAAGATAATTAATTTGTCAAAAGCTTAAATATAAGGAATTAAAAAAATTTATTTTCTTAATTCTTATGTTTTTGAAGTTTAACAAATAATCAATAATATTATGAATACTAATTTAACTCAATGACATAAAATATTTACGAAAAGTTAATTTCAGTATTCATGTTAAAATAAACAATCACAAATTTTTTGGTTCACAATTATTTAACTAGTAGTTAATCAATATATTCATTAAAGCTACAACCTAATTAAGATTCATTACTCCATCATTATAGTTATTAATTAATAAAATAAAAATATAATAAATATTAATTAGATAAAAGAAATAATAAACAAAACTAGAAAAAACTTAAAATAATATTAATTAAATATTACATTGGTTCCAAAAGGACATCTTTCTAATTACAATTTGAGGCTCTAAATTACAGATCTCTAGTTCAAATTATGAAATAAGATCTGAGATTGTGGACATCAATTTGTCCAGGAAAAAAACACAAAGTACGTATAAATACGAAATACAAAAAAAATGAAAATAAAAATGAAATAATACAAAAAAATATGAAAAAATACATCGAAAAAAAAACAAGCCAGAACAGCCAAAAAAATAAAGGATGGCAGTGGTGCCATCCCCGGCACCACTGCCACCACCTGTGTCATCAGACCACCAGACCCTACATGCCACCACCCGTGATCGCCAGACCCTACCTTCCGTTGACGAAACTGGCGGATATGGCCAAAAGTAATAAAAGAGGCATGGGCTCGTGCTTACACCCATGCGAGCCCCATGCCCTTCCCCCAAAAACGCACATGGCTGGAGCTCTATAAATAGAGCTCCTGGCGAAAGAAAAAAAAAAAAAAAAGAAAGGAGACGCTGCCAAAAAAAGAAAAAAAACACAAAAAAATATACACAGTCCTCCCCGTAGGGAGGAACCCAGCGCCGAGCTTTCTGCACGAAGAAGAAAGAAAAAAAGAGTTAGAACACTAAAAGTTATAGTTTCACCGAAACTTCCCCAGCAGATCTAGGGATTTTGTGACCTTTTCTGGTGAAAAGAACATTGGATCTGTGTTCAGAGGATCAAAAGAAGTTTGTGAGAGATTTTTAGAATTTTTCGACACCGTCGACGGCGGTCGGAGCTCGCCGTCGGCAAGGACTGCGGCGGCCGTCGCGACGGACGGCCACCGGCCCCAGGTCGGCTGGGAAGAGAGAATCAAAAAAAAGATGAGGTTTTTTTTTGCTGAGAAAGGGAAGAAATGAATGAAAAAAAAAAATCTTTAACTTTTATATAAACCGTCAGAACCAAAACGATGCCGTTTCATTAAAGGCCCAAAACGACGTCGTTTAGACGAAGGAGGATTCGCGCGTCAACCCGCGACCCGACCCAGGGTCCGCGCAACCGACCCGATGACCCACTTCTCCATCAGCCGCTGACCGGTCCATCTGAATCGGTCCAGACCGCCCAGGCCGATCCGGACCGCGCTTGAACCATTGCCAGACCGAACCAAACCGCCAGACCGAACCGCCGAACCGAACCGTACGTTGACCGGACCGTTGACCGGTCCGGTTCAGGTAAAAAATTTTTTTTTTTTTTTTTTTTTATTTTTCTTATTTTTTATATATTATTTTATTAATATTTATGCATATTAAAATGATTATATTTGTTAGATTAAATGATGGAATTGTGGTTAATTTTTTGTGTAATTATGTTAATTTTTAAAATAAACTTTAAAAACAATAATATAAAAATAAATTTAATAATAATAATAAACTAACAAAAATGTAGGAAAATGAAATTTTTATCCGACGATGAGATTCAAAGGTATTCCGAGTAGTGATGCCTATGAAATCTCTAGGTGAGAAGATTTTTTGTAAAATATTACCAGTGTATTGGAATATTTATAGAAAATCTTCAATATAATAAAAATTTCACTTTTCTTCAAATAAAAATTTCATTTTTTTTAATAATAAATAAAAATTGATTAATATATTAAAAATAAGTAATAAAAATAAGAAGGAAAGAAATTTAATCCAATGATGGGATTCTAAAGTATTCCGAGTAGAGATGCTTTAAGAAACTCTAGGTGAGAGTATTTCTTAAAATATCTACCAGCGATATTGGAATATTTATAGAAAATTTCAATATAATTAAATTCCTTTTTTCTTCAAAATTTATTTTTAATTAAAAAATTAATAAAACAATTAATGAAATTTTTGAAAAAGATGTGTGCATTCAACATTATTTGATAACTATATTTTCATGGGTACATAACTAAACGAGTGATATAAATTTCATAGAAAAGTAAATTTTCAGACTCAAAAGATTATTTCTAAAAGTTTATTCGTAAAATTTAAATAATCTTATAATTTCGAACATAAATTCAGTTTCTTAGAATAGATTCTTCTTGTTAAGAAGTCTTTAATGTTACAGTTCTCTAAGAATTATTTCAATAAAAAGGATTTGATTTATTTTTTCTCGAGATATTTTTTTTAATAAATAAAAAAATCAAGAAAATTTTTTTTTCGAATATTGAAAATAGACTGTTTGTGTTAAAATCAAAGGATAACATGTAGTTAATTCGTACCGTTTTTAACGGGCGTTGTGGGGGTGCTAATCCTTCCCCACACGTAACCGACTCCCGAACCCAGACTGTTTCGCAGACCATAAAATTATCTTTTTAATAAATTTTAATTAATTTTAAGATTTCATTAAAAAGATATGTTTTAATAGGTGGCCAATCGCACCTAGCCAAAAAAGATTGGTGGCGACTCCGTTAGTTTTTTTTATTTTGTTTCCAAATTCATCGGGCGGACACAAAACCGTTACGACAGCTTGGCGACTCCGCTGGGGACGCCTTTTGTTTTCGAGAGTCAGGCCAAAATTAACTACTTGTTATCCTCAAATTTTGATTTAAATAGTCTTAATCAATTTCTTAGTAAAAAAAAAAAGGTAAAAAAAAAACAAAACCAAACAAAACAAAACAAATCAAATAAAAAGCAAAAAATTCACATACATTTATCTTACTATGCCTCTTATGTTTTATTTTATATATTGCTCAATAAATTAGGATATATTTGCACACAATGGCACGATGCATCTCATACATGAGCTCTATACCCGGGCTCCGTCCTTTATAGGAGGAAGTAAAGTACCTATGCTCTCGTGAGGTGATAACCTCCGCAATGGCAAGCGAAATACTTCCACTCGAATTGAACCCTTTCCGTTCGTAGCCTGTAATGGGTGAGGATCGGGGTGCCTTACTAGTCCAATATGGACGACAGTGAGGAACAATTTGGGAACCTTTAGACCCTGTCAATCCAAACCCAGCATATAATAAGCCTAGGAAACCAGCCTTATGTAGAGCCCGTCCACCTTCTTGTAGAAAATACCTAAGAATAAAAGTTGTGTATAATACGAAACAAAACAAACAAAAAAAATCTCAAAACAAAAAAAACAAAAAAAAAAAAATGTTTTTTTCTTAAACCACATCCTCACACTAACTCAATTTTGTTTCTTTCTCTTTTTCTTTTTGCATTAATCATATCAAATATTTTTTTTTTGCATTCATGCATCATTTGCATCATTTTTTAAAAAAAATTTTTTCAAAAATAAAATTTAACACATAGCATTCTAATTTTTTTTTTTCAAAAAAAAACTTTGTGGTAATAAAGGTTCAAGAATAGCTCGCCCATCAAAAATTTCGGTCCAACCTACTCGTCATTCATACAATACCAGGACACAGACAAGAATCATGGAGCAAGAACAGCCAGTCGATTTGAGAGAATTGAAAAGCTCAAGAAGAACTAAAGGAGATCTTAGCCAATAATGGATATGCTCAAGAAACTTGACAAGGAAAAGCAGTGGAAGAAAATCCTAGCTTTCAAGAGCAATCGCCAGATATGGTAGATCCTGTCTATCCTCCAGGGTTTGAGCCACGACTGAACCAACCTTCACAAGGAACTAGAGTACCAATTCCTACTCCTGGTGGATATCCTAATCCTTATCCAGGAATGACATCCACACTTGCTCCAGGACAATTTCAAAATTTTGTTAATCCCATTATGATGGAAAGAC
Source organism: Durio zibethinus (assembly GCF_002303985.1). Next base: position 68,396 of record NW_019167837.1, on the reverse strand, counting down.
CACCTGAGCCAATCCTAGTTCCCGATTTGGATGATCCCAAAGAAAGAGAAAAGCTAGGGATGCAGACGCCTGAAAAGGTAGAAGATACCAGTGCTCGGGAGAAGATGAAGTTATTGGAAGAAAGGCTTAGGGCTGTAGAGGGAATGAATTTTTATGGCTCCACAGATGCGGCTGACCTTTGTTTAGTTCCAGACGTGGTAATTCCAACTAAATTCAAGGTCCCTGAATTTGAAAAATATGATGGCACAAAATGCCCAATGACCCACATCATCATGTATTGTCGAAAGATAGCAGCATATGCTCGAGACGAGAAGTTGTTAATGCACATATTTCAAGATAGTCTCACGGGTTCTGCAGCTAGATGGTATGTCCAACTAGATAGAACTCGTATTCGTTCTTAGCAAGAGCTTACAAAGGCATTCCTTACACAATATCGCCATGTCACGGATATGATTCCAGATCGTCTATCTCTTCAAAGCATGGAAAAGAAAGTAACTGAAAACTTCAAGGAGTATGCACAAAGGTGGAGAGATGTGGCTGCACAAGTTCAACCTCCTCTCACTGAAAAGAAACAACTGTTTTATTTGTGAACACCTTGAAAGCACCATATTATGAGAGATTGATAGGCAATGCAACCAAGAACTTTACAGATATGGTGATATCAGGTGAGATCATTGAAAATGCCATAAAAATGGTAAGCTCGATGTGGAGAGACAAGTGGAGCAAGAAAAGTGGAGCTCCTAAAAAGAAAGAGAATGAGGCCCAAGCAGTAAATATGGGGCAACAATTCAGAGGTTTCACACCTACTCTGTACCAGTCTACCAAACCCATTACCCTTCTGTAAACCATGTTACATCCACCCCCCATTCATATCAATCATACCAGTCATTACCACAACCAGCTTATTCACCCCGTTTTCAGCCATCCTTTCGAACACCCACTTATTCCTATAATCGTCCTGTTATACCTATAAGACCAGACTGGAGACCTAATAGTGGTCCAAGAGCCCCAAGAAATACCCAAGAAAAACTCACTTTCGATCCCATTCCCATGACATATACAGATTTGTATCCTCGACTTGTTGAGAAACATTTGCTTGCTCCTGTTATCATTGAACCTATGAAACCTCCGTTTCCCAAATGGTATGACCCCAATGCACATTGTGATTATCACTATGGGAATCCAGGTCATTCCACTGAGAACTGTACTGCTTTGAAACGTAAAGTACAAGGGTTAATCAATGAAGGAGTATTAAATTTTGATACCAGCCAACAAGGGACTCCAAATATCAATGGGAACCCTCTACCAAATCATACCAGACCATCAATAAATGCTTTGGTTGATGGGCAAACAAGCTATGTGAAAAGAAGAATAGAAGAGGTCAAAACTCCTATGGCTAAGGTGTTCGAAGTATTGGTCAAAGCTGACATGTTGAAGCCAATAGAACCTCAAAATTGCTCTGAAATAATAACTCAACTGAAAGCTGCAATTATCACAGAGGTGTTCTGGGGCATTCTATCGAAAATTGTCACCAATTTCGTCAAGAGGTGCAAAAATTGATGATGAGGGTCGAATAGAGTTTTACCAAGAAAGAGAAGAGTTGGTGAAAGCTGAAGTGTCTACCATTGATTCAAAGAATAAGTTTGTACGTAGACCGGTAACTATCTATTATGATGAAAAGCCAACATCAAAGCTAGAAAAGCCCGTCTCTCGACCAGTGGTGACAATTAAAGTTCTGGCCCTTTTTCATATCAGAATGATAAAGCAGTACCTTGGAAGTATGATTATGATGTCGTAGTCAACCCAGATACTGCCAACATAACGGGTGTAGGAGGCATAACTCGAAGTGGGAGGTGTTATACCCCAGAAGCTCTAGAAAAAGCTAGAAAGGAAAAAGCCAAGGTAGGAGAAAAAATGAAAGTCAGAGTGGTCTTGACACAACCCTAGAAAAAGAATGGCAGAAGCCAGTATCTGAGAGTGAAGCAGGTGAATTTTTGAAGTTAATAAAACATAGCGAGTATAGCGTGGTAGAACAGCTTAACAAGATGCCAGCTAGAATTTCGCTATTGTCATTATTGCTCAGTTCAGAGTCACACCGTAATGCTTTGCTGAAAGTGCTAAATCAAGCATATGTGTCTCACAATGCTTCTGTTGAATATGTGGAACAGCTTGTTGGCAATCTGACAATTTCAAACTATATCTCTTTCAGTGATGAAGAAATTCCTCCTGAAGGTAGAGGAAGTACCAAGGCTCTTCACATTACTGTGAAATGTAAAAGTCATATAATGGCTAAGGTTTTGATTGATAATGGCTCATCCATCAATGTTATGCCTGTGACTACTTTGGCAAAACTCCCTATTGATGGATCTTATATGAAACCTAGTCATATGATAGTGAGAGCCTTTGATGGAACTAGAAGAGAGGTGCTAGGAGATATAGAAGTGCCATTACAGATTGGCCCATGCACTTTCAATGTGAATTTTCAAGTCATGGACATCTCTCCTTCATACAGTTGTTTATTGGGTAGGCCATGGATCCATATGGCAGGTGCTATTCCATCCTCATTACATCAAAAAGTCAAATTCATTGTTGAAGGGAAGCTAACATGTGTGGCATGAGAAGAAGATTTATTGGTAACTTAACCGATAAACACTCCTTATGTGGAATCAGCAGATGAAGCTTTAGAATGCTCTTATCGGTCCTTCGAGATTGCCAATGCAACATATATAGCTGAAGGATCTAAATTGTATTCGCCACACTTGTCTACGATGACTAAAATGGTAGTCAAACAGCTTACCAAGATGGGATGGCGACCTAAAGTTGGACTTAGGAAGAACCTGCAAGGAATCACAGAGCCATCGATCATATATGAAAAGAAAGACAGATTTGGCTTGGGATATAAGCCAACGAGAGGGGACAGAACAAGAATGATGAATGAAAAAAGAGATAAGAGGATAGCTAATCTTAAGGGATATGAGCTGGAGTCAGAGCCCATAGTCATTCCATACCTCTATGATTCTTTTCACTCGGGAGGATACATTTATCCAGATTTACCGGGAGCCCCAAGCGCAGGATTCGAGGAAAAATTTTCAGAGATGACCATTCAAATGGTGGATGATGAAGAAAAGAAGAGTAAAAGTGAAGAGCTGTTCGTGTACCCTTGTCCTTCAGATTTTGAGCTGGATAATTGGAAAGTTACAGAGCTGCCTGTTGTTTTTAAAACTTTGGAAAAGTAATGTATTATGAACTTTAAATCCCTAATTACTTTCTATGAGTATTGGAAGATCTTTTATGGTGTGTTTATGTTTGTCGTTTTAATAAAAGACTTAGAAGATGCATCCACATTTTTTCTATTGTTTTTATCTTCATTTTACCTTTCATTCTTTTCTCTCCTACATTTTCTTGCCATTCCATTTTTGTGTGCCAATATTCTCTTCATCTTACCCTTTGCAGGGTCTCAAACAATGAACACGAAGATAATCATGACAATAATCTCAGAATTGATTTCGAAAACTTAATTCATGTTGACGAACTTGATAATGAGGAAGATTCAGATAACTATACACTGCCTCTTGATTTGTTAAAATTAATGGAACATGAAGATAAGCCAATTGAACCCCACCAAGAAATTACTGAATCAGTAAATTTGGGAGATGGTGAGAATAAAAGAGAGGTCAAAGTTGGTACATCTCTTTTACCAGCTGAAAGACAGAAGCTAGAAGATGCTCTGAGAATATGTAGATGTGTTCGCATGGACTTACCAGGATATGCCAGGACTCAGCACTGATATTGTAGAGCACAAGTTACCTTTAAAACCAGGATGTAAGCCGATGCAGCAAAAGCTAAGGCGCATGAAACCAGAGATGCTGCTGAAAATTAAAGAGGAAGTGAAGAAACAATTCGATGCTGGATTTTTGAAGTGGCAAAATATCCTGAATGGGTAGCCAACATAGTGCCAGTTCCTAAGAAGGATGGAAAAGTGAGAATGTGTGTCGATTATCGAGATTTGAATAGAGCAAGCCCTAAGGATAACTTTCCTTTACCTCACATCGATACTCTAGTGGATAATACTGCTAGGCACTCCACATTTTCCTTTATGGATGGTTTCTCAGGCTATAATCAGATCAAGATGGCTCGAGATGATATGGAGAAAACTACATTTGTGACCATGTGGGGAACATTCTGTTACAAAGTCATGCCTTTTGGGTTGAAAAATGCTGGTGCTACTTATCAAAGAGCAATGGTGACTCTTTTTCATGACATGATGCATAAAGAGATAGAAGTGTATGTGATGATATGATTGCAAAATCTCGTGAAGGAGAAGGATCATATAGTCAATCTCAAAAAGCTGTTCGACAGGTTGAGAAGATTTCAGTTGAAGTTGAATCCTGCCAAATGTACATTTGGAGCCAAATCAGGAAAACTATTGGGCTTTGTAGTCAGTGAAAAAGGAATTGAAGTGGACCCGGATAAGATACAAGCCATCCAAAACTTATCTCCTCCTCTTACCCCAAAAGAAGTGCGAGGTTTCCTAGGGAGACTAAACTATATTGCTCGTTTCATCTCTCAACTCACTTATAAGTGCGATCCTATTTTCAAGCTTCTCAGAAAATATGATCCAGAAGAATGGAATGATGAATGCCAAGAAGCTTTTGATAAGATCAAAGAATACTTGTCAAATCCACCTGTGTTGGTGCCTCCAATCTCGAAAAAACCTTTGATCTTATACTTAACAGTGCATGAAAATTCCATGGGATGTGTGCTGGGGCAAAGAGATGAAACTGACAGGAAGGAACGAGCAATATACTACTTGAGCAAAAAATTCACTGATTATGAGTCCAAGTATTCACCATTAGAGAAGATATGTTGTGCATTAGCCTGGACAACTCGAAGGCTTAGACAATATATGCTTTATCACACTACTTGGCTCATTGCAAAGTGGGATCCTATTAAGTATATCTTCGAAAAACCTTCATTGACAGGAAGAATAGCGCGATGGCAAGTTATGCTTTCAGAATACGATATCATTTATGTGACTCAAAAAGCTATAAAAGGAAGTGCTATAGCCGAGTTCCTTGCTGATCATGCTATTGAAAATTATGAACCCATGAACCTGGAGTTCCCTGATGAAGATGTGATGGCCATTGAAGAAAATGAACCTGTTGAAAATTCTTGGAGGATGTATTTCGATAGAGCTGCTAATGCTTTGGGTCATGGTATTGGGGCAATTTTAATATCTCCTGATGGGCACTATTATCCCATTACAGCCAGGTTAAATTTTAATTGCACAAACAATGTGGCTGAATATGAGGCCTGTGTTATGGGTCTACAAGCAGCAATTGAAAAGAAGATCAAAGTATTAGATGTGTTTGGAGATTCAGCTCTAGTCATCTATCAGTTACGAGGAGAATGGGAAACCAGAGATTCTAAGTTGATACAGTACCATAAGTACATCTCTCAATTGGTTAAACAATTCGAAGAAGTTCAATTCGAGCATTTGCCTAGAGAGAAAAACCAAATTGCTGATGCACTGGCTACTCTAGCTGCAATGATTAAAATAGATGCAAATACTGAAATTCAACCCATCAAGCTGGATGTGAAAGATGAACCAACGCATTGTTCAGGTGTTGAAGAAGAAGTTGATGGAAAACCATGGTATCATGACATCATGCAATACATTAAAAGCCAGCAATACCCAGAGCATATAACAGAAAATGATAAGAGAACCATCAGAAGGTTGGCTATGAGTTTCTTTCTTGACGGAGAAGTTCTCTATAAAAGGGGTCGAGATCAAGTACTCTTAAGATGTGTGAATACAGCTGAAGCGAAAAAGATTATTGAAGAAATACATGATGGAGTTTGTGGGTCACATGCAAATGGTCATATGATGGCTAGACAAATTATGAGGGCTGGATACTATTGGTTGACAATGGAGAGTGACTGTATTGGTTATGCCAAAAAATGTCATAAATGTCAGATTTATGCTGACAAGATTCATGCTCCGCCATTAACATTACATGTTCTAGCTCCTTCCTGGCCATTCTCTATGTGGGGCATGGATGTCATTGGTCCCATTACTCCAAAAGCTTCGAATGGGCATAGATTCATTTTTGTGATGATTGATTATTTCACCAAATGGGTAGAAGCTGCATCATATGCTAGCGTGACCCGATCTGTGGTATGTAAGTTCATAAAAAGAGAGATAATATGCAGATATGGGCTTCCAGAGATAATTATTTCTGATAATGCCAAAAACTTGAACAACAAAATGATGAATGAAGTATGCACTCAGCTCAAGATTCGCCATCGTAATTCGGCACCATATCGTCCGAAAATGAACGGGGCAGTGGAGGCTGCGAATAAGAATATCAAAAGAATCCTGGAGAAAATGACTAAAAATTACAAAGATTGGCATGAGAAGTTACCTTTTGCCTTGCATGCTTATAGAACGTCAGTCAGAACATCTACTAGGGCCACACCATTCTCTTTGGTATATGGAATGGAAGCTGTGCTACCGGTCGAAGTAGAAATTCCCTCACTTAGAGTCTTGATGGAGGCAAAGTTAGAGGAAGCAAAATGGGTTCGAAATCGCTACGAGCAGTTAAACCTCATTGAAGAGAAAAGATTGTCAGCACTTTGTCATGGTCAATTATATCAAAAGAGGATGATGAGAGCACATGACAAGAAAATTCATCTTCGTTGTTTTAGAGAAAGAGACTTAGTGCTAAAAAGAATCCTTCCAAATCAACATGATAATCGGGGGAAATGGACACCAAATTGGGAAGGCCCGTATGTGGTGAAAAAGGCCTTTTCTGGTGGGGCATTGATTTTGGCAGGAATGGACGGAGGAGATTTGCCTACCCCAATAAATTCAGATGTTGTGAAAAAATATTTTGCTTAAAAAAAAAGGGTAAAAAAAAAAAAAGAAAAAACAAAGAAAAAAAAATGATGACTTATCTAAGCTGAAAACCTGAAAAGGCGACTTAGATGTGAAGCAGAAGCATCATCAAGAAAAGATCCCATAATGCAGGGGCAAGTGTAGTTTGACGAACTCTGAATGATCAAAGAAGTCATCTGATTTAGTTTTAGAGAAAGAATCTGAGAATATTTTGTCCATGATTATCTTGTGATCATTATTTGGGTACCTTTGTTTCAACTCAAACATTTTGACATGCACTTGTTATCAGCCATATGAAATACATTATCTTTCCTTTGAAAATAATGCCTATCCATTCCTTTATCCTTATCTGATATTGTTTGTTCATCGTACAAGTGAATAAGAGAAATGTGTGATTGTATTTTATTTGTCTTGGACTTAAAATGATGAAAAGAAAAACAAACATGAAAGATCTTAGCATTAATTTTTAAAAGCTGACAAAGGCAAATGAAAAAGGATGAGGAAAACATGACAAGATATTGATGTTACAGACCTTTGAAGAAAAATATTGTGGTCAGATGTTGAGAACAGATTGGTCATAGAAGAATTCGGATAAAAGAAATCGAAAGCGAGATATTTCGAGAACCTTTTTACTATAATGAACGATTTTAACTGCATTACATGCATTGCATTATGAGCACTCAGTACATGCACCCATGATAAGTTGTAACAAAGGTAGAAAATTTCCATTTCTTAATCAAAGACAAGATTTTGGTAAAGACAATGATCAAACAAAGGAATTCAAAAGAGAGAAATTTACTTGTTCAAAAATGAGAACTCAAATTTGAAAAAGAAGAGAGAATTTTAAAGTTGTTGAGCCTCTGTTGAGAGGAGCCCTTTTCAGATGAGAATTTTAAAGTTGTTGAGCCTCTGTTGAGAGGAGCCCTTTTCAGATGAGAATTTTAAAGTTGTTGAGCCTCTGCTGAGAGGAGCTTTTTCAAATGAGATTTTAAAGTTGTTGAGCCTCTACTGAGAGGAGCTTTTTCAAGATTTTAAAGTTGTGGAGCCTCTGTTGAGAGGAGCTTTTTCAAATGAGATTTTAAAGTTGTGGAGCCTTTGTTGAGAGAAGCTTTTCCAAGATGAGAATTTTAAAGTTGTGGAGCCTCTGCTGAGAGGAGCTTTTTCAAGATTTTAAAGTTGTGGAGCCTCTGTTGAGAGGAACTTTTTCAGATGAGATTTTAAAGTTGTGGAGCCTCTGTTGAGAGGAGCCTTTCTAAGATGAAATTTTAAAGTTGTGGAGCCTCTGTTGAGAGAAGCTTTTTCAAGAGAAGGGATTTTAAAGTTGTGGAGCCTCTGTTGAGAGGAGCTTTTCCAAGATGAGAATTTTAAAGTTGTGGAGCCTTTGTTGAGAGGAGCTTTTTCAAGAGAAGGGATTTTAAAGTTGTTGAGCCTCTGCTGAGAGGAGCTTTTTCAAATGAGATTTTAAAGTTGTTGAGCCTCTGCTGAGAGGAGCCTTTTTCAAGATTTTAAAGTTGTTGAGCCTCTGCTGAGAGGAGCCTTTTCCAAGATTTTTAAAGTTGTCGAGCCTCAAGTGAGAGGAGCATTTTCAAAAAAAATCATTTGGATTCTGGACAAAATTGTTGTCTTTGTCTTTGCCCTATTACTGATTACCAGTAATGTGCAAAGAGGGGCAGCTGTGGACATCAATTTGTCCAGGAAAAAAACACAAAGTACGTATAAATACGAAATACAAAAAAAATGAAAATAAAAATGAAATAATACAAAAAAATATGAAAAAATACATCGAAAAAAAAACAAGCCAGAACAGCCAAAAAAAAATAAAGGATGGCAGTAGTGCCATCCCCGGCACCACAGCCACCACCTGTGTCATCAGACCACCAGACCCTACATGCCACCACCCGTGATCGCCAGACCCTACCTTCTGTTGACGAAACTGGCGGATATGGCCAAAACTAATAAAAGAGGCATGGGGCTCGTGCTTACACCCGTGCCGAGCCCCATGCCCTTCCCCCCAAAAACGCACATGGCTGGAGCTCTATAAATAGAGCTCCTGACGAAAGAAAAAAAAAAAAAAGAAAGGAGACGCTGCCAAAAAAAGAAAAAAAACACAAAAAAATATACACAGTCCTCCCCGTAGGGAGGAACCCAGCGCCGAGCTTTCTGCACGAAGAAGAAAGAAAAAAAGAGTTAGTTTAAAAAAAAAAGAGTTAGAACACTAAAAGTTATAGTTTCACCGAAACTTCCCCAGCAAATCTAGGGATTTTGGGACCTTTTCTGGTGAAAAGAACATCGGATCTGTGTTCAGAGGATCGAAAGAAGTTTGTGAGAGATTTTTAGAATTTTCCGACACCGTCGACGGCGGTCGGAGCTCGCCGTCAGCAAGGACTACGGCGGCCGTCGCGACGGACGGCCACCGGCCCCAGGTCGGCTGGGAAGAGAGAATCAAAAAAAAAAGAGGAGGTTTTTTTTTGCTGAGAAAGGGAAGAAATGAATGAAAAAAAAAATCTTTAACTTTTATATAAACCGTTAGAACCAAAACGACGCCGTTTCATTAAAGGCCCAAAACGACGTCGTTTAGACGAAGGAGGATTCGCGCGTCAACCCGCGACCCGACCTGGGGTCCGCGCACCCGACCCGACGACCCACTTCTCCATCAGCCGCTGACCGGTCCATCTGAACCGGTCCAGACCGCCCAGGCTGATCCAGACCGCGCTTGAACCATTGCCAGACCGAACCAAACCGCCAGACCGAACCGTCGAACCGAACCGTACGTTGACCGGACCGTTGACCGGTCCGGTTCAGGTAAAAAAAATTTTTTTTTTTTTTTTATATTATTTTATTAATATTTATGCATATTAAAATGATTATATTTGTTAGATTAAATGATGGAATTGTGGTTAATTTTTTTATGTAATTATGTTAATTTTTAAAATAAACTTTAAAAACAATAATATAAAAATAAATTTGATAATAATAATAAACTAACAAAATGTAGGAAAATGAAATTTTTATCCGACGATGAGATTCAAAGGTATTCCGAGTAGTGATGCCTATGAAATCTCTAGGTGAGAAGATTTTTTATAAAATATTACCAGTGTATTGGAATATTTATAGAAAATCTTCAATATAATAAAAATTTCATTTTTCTTCAAATAAAATTTTCATTTTTTTTAATAATAAATAAAAATTGATTAATATATTAAAAATAAGTAATAAAAATAAGAAGGAAAGAAATTTAATCCAATGATGGGATTCTAAAAGTATTCCGAGTAGAGATGCTTTAAGAAACTCTAGGTGAGAAGATTTTCTGTAAAATATTACCAGCGTATTGGAATATTTATAGAAAATTTTCAATATAATTAAATTCCTTTTTCTTCAAAATTTTAATTTTAATTAAAAATTAATAAAACAATTAATGAAATTTTTGAAAAAGGATGTGTGCATCAACATGAAAATATTTTGCATGGCATGCATGATATAATTTCTTACGAAAAGTAAATTTAGACCTCCGAAGATGAGATTCTAAAAGTATTCCGAGTAGAGATGCTTTAAAAAATCTCTAGGTGAGAAAGAGTTCTTCTAATATTACCAACGTACTGGAACATTTTAAGAATTATTTCAATAAAAAGGTTTTAATTTATTTTTCTCGAGAATAATTTTTTTTTAACATGACATTTTCTTACGAAAAATAAATTCGAGCCTCCAAAGATGAGATTCTAAAAGTATTCCGAGTAGAGATGCTTTAAGAAATCTCTAGGTGAGAAAGAGTTCTTTTAATGTTACCAACGTACTGGAACATTTTAAGAATTATTTCAATAAAAAGGATTTGATTTATTTTTTCTCGAGAATATTTTTTTTAATAAATAAAAAAGTCAAGAAAATTTTTTTTCGAATATTGAAAATAAGACTGTTTGTGTTAAAATCAAAGGATAACATGTAGTTAATTGGTACTGTTTTTAACGGGCGTTGTGGGGGTGCTAATCCTTCCCCACACGTAACCGACTCCCGAACCCAGACTGTTTCGCAGACCATAAAATTATCTTTTTAATAAATTTTAATTAATTTTAAGATTTCATTAAAAAGATATGTTTTAATAGGTGGCCAATCGCACCTAGCCAAAAAAGATTGGTGGCGACTCCGTTAGTTTTTTTTATTTTGTTTCCAAATTCGTCGGGCGGACGTAAAACCGTTACGACAGAGATGAAAGAGTGTTACCATTTACTTGTGATAGAATAACCTAGTATGACTTGTGCCGTTTATTTATGATTTATTTTATATATGAGAAAAAAGTAATTTACTTATATAATGCGTTTGAGAGGTGTGGAACTTCTGTGGAAGATAAAAATATTATAACTTTACTTCAATATTCCTTAAATCATTTAAATCATTAAATGAAACAATGTTACATTTAAAAAAAAAGAATATAAACTTTAGTTTTTAGGTAAAGTGTTGGTTTAATAAAAGTATTAAACCTTTTTTTTTTGGTTTTGTTTCTATAATTTTTTATTATATATTTATATTTGAATCTTTCATCCGTTTTGCGTAAGGTTGCCTTTCTCTAAAACAAATTATTTATAACAAACTTAAATTAAATTATATGATAAATAAATAAATAATATTACTTATGAAAAAAAAAGTAGTAATTATAAAAGAAAGATAATTATTTCAAAATATTAATTTTTAAAATAAAAACTACTACAGAAAATTAAATTAATTTAAAAATGGATAAATCGATAATTTTAAAATTTTAATTCACAATTAAATATTATAATCAATTATAATTTTTATTTATGCAATTTTTTTGACACATAAATAATATGCAAAGCTATTTAATTATATAAAAATAATCAATTTTTCGTGGAAAAATCATTTTGATTATAAAGAAAAAACGTTTCAAAAAATTGCATTTGACAAATATGTCATTTCGACCTATTAAAAAAAGTAAGTAAATAATAATAATTAAGAAATTAAAAAATCACGTCATACTTTCCCCACATGCTAAGAACAAAAAATAAATAAATAAATAAAAGGAAAAAACTCACTTTCTATCACCAAAGAAAAAAAAAACCAAAAACTTTATACTTTTCCTCTCTTAAACCCCATTTTCTTGCAACGAGATTTTGACTTGATGGCAAAATGAGATTTTGTGGATTTGATCCAACTTTGAATTCAATTACATATTTGAAATTTGCCAAAAATTTGAAATTCCTTCTTCTTTTTAGCAAAATAAATGAATTTATTTTTTACTTTTGAAAAGCCTGCTTGAAATTCATTACACCAGTCAAATACTTCATCCAACTATAGCCTAGAAGAAGAAATTTAGTAAGGGCTTGATCCCAGTTCCTGCAAGAAACAGAAGGTGATATTGCTTTCACAAAATCATGCAGAGAAATATTAGTGTTTTCACATTTTAGGTTCTTTTAATTGTTTTACCCATAACTTTATGCTTAACACATCGGTTTCGAAATAAAAAAGTAGCCGACATTTCAAAAAAATAAAAAAGCAAGAAAAAGTAGACAAAATGATGCAGATTTTCCTGTATTTTCAAAAGAAAATGTGATAAAAGACAAATCAATTGCTTTAAGAAATGCAAACTTTCCAACTTTGAGAAAATTTTTAAATGCACTTTGATAACCAAATATACAATTTGCATTATTCCAAATAAATTTCTTTTGCCAAAATACACGGCCACCGCTAATTTCCCTTCCATAAAGAAAGAAAAAACAAAATTTTAAGAAGGATTAATGCAAATAAAACTTGGAACTGAATTAAGCTTAGTGCCATGCATAATGGATCCAGGAATTATAATTGGTAAGGCAAATTAATATATATGTACAATATTATGCATAAAAAGGATATAAACAAAAATTAATTCAAGGGTGATAAAAATGGACATTTCGCTCCGCTCATAATAATATTTAAGTTTTTATTTCTATTGAGTCTATCTTTTAACTTCATTTGAATCTTTTTAATAAAATGTAATAAATAATAATAACTTTTGTATATATTTTTTAATTTTTTTAATTATTTAAAATTAAAATATATTTTAAATAATTTTTAATTATTTAAAATAATTATTTTATTTTTAAAATAATTATTTTTTATTATTTAATATATTTAATTAATTTTATTCTTATTTTAAAATAATTTGATAAATTTAATTCATACTTAAAATTAGAAATTAAATAGATAAAAATGTGCCAGATAGATAAAAATATAGTTAATATTAAAAAAAGTTACGATTTTCAAAAAATTACAGTTTAAAATATAAAAGGACTACGATTTTTTTAAAAAAATCATAGTCTATAAGATAAAATTATAGTTTAGTATACCTTAAAACTTTGATTTTTGAAAAATCTAATAGAAACATCTCAATTGACGCCAACGTCAGTCGGAGGAAGACTTCAGAAGTCTTTCAGGAAGTTTTTCACGTTATTCATGATTTACAAGGTCTTGCAATCGCTTTGGATCTCTTTGGTTGGACGGATTTTGAAATTAGTTTTAATAAAATTAAAAATAATGATAGATATAAAATAGATTATTGTAATTAAAAAAAATCAGTGAGAGGATGTTTTTGAATACAAAAATAATGATGATGATAATGAGATAAATTATAATAAAAAATGATCATTAAAAATATTATATTAAAATTATATGTAATAAAAATTTTAAATTATTTAATATTTATAAAATTAATAAATTATTTTATGTCAAATAATAATTTCATTAATAAATAATTTTAAAGTTATTTATTAATTTATTATATAATAATAAAATTTATTTCTATATTAAATTTGCAAAATTATTTTATAATTTTTAAGTAAAAAAAAAGAACTAGAAAAAAAATTAAGTGATTAACTTGAAAGAGAAAACAAAAAATAAAAAAATAAATAAAGGGGCAATTGAGTACTAGAATTCAAAACTCCATTGAACGGTGGAAATCACATCACACCATAAAATTATTTGGATTGCAAAGTTCTGGGTGAAACCTTACATAAATATATAAAAATCAAAGCTTTTGGTAAAAATAAAAAAGTTCTATGTGGACAACTTAAAATGTTGACATGTGGACGATCTTAAAAATCACCACGTGACATGTAATAAATGCATTTTATTTTATTTAATACATTTTTAATTTAAAAAAATTGAAAAAACTAAATTGATTGTATTTATGTTTTTATTATTTACTTTAAATCACTCTCAATTCAATTCATATTAAAAGTATTAAAATTTTAAAAATTTCTTAATTTGACAAATTGAATCAATCAAAATATAATTAATAAATTAATAAATCCTACAATTACAATTATAAAATAGTTGATTCTCTAATCACTTATTTAATATATTTATATTTAATTAAATATAGTATCCAGTAATTGATATATTTCATATGTAAATATATAAAGCAAATATAATTCAAAAAACTAAATTGATTATATTTATATTTTTATTATGATTTTAAATCACTCTCAATTCAATTCATATTAAAACTATTAAAATTTTGAAAGTTTCTTATGTTGACAAATTAAATCAATCAATAAATAATTAATAAATAATACAATTACAAGTATAAAATAGTTGATTCTCTAATTAATTATTTGATACATTTATATTTGATTAAATATAGTATCCATTTGAGTAAATGATGTATTTCATGATGTATTTCATGTGTAAATATATAAAGCAAATATATCAAATTAATTCTCCATAATTAAAGTAATGGAATAAAATATTTTATTACTTTATATTTGATTGATACATTTATATTTCATTAAATGTGATTTCATTTGATAAAATATTAATACACATTGATTTCATTTGTTTTCATTTGTAACGTTGTATAATTTTATAATTTGATATTAATGCACGTTAATTTAATTAAAATTTAATTTGTTTTATTGCTATTATTAAATACAATAAATTTAATTTGTTTTATTATTCTAAATTAAGGGATTTTTAAATGTTAATGGTAGAATAAAATATTTGAATATCAATCAATTTGCCATTGTTAAACCATTATTCACTCATAATTTTTATTATTTCAATATTAATTTTTATAATTTAAAATTATCTTATTAATTGACTATATTTATGTTTTTTGCTATTGACTTTAAATCACTATCCATTCAATTCATATTAAAAATATTATTTTTAAAATTTTCTTAATTTGATAAATTAAATCAATCAATATATAATTAATAATTTAATAAATACTACAATTACAATTATAAAATAATTGATTCTCTAATCAATTATTTGATACATTTATATTTGATTAAATATAGTATCCATTTAAGTAATTGATGTATTTCATGTGTAAATATAGACAACATATATATCAAATTAATTCTCCATAATTAAGTTAATGGAATAAAATATTTTATTAATTTATATTTGTTTGATAGATTAATATTTCATTAAATATTATTTCATTTGATTTCATTTTGTAAAATATTAATACACGTTTGATTTCATTTGATAAAATATTAATGCACATTGATTTAATTAAAATTTAATTTGTTTTATTATTCTAAATTAGGGGATCTATAAATGTTAACAGCAGAATAAAATATTTCACTATCAATCAACTTACCATTGTTAGACTATTATTCACTCACAATTTTTATTATTTCAATATTAACTTTTATAATTTAAAATTATCATATTAATTAATCTACAATACACTTTTTGTATAAGTAGCTTTCGGTTAAACATAATGCATCTTTAACCACTTTTCACTAATTTTATATCTTTTTATCACTACTCAATTCTACTTCAATTTTCTCTCTAATTTTCACTTTGTATCATTTCTTGATCTGTGCTGCTCAAAAGTTATTCTCTTTTTATACTTATATTTTATATTTCTTTAACTATGATATTAGCTTTCTTTTTTTTAGATTTTTTTCTTGATGATTGATTTAAAGATGATTGGATATATGCAGGGAAAGTCTTTCACTAGTAGAGTTAATGTCATGAAAATTGATATCACTTTTGGTTGGTACTATATGTCATGTGGGTGCAATAAGAAACTACTTGAAGTTGATGAAATTTCAATGTTAATCCTATAATGTTGATATCCCTAATCCAACTCCAAGGTAATTAGTATTTATATTTTTATATTTGATACATAAAAAATTATTATTCCATGATAATAATAAAAGTATTTTAAATTATTATATTATATTTATAATTGTAGAATTTTGCATTTTTTATAGGTACAAGTTGAATATTGAGGCATATGATAATTCTAGAAGGGCAATGTTCGTACTATTCAACACAAAAGCTAAGGTTTTAATTAATGGAGATATTGTTGATTTTTATGAAATATATATTAAGGTATTGAGTTAAAAATTATTTTAATATTATTTAATATTCAAATTAATTAAATGATATATTTATACTTATGATTTAGGAAAATGGAGATTATAAAGTCCAAGAGATATTTGAAGATCTTAGAGGTAAAATTTGTGTGTTCGAGACAAGGGCAACCAAATATAATCTTGAGACAAGTAATACCAAACTTACAGTGAATAAGGTGTATAATTTTGATCCTAAGCTTGAATATAAAAAATTATTGAAAGAGGTATGTATAAGCTTATTATAATAATTATGTTTGTTATAAAGTTATATAGTCTAAATTATAACTTAACTGTTGTTAAATTATAGATTACTATTTTATCTATTTCTTCACCTCCGTTTATGAAATTTATTGGCTCATCAAGTAAAATAATATCTACAACAAAGATAGCAAGAAATACTGGAGAATCAATTGTTGGATCTTCGCTTCAACAACAATTTATGGAAGAATCTTCCATGAAAAAAGTTTGTATGTGAGATTGATTTTAAGAATGAAAATTTTAATTTTTTGAAATCAAAACATTATTGTTTAGAGATTATTTGGATTCAGTAAATTATAATTTGAGTTTTCTTTAGAATTGATGATAATTGCATAAGTATATTTAATATGTAATTAATTTATTTTATTTTATTAAAATATATAAATTTAAATAAAAATGATTATATAAGTTATGAGTTGTTCATAAACTTCATAGCTTGTATTATCATTTTAAAAGGTTTATATTTATATAAGATTTATTGATATATAAATATATTTTTGTGTATTACACGAGTTTAAAACTAGTAATTTTTAATGGCAACTGCATCTCTATTAGCAAATGTATGGCAACTGCATCAATTATGGAGGTTTGAATAGAGTTTATGTATCTTTATTAAGGACACCGATATGTTCAAAGTTTTTTTAACCAAATATATGTTCAAAGTTCATTTAATTACTTTGGCAAATAAATTCGATGGCATATACTAGTTAATACGAGATTATATGTTTTAAGTTTTCTCATTTATCAAAAAAATTAAAATAAAAATAAAAATAAATAAAAATGAAAATGAAAATGAAAAATGTTTTTATTTTTTATTTTTTATTTTTCATTGACCAATTGTCTATTTAAAATATTTATTAAAGAATTAAATCCTAATAAAATACATTTAGTTTTTAAACATTATTATATAAATGTCATGAAATTATAATTGATTTATTCATCGTGTGAATACCACTGATTTAAAACTTTCTTTTGCTTCTTTCCTTTGGAAATAGTAAGTGTTTGACACAAATATATTCCTTTTTCTTTCTTATTTTTGGTGTATATATTCATATACAACGAATCCGTTAGACACAAGAAGGAAAATAAAGAGGCATGGTAATATGATAGTGTTGTAGGATGTAATCCAACTAAATCTTAATGCATTGTCAGGCTTAACTTGAAAACTAATAATTCAAAGCCTGACTCAAATTTAATTGAATTTTATTTTTCATGTTAAAATATGACATGTAATTTAATTGTGTTACTCAAGTTCTACTTAGTATACTTGATTAGATTAGAAGAAATTATAAATTAAACATTATTTTTGTTATTTACTTACATATACATTAAATATATTAAAATATAAATCTTATTAAGCTTTTGAATCTCTCAAGTATTAAATGATTCAAATTAAATTTGACTCATTAATTCGAATTGGAGCTTGATTTACAATAAATAAATCAAATAGTTTAGCTTGATTTGTTTATATTCTTATAACATTGTTTTTAAATCATAATTGAAGAGACTTGTACACATGTTTGAGAGAAAGAAAAAGAAAAAGACTGACATACCAAATCAAAATCAATTTTGTTAGACTGAGTTTTAACTCAATTTATATATTTTTTTAAATTTGCAATGTAACTTAGCTTATATTCAATTTATTTTTGAAATTTGCTTTGTCTTGTTTAAATCACAACACAATAATAATGATAAAAGAAATTTTGTTTTTTATTTTTTTGGGACATTATGAAAATACAAACTATTTTAATTATCTTATTCATGTATACTAATTTTTATTTTTTTTACTTGGGCAATTAAATAGTTAAAAATGAATTTATTTAAAAAATTATAAAAATTCAAAACGCATATTTTTCTTATCAAAATAAAGAAAAAGTAATCGAAAAGAATTTTTTCTTTAAAAAAAAAAAAAACCATTAGGCTAAAGGCCAAATGTCAAACGTTTTTTAATTGAAAATAAGCATTGAAGTAACCTATTCCAGGAAAAATGTTTTGTCGAACCGTTGATCTGAACCTTTTTAAGTTACAACCGTTGATTTGCTAGTAAGTTCATTCCTTCCTTAGTCTCACTTCGCTCTCAAAATCATCGATTCAGGTAAAAAGCCATTTTTCCTTTTATTCTAAATTTATCATTTTGTCGATTATTTTGATGCTTTACTTTGTAGTTTTCATGGCTTTGTTTGGTTTAAAATATGGTACTGATTTTTAAGTTTACAAAGCTTTGATTCGTAATGGGTTTTGCTTGTATGGGTCTTTATGGCATGTTTGGTCTTTTTTTAAGAAGGGAAATTTGATTACTAATGATGCGTTTTCTTCATTGTTTTTGAACATTTTCTTTAATAAAATTTCTGGGAAATTAAGATTACCATGACATGGAATTTTGGTTTTGTTTTTGGTTCTGTCTTGTCTGAATCTTATGGCCAAGTAATTTTTTGGGTTATAATGATTAGTGAGTGAAACTTTTGTTCTAGTAATTTTGGCTGGTTTAAACTAGTATTCATTTGTAGTTTAAAAGATATGATTTTCAATAGGATTTTGGTTGACCGGCTTGTATTGAAAAAGATCATAGAAAAGTTTTGACTGTTCTTGAAGGAAATGCCACAGTTTTCCTTTGGTACTCTCTGTTTATTATTGCTTTATTTTGATTCTGGATTTGCTGCTATGCATTGCTGATCATGTGAAATGGGCATTGTAGGGTTATATTTCATTACAATCTGGTAAATTTTCAAAAGTTAAAAACTAATCTTTGTCATTCTTTTCTGTTTGGATTGTTGAAATTTGGCTTTAACATACTTGATATTGGGATAGGACTAAATCAATTTTTGAGTTCTTCAAGATTAATATACTGTTTCTTTTTACTCTAAGGACATTCATTTCATTGCGAATTTTCGTTTTTTTTTTTTTTTTTTTTTTACATTTCCATGGTGATTACAGTTGCAGAAGGTTTCTCATGGTGGAGTTGCCATGGAATGTCATAATTCCTGCTGACAGCTTGGATGCCAAAGGCTTGATGCTCCAAAAGGCTATAGTGGTCTGCCTTTTGGATGAATTTGCTTGGAAGAAGGCCACCGAGGATCTCGGATATTTTATGGCTGTAACAACTCTGGAGAGCATTGGAGAGGGCAGAGTTAGACAGAACACTAGGGATGTGCTTTTCCCTGTTGTCTTCGGTGGAATCACCTTCAAGATGTTCAGAGGAGAGATTTTGGAAGGAGTTGTACACCAGGTACTAAAACATGGAGTTTTCTTGAAGTGTGGACCAATCTAAAACATCTATCTGTCTCACGAAAAATGCCCGACTACCATTATGTGCCTTGAGAGAACGGTATCTTCATGAATGACAAGCACTCGAAGATTGAGAAGGATGATATCATCCGATTTATTGTGATCGGAACAAAGTGGATGGAAGAGGAGAGGGAATTTCAGGCATTGGTAAGTTTGGAAGGTGACTACTTAGGACCAGTTTCCTGAATATAACTTTGTTTCATCTTTGTATGATTCAGATGTACTTGTTACTGCTTTCTTAGGAAGTAGTTGACAGTAAGAGTGTTGGATGGTGAACTATTCTAGTTGTTGTAAATTCGATTGGACAAAGATGTTGAATTCTAGAGCTTACTTATGATGTTAGCTTTGTGTAACTTGGTTCGGTTAAATAGGTTTTTGATTTTTTAAGTTCTTTAAAACTGAATTGAATCAACCAACTGAACAAGTGCTCACCCCTAGTCAAGTCTAACTTTCCATTTCAGAAGGGTTTTTGTTTCAATGGATGGAGCAGTAGCCAAAGAAGTAGTTTGAAAGGATACCTAAGGCAATGACTAGTGTAGATTGAAGCAATGCAAGGATGAGAAAGAAGAAAAGTTGGGACATAGAAAAGATGATACCATTATTAGATTGATTGAAAAAGCTTTGTTGCACAAAATTACCTTTGGCTTGCACACACAGCTATATATGTAAGCTGTGAATATAAAGTAGTGAAGGTAAATATATTTATTTATATAGAATCAAAATCAAATTGGTTTCACTTTTCTACATTTGTTATAGAGAAGAATTAATGGAAGTAATTGCTAAGCTTTAGTTAATTGTTTATAGAATCCATTTTATTTCTCATGTTTTAGTATTTCTGCTTCTAAGATCATGCTTTGTTTCTCAATCAACTTCTTTCTATATTTGGTTAATTCAATTTGGATAGCAATCAATAAATAAAATTTTAATAATTTTTCTAAAGAACATTAATATTTTCATCTTACAATAATAATAATTATAATATTATATAACCTTAAATCTGTCTAGATATGGACTTGATCCAATCTAATTTAATTAGAAAAAAATTAACAATCAAAATTTGCTCAACTCAAACTTAAAATTACTTAAACTTGAATTAATATGAACTTGAAATTATTTGAACTCAAATAACTCGAAAAATTGATTCAAAATTATTATTTAAAATAAATTGATTTGATTTCAAAATATAATAATTTAAACTCAAAATAATCTAAATCCAGTAGTCTTAATTTCAAATAATCTTAGTATCATCCGAATGATTTGTACCCACAATGATCCAAAATTTCTTTTACTCTAATAATTCAATATGAAGTAAAATGACACATAAAATTGCCACCACCATATCTATAAATATTTTCCAAAAATTATTTGTACAACTAAATTCAATATTTCAAAAAATGTCAATTTGATTTGCGACTAATTAATGTAGAGATAATTGGTAACACTCTGAAAAATTTGAGTAAAATGTACATCGATTGCCATAAGATTTTATACAATTATATCAAAGCAAGATTGTTTATTATATTATTTCCTCATTTTAAACACTATAAAGAAATTTGCAAAATTTCTGAAAATCCCCCTAACAATGCAATCATTATGGAAAACATGCCTGCAAGGCATTGAGGCAACTTCGTCTCCAACCAAGAACTCCTCCAAACAAATGGTATATTGTTTTTTGGAACTCAAATCCTCAAGTCTTCTCCTTTTCTTCATGAGTAAAAGACTATCTTATCGTATCACCGAATATTATTTTTTTCAAAATTTGAATAGAAGACTAACTAGCAGGCTTAAATGAATAAATATGGGCCATGTTGGTAGGCAATTTGTGTTACAGGCCTATTTAGTTTTATTTGTTTCTTTTATGAAATATAAGTTATTACCCTTATACTAAACGAGAAAGAGAGAGAGAGAATTATGACCTGTAGTATCCGATGTTCACGAATTACAGCTATGTTAAGTATTCTGCTAAGAATTACAAATGATGGAAAGGAACATTGTATACGGTTTTGTCAAGAAATATCAGCAGTTATTCTCTCTTCTAGAATTCTTTCTTCTTTTCTCTTTCTCCGTTTTTTTTTATTCTGCGATCTATCTGTTTTCGTTATTTGGAAAATTTAAGCTTCGTCATTTTGATATCAAAGCATTGACCTGGAGATCATGGCGGATGGAGTCTCTACTAGGATGCAAAAGGAAATCCGACAAAATGAACAGGAAATCTCTAAGCTCTAGATGAAATCCAGTAGATCGATGCAAAGAGGGAAGGAAATTTGGGGAGAGATGTCAAGATGGAACATAGGTTTGGAGTGATGCAGAATAAACTACGAGAACATTTGAAAAAGTTGTTAGTAGCTCGATGTCTAACAAGCAAGAGGGAGACTTTGCCTCTGTTAGCAAAACACAAAGGAAGCGGGGAATAGAGCCTGTTTCTGATTGCGATATAGACAAACCTTCATCGAGTGGAATGATGTTCAATAGTTCTTCACATTCAGATCAACCCAGGTACTTGTTTTGTAATTCATGTAAGCTGTTTAATGGTCATGATTTCAGGGTTGGTTTTGAAACTAGAATATCACTTTGAGGTTGACAGCGATTATATTGATTAACAAAGTTTTTTGAAAAATTAACACTTGTCTCATTAGAGTATATTTATAAAAATCTAACAAACTGATTAATTATTTAAATAGATATAATGAGTTTTTAAAAAACCCAATACTTGTGTTTTTGTATAAAATAATAATCCAAATATTAAATGGATATAACAACTTTAAAAATAATTTGTAAAATTAAAAATTACCATAGTAATGCTAAAATATGTATAATTTTTTTGTATTGTGTAGAGTTAAAAAATTTTTTATGTAAAACCCATACTTTTAAGTGATAGACTCTGACACAATTTTTTTTAATTGGTTAATTACAAAATTGCAATAAAAACTATAGGTGAAATTAACCAATTTTTTTACAATTAATTTTGTTCAAATCCTATCGTTTCTCCAAGTAAATAAAATAAAAGTACTCTTCACCATATTATAAAAAAAAAGGGAGAAAAAGTTATGAAAATTCATTGATATTTAATTTTAAAACACCTTGGACCAAATTCAACTTTAATTTTACTTTGGGAAAAAAACGTTTTGTATTTTTATTAATAATTATGTTTTGTATTTTATTGGCTATATATTATATTATTGAAATTTGGATTAAATTTAATTACAATAAAACCCCCTTTAATTAAATATTAAAAATGAAAAAATATTTTGTGATGATAAGCCCTTGAATTATTCATATAAGCCTCCATCCTTCTATTATATCCAATTAAATCCTTAAAAAATTATTTTTGTCTAATTAAATCTTTAAATTATAATTTTGTTCCATTAAGCTTTTTTTAGATAAAAAATAAAAAAAATTATTATTTCTTGCCAAATCAACATATATGTCGTAGTTCTTTCTATGATGCTAACATTTACTAGCATATATTTGAAAATAAAAAAGCTCTTTGGATGTTAATGTCGCTATTATACGAGCCATTCATTATTTATTATATAAACGATAACTCAACTTAAATTTTTATGTTTTACAATGGGAACATTGACTAAACAAAGACAATTATTACCTTTGACATGGTAAAAATAACTAATTTTAGTGGTTTTCATGTAAAATAAGACTTAATTAAATAAAGATAATGTTTTATGCTTTTAATTGGATAAAAAAAGATAAAAGTTTATTTGAGAAATTTGAGAAAAATACAATTTTTTTAGTGTTTTAGGGAAAAAAAAAAGGTACAAATTGAAGGTATATACTTTAAAATCATCACTCAAATCCATTTTAAGTATTCTCAATACAATTACAATTAAATTTTAAATGATTTAAAAGTTAGGGAATGAAGAAACGTTAGAAAGATAAAATTATGAGAAATAATGTGTATGAGAGTGTATAAGAATAAATGGAGAGTAAATAATAAAATCAAAAGGTTATTGTGTGAGGTTGTGTTTATTGTAATTTGGTGTGCTCACCAATTATATTCTTTGTTTGTTCAAACAAATAGTGATACTAAAATTGTTGTAGCATTCCAAAGCGAAAGTACTGTAGCAAATCAGTACTACAACTGAATATTACAATTGATACTGAAATAGGAAATTTTGAATATACAAATTGAGTGCTTAAACACAGCTATTCTATACCACAGTCGATTCACTACAAAAGCTTTATTACAAGAGTACTTAAACATTTTCAATACAAAAAAAGAAAAAGAAATAGATTGAAGTAAATACATGTGCTTAGAATTGTTATTCAAATTGTGAGCACTTTAATATTAGCCGCTGTAGACTTCATGATCCCACAATTCTCCTAATTTTATGATTGAGAAAGGATTGGGCAATGGAAGTGATTGACAGTTAAGGGCTTGAGCAATTTGTCGCATGGTTGGTCGAAGTTGGGGATTGCCATTCAAGCATGCAAATGCTAGCTTTGTAGTAAAGACAACATCCTTTGCAACTTGCCTTACTGGTGGTGAGATACGTTGGTCTATCACATCTTTAAGTAAAATTAATTGATTGTCATTTGGTATTGATATTGATGTCGATGTCGATGCTAATGTTGATGACAATGACAAACATGAAATCAAATCACCAGGATGTCTCCCCATAAGTATTTCATTGTTAGCACCCCAAAACTGTAAACATCACATCTCTCGTCTATTTTCATTGTATAAGCCAACTCTGCTTAAAAAATATAACTAATCAATTGTTTTATTAAGCAATAAATATATCTAATCAAATACACTATTATGTAAGAATATTGAGAAGAATATAAAATAAGATTGCATGAAAATTGAAATTCAGATTTTAAATAAGATTTTACATTTAGTTCATCAGTTTAATATATTGAATACTGAAAAATTTTGTGTTAAAGTTTAAAGATTAATTATACATTTTATACTTGAATTAGAGTAAAATTCTTTGATACTTAAATTTAAAAAGTTACAATCGTAATACTACTTAACTTTTTTTAACTAATCAATTGCACACAAAACTAACACTTCTAATTGAATGATGACATGTTTAAAGCATCTTAAAAAAAGAGATATTAATAAATACCTGGAGCTATGTACCCGAAAGTGCCAGCAAGTGAGGTCCAATTGGAAGAGTTAGGCTTTAAAAGCCTAGCTGTGCCAAAATCTGAGACATGAGCCTCATAGTCCAAATCCAGAAGAACATTGTTGCTGGAAATGTCTCGATGAATTTTAGGTGGTATATGGTCATGATGCATATAAGACAAGGCATTGGCCACTCCTTTTACAACATTTAGCCTTTTCTCCCAATCCAACTCGATTGCCTCGTCCTTGTTGCTTAACACCATTCTCAAACTTCCCCTTTCTACAAACTCATAAACCAAAGGATGAGTTCTTTGGATGTGAACAAAAGCCATACAACGTCACAATGTTACGGTGCCTTATTTCTGATAAAGCATGAATCTCGCTTTCAAAGGCTTTCAAGTTCTTGGAAATCATGCTATCTTCAGACTGGTGAAGTTTCTTCACAGCAACCACCTCACCAATGGGTAGCGAAGCTTTATAAACAGCTCCATAGCCTCCTGAACCAATCCAATTGTTGGAGCCGAAATCTTCAGTGGCTTCAATAATGTTCTCATAGAGTATTCTTCCATTATATCCCCACAATGTGAAAAAATCTCCAAGTTGTGCCTCGATTGACTCGGATTTTCTGGTTTGGTTCTTTTGGCAAAGAACAAGGAAACTTCCAGCCATGATTAAGAGCAAAAGAAGAATACCAAAGAGTGGAAGCACAATGAAAATGATGACTTTGGTGCTTTTTCTATGACCGTTGCTAGTAGCAGCGACAGCACAAGGCATTAGTCCAGTGGCATTACCACATAGTCCCTTATTGTTTCTTAAGGCATCAAATGAAGCCTCATGAAATGCCTTAATGTTAGGAATAGGGCCTTCTAATTGATTGTAAGATATATTCACAACAGTCAAGCTTTTCAAATCATTAAAAGAAGTTGGGATGGAACCATTGAGCATATTGTGAGAAAGGTCCAATTTTTCCAAGGAAAGTAATTTTGCAAGCTCTTGTGGTATCTCCCCAATAAGTAAATTCGAACTTAAATCTAGATTTTGAAGGCCATTTATGTAGCTTACTGAAAGTGGAATGCTTTCTCCAAGTTTATTCTTGCTCAAATTCAGGTCCAATAACTTTGAGCACTCTCCAAGTTGATTAGGAATCGGTCCATTCAAATTGTTTGATGCCAAGTTAAGATATTGTAGATTTGAAAGAACTCCAATCTCTGGTGGAATTTTGCCTGAAAGTTGGTTACCACTTAGCAAAAGTTTGTACATCAATGTCAATGCTCCCAATTCCTTGGGAATCTCACCAATGAGATGATTTGAAGAGACATCGAGTTCGTGTAATTGAGTTGCATGCTTCAGCTCAGGTGGTATCTTTCCAGAAATGTTATTATCGGAGATTCGTAGGCTTGTTAAATTATGGCATTGCCCCCAGTTTGGCGACAGTTCACCATAAAATTTGTTGTTGCTTAATGCAATATAATTCAAATTAGGATATATACCGAAAGCTTCTGAAATATTTCCTGTCAACTGGTTTCCTTCAAGCCTAACTCTGTATAAGCTTTTGCAGTTTCTTAAACTTGATGGGATCGGACCCCTCAAATTGTTGTTCATAGCCCCAAGCCATTCGAGTTGTCCACCGTGGCATACATTCTCGGGTAATGGACCACTGAAATGGTTGTCCGATATTTGGAATGTTTGCAAATGAGTAAGATTGCCAAGCGTTGAAGGAATTGGCCCTGATAAATGATTATAGAGAAGATATATTGCCATAAGCTTCGACATGCTTCCTATGGAAGCGGGGATTGAACCAGAGAAATTATTTTGACTCAACTCCAAGTCAGTGAGAGATTTAAGCATCCCTATCTCTTGAGGTATTGACCCAGAAAACATATTTTGATAAAGGTAGAGGGTGGATAGACTGGTCAAGTTTCCTATGGAAGCAGGGATTGAACCAAAGAAATTATTTTGACTCAACTCCAAGTCAGTGAGAGATTTAAGCATCCCTATCTCTTGAGGTATCGACCCAGAAAACATATTTTGATAAAGGTAGAGGGTGGATAGACTGGTCAAGTTTCCTATGGAAGCAGGGATTGAACCAGAGAAATTATTTTGACTCAACTCCAAGTCAGTGAGAGATTTAAGCATCCCTATCTCTTGAGGTATCGACCCAGAAAACATATTTTGATAAAGGTAGAGGGTGGATAGACTGGTCAAGTTTCCTATGGAAGCAGGGATTGAACCAAAGAAATTATTTTGACTCAACGCAAAGTCAGTGAGAGATATAAGCATCCCTATCTCTTGAGGTATCGACCCAGAAAGCATATTTTGATAAAGGTAGAGGGTGGATAGACTGGTCAAGTTTCCTATGGAAGCAGGGATTGAACCAGAGAAATTATTTTGACTCAACTCCAAGTCAAGATTTAAGCATCCCTATCTCTTGAGGTATCGACCCAGAAAACATATTTTGATAAGGTAGAGAGGTGGATAGACTGGTCAAGTTTCCTATGGAAGCAGGGATTGAACCAGAGAAATTATTATGACTCAACTCCAAGTCAGTGAGAGATTTAAGCATCCCTATCTCTTGAGGTATCGACCCAGAAAACATATTTTGATAAAGGTAGAGGGTGGATAGACTGGTCAAGTTTCTTATGGAAGCAGGGATTGAACCAGAGAAATTATTTTGAGTCAACTCAAAATCAGTGAGAGATTTAAGCATGCCTATCTCTTGAGGTATCGACCCAGAAAACATATTTTGATAAGGTAGAGGGTGGATAGACTGGTCAAGTTTCCTATGGAAGCAGGGATTGAACCAGAGAAATTATTTGACTCAACTCCATGTCAGTGAGAGATTTAAGCATGCCTATCTCTTGAGGTATCGACCCAGGAAACATATTTTGATAAAGGTTAGAGGGTGGATAGACTGGTCAATTTCTATGGAAGCAGGGATTGAACCAGAGAAATTATTTTGACTCAACTCCAAGTCAGTGAGAGATTTAAGCATCCCTATCTCTTGAGGTATCGACCCAGAAAACATATTTGATAAAGGTAGAGGGTGGAAGACTGGTCAAGTTTCCTATGGAAGCAGGGATTGAACCAGAGAAATTATTTTACTAACTCAAAATCAGTGAGATATTTAAGCATCCCTATCTCTTGAGGTATCGACCCAGAAAACATATTTTGATGAAGGTAGAGAGTGGATAGACTGGTCAAGTTTCCTATGGAAGCAGGGATTGAACCAGAGAAATTATTTTGACTCAACTCCAAGTCAGTGAGAGATTTAAGCATCCCTATCTCTTGAGGTATCGACCCAGAAAACATATTTTGATGAAGGTAGAGAGTGGATAGGCCGGTCAAGTTTCCTATGAGAGCAGGGATTGAACCAAAGAAATTATTATAACTCAACTCAAAGTCAGTGAGAGATTTAAGCATTCCTATCTCTTGAGGTATCGATCCAGAAAACATATTTTGATAGAGGTGTAGAACAGATAAGCTGGTCAAGTTTCCTATGGAAGTAGGGATAGAACCACGTAGATAGTTATCAAAGAAATAAATCTTGGAAACTGAACTCAGCCTCCCTATCTCTAATGGAATGGAACCACTGATCTTATTACTTGCTAAGGAAATCAACTCAAGACCTTTCAATAAGCAAATTTCGGATGGAATATTCCCCGAAAAGTTATTGTATGACAATTTAAGGAAAGTGAGCTTGGAAAGGTTGCCAATGTGTGAGGGAATGGGCCCATACAGTGAGTTGTTACGAAGGTTAAGCCTCATCAGGTTAGGGAAGAAAAGAAAGTTAAGACTATGAAGTGTACCTCTCAACCCATAATCTGGAAGGCTTAGATTGGTGATGCTTTCAGCCTTGTCGCAGGTAATTCCAACCCAGCTACAATGGCTATCTCCAACCCACAAAGAAGAGAGCAAAGTTTGGGTGTTGTTATCAAGGCTAGCTTTCCATTTTAGAAGAGTTTCCGCTTCTTTAACTCTTGTAAGTGCAGCAATGGAGGATGAAGAAGCAATAAGAGAGGAAGAGTGAAGCAAGACAAGTAGGAGGAAGAGCATGACTTTGAATGGTAGTAGGAAAGATGACATGAGTTGGGTAGTTCAAAAATGATATTTTGTTAACTGTTCTAAATTACATTGGCTAGCATGGTCAGGTATTTATGCAGAATAGAAGAGCATTTTGGTCACTATGAAACATCAACATCAAGTGAAAAAATCCAACTTCAAGACTACATTTAAATTAATTTTGTTAGATGATGATTATTGATCTTTTAAGTTTAAAGGATGATTCTAGTTTTAGCTTGCACTTATTATTAATCAAATGTTAAAAAAATCATGATAATTATTTTAAATGAAAATTGTATCCTATACATCAATCAAAATTTTAAGTTCTATAAATGAATTTATAAGATTACTAAATATCATCATATCATAAATAAAAAATTATGTAAAGAAATTAATGAATTAAATATTTTATATAAAATTTTTTGATTTTATAAATAAAATTAAAAAATTGACATGTGTTTTTTAAAAATATGTCTAAAAAAATTAATGAATTGATTAATTATTATACAAATAAATGCATATAAATAATTTAATTTAATTTTTAAATTTAAAAAAATTTATCATCAATTGTATTAAATAATAATTAAATTATTAAATGAAGATGCAACAGCTATATAGACTATAAATCGACAGTGAAATCAATATATAAGATAATAATTTTAAAATATATAAATTTTTATTTATTTAATTCGGTTCAGTAATCAACATTATCGTATAATTAGAGATGTTGAATGAGTTAGATGATTCATATAATTTAGCTTTGGCACAATTCATTATTAATTAGTTAGATTGAGTTATGCAACTGAATTAAAAGATTTCTAAGTCTATGAATCAGTATGGTATAATCCATTAAGGGCCATTGCCAATACATAACACGTAGGCTAACATGGCACCATAAATAAATCAAGTCACATAATTGTTTTAAGTGGACTCATAGCTTTTGAATGTATTTTTGTTAATTTTTTATAGTGCAATGAAATTATAACTATTATTAATATTTTATTGATAATTTATAAAATAAAACTATTTTAAATAAATATATTTATTAAATATGTAAATCATTAATAAGTAAATTATGTTTAACTAGTGATTAGAAAAATAAAAGGATAAAATTAAATTAAGACTTCAACTTAAAACAAATTCAATTAACAAAATACGACTTAGACGTTGCGAAGCCGCGTCATTCAAGTTATGCAACATAAAATAGGATGCCTTTTATTACAAGTTGTCTAATATCTTTGATTGTGAGATGAAAAGGACAAATCACTATTTTAGACCTTCTCAAATGTCAACTTAATGCACTGCACCAATCAAGATTGAAAAATCTGACTGAGATTTACCCGTAATTAAAATTAAAATAGAATTTAATAATAATTAATTTTAAAATGTCAACTTAGATGTTGCGAAGCCACGTCATTCAAGTTATGCAACTTAAAATAGGATGCCTGTTATTACAAGTTGTCTAATATCTTTGATTGTGAGATGAAAAGGACAAATTATTATTTTTGACCTTTTCAAATATCAACTTGAAAAATCTGACTAAGATTTACCCATACTTAAAATTAAAATAGAATTTAATAATAATTAATTTTAAAATGTCAACTTAGATGTTGTGAAGCCACGTCATTCAAGTTATGCAACTTAAAATAGGGTACCTGTTATTACAAGTTGACTAATATCTTTGATTGTGAGATGAAAAGGACAAATCATTGTTTTAGACCTTTTCGAATATCAACTTAATGCACTGCACCAATCAAGAACAGAAAGTCTGACTAAGATTTACCCATACTGGGAAGTAATTTTAACTTTAAAATAGAATTTAATAATAATTAAATTTTAATTTTAATTTAATTAATTCATATAGTGAGATAATATTCAATCTAATATATATATATATATATACTATATAATAACATACACAAACAAATTTGCCACATAAGTGCTTATGTGGACAACTCTCTTAAATGACTATTAGAATAGTTTTTTTTTTTTAAATCAGATAATTTCTTTTAATTACAAATTAGATAATTTTAAATTTATTCAAATATCAAAATTATTCAAATTATAATTGAAAATCAAATCAATTTAAAGATATATATTCGGAAATTAAAAATATGAATTATGGATTTTATTTTTTTAATAAATAATTTTCGTTGTTTACCAAATAACCTTATTTAAAAAATTATTTAATTATCAAAATCTTTCAAACATGTTTCAAAAATACAAAGATTAAGTTTATCTAAATCTTTCAACAATCTTTTTTATTTGATTTAAAAATTTCTTCTTAAAAAATTTATATAAGACATTAAAAATTCAAGTAATTTTATATAAGATTTTGAAAATTCAAAAAATTTTCATCTTAAATGTTTAAATAATAAGATTATCAAAATGATTATATCTATTTGAACTCTAATTATAAAATTTATATTTCAAATAAATGCAAAAAATTTAATATTATCTTTATCACTTATAATTCCATTTTAAATTTTAAAAAATTAATTTAAAAATTATCTATTTAATCCTTATTGTCACTAAAAAATTCTTCTACAAATTTAAAACTACAAATGTAATTTGTTATACATCAATTTTTTTATTTTTTTGGCAACTTTTTTCTAAGGTATATTCTATTACTATTGTAATTCATTTTTTTATTATAAATTTTTTCTAAGATATATTTTATTATTATTACAGTTTCATTCTTATAAAAAATAATATTTTTTTCAATTTATTTTTTCTTTTTTCACATATTTTCATATATTTTTCATATTTTGTATAATAATTTAGATAAAATTGCTAAAGTGAAATTGTGTTAATACTTCTTTTATTATTTAATTTATCATTCAATAATATATATTTTTCTTTTTTTAAGAAGACATAATTTATTTTTATTTGATATAATTTTACAGGTGTATAAATATTATTGTAAACAAAAAATCCAAAAGAAAGACATCATTTTTTTTGCTATTTTCACAAAGTTTTTTTTTAATGACAAGTTAATATATATAAATTTTATATATGTTACGAGTTTTAAATATTTGAATATAATTTTGAAAAAAAAAACTAATTTATATATATATATTCATATGAAATAAATAAAATTATTTAGTGCATTGTACGGATTATAATCTAGTTAGCTTATAATTCAAATTCCAATATATATAGTTTTTTAGTCAAACGTGAGATAATTTTGAAATTTTAATTTAATTAATTCATACAGTGAGATAATATTCAATTAGTTTATAATTAATTCATACAGTGAGATAATATTTAATTAGTTTAATAATAATCCAAATGTTTAGAAAACAAAAAAGTAAAAAAAATTTCTGTAAACATTCTCACTATTTAATTTCCAATCACAATCTATCACCAACCAACCGCAACACCCAACAAACACCAATTATAATAAATAAATACCTCAGAAAAGTCTTAAATTCATTAGTATACTTTAATATTTGATAAGTTTGTACTTTAGATTTCATTTATTGTTCTCAGTTTCTTTTTCATAATAATAGAAATGACTTAATTTCTTGTTTTTAATTAATAATATATACTGACTAATTAAATTGTAAAAAAATTTTCAACAATTAAAGAAAAATGTTTAAGTGAAAAAAACGATAGGAATATCTTTATTTCTTTATGTAATAAACATTTAAAACAAATCCAATCAAGTTATACTCCACAGCAAAAGAAAGCCTTTGAAAAATGTCATTACTAACGTTAAAACTATCTAAGCAAGTAACCGGTTTTGATTTACAAAAGTTAAATGATGTGGCTTGACAAAGTCTGAAGTGTGGAAATGCTGCTGTTATTTCGACTGCTGCTAGTGTTTCCCTTATTTTTAAATGAGGTTTTAGATTAAATTTTTGTAAGTAAATTGTGAATTTTTTTAATACATTAAATAAAAATTTATATTAAAAAATTAAATTAATAAATTAAAAAAATTATGTTACATAAATCCAATTGAACATCTAAAATAAAAAGCATAAAAACATAAAATAAAAAAAAAACTTTTAGAAGACATCTAATTTGAAATTAATTGATCTTAAATAAAGACTTTTGTTATAATAAAATAAATTATTGTGTCGTATGGAATCAATAAAAACAACAATAGAAACTAGATACAAAAATATATAGTATGTATTGTATGACTTTTAATTTTTTAATAATATTAGTTAGAATTTTATAAATTATAACAATTATATAATTTATAATTGATTTTATATATAAGTATCTTCAATTTCAACAAATGCAAAAAGATACATAAGTAGTTGCCGCTAATGAAAGCCAAAACAAAATGCATCCTTAGCATTTCAGATTTATTGAATATTGAGCTAGCTAAGTTCTAGGTAAATTAATCTTAACGCTATTCAATGTAAACTTATTATAAGTTATCTTTGATGTCTATGTGATCTGTTTTGACTTTGAATAAAAAACCTCTCTTCATCATAGATTTTTTAGTATAAAAAATGATGCTGATTTAATCAATGGATTAAAAATTTGAGAGAAAAGTGAAAACATTAAAAATATGTAATTATGTTATTTTTTTAATGTGTGTTTGATAAGAAAATTTGAAAAATAGATAAAAATCTATATATTTTATTATTTGATAAATATTATCTTCAAGTAAGCTAAATCGAGATATAACATGAAGTGAAAAAGTAAGAATTGAATTTATTTCATATAAGATTTGGAGTTTTGATTCTTATAATAATTTATTTAATATCTTGGAATCAATTATTTGATAATTAAAATGAATTTATAATTTTAAAATCCATACCAATTTTTAAAATATAAATAAATCAATTGAAAATTTTTAATCACATTATTAATTTAACACAGACTTATTAGTAGTTTCAACAACACATTAAAAATAACAAATTTAGATGAACTTTTTGAAGTGAAATTTGAAAAATACTTTGCTTAAAGTAATTTAATAAAAAATGTAAATTAATAAATTGATGGAGTTGAAAAAAATCAATAAGAATGTAAAAAGAAATAGAAAAATATCATTTATAATTTAATTTTAATTAGTACTATTTAATGGTTAAAATATCTATCAAAAAAATATATCAAAATTTTTTAAATAGTTTTTTCAATTTTGCTTACTTGATTTATGAAACAAAATCTTTCAACTGATTGATTTTAATTTTTATTTAATCATTTTGAAATAAATTTAAAATGATTTTAGATTTTATTAAAATTTGTTTGAAAATTTTTTATTGGGTTTATCATGTTATTTCATACCGGATCCAATTATAAATTATTTAAATCAATTTATACAAAATATAAAACCATTTCACTTTGTATTAAACATCCACTTCAAGCCAAAAAATGAAACTTTAAGTCTGCGAGTCTTTTACATTTAAATTAATTTTGTTGGATTTTTTTTATAAAAAAGTTACAATATAAAAATATTGTAAATACTGATATTTAAATTTTAAATTTGTTGTGATTATATCAATCAATTAAATTAAATTATAAAATTTTTTTCTTGAATATTGATTATTTTTATTTTTTATTTTCTTTTAGGAAGTAAATAAAGGAAGATTTTAATGTAAAGTATGAGTTAAAAAAAATTGATGATAATTATTTTAAATGAAAATTGTCTGATACATCAATTAAAATTTTAAACTCAATAAATGAGTTTATAACATTACATTAGGTAATAATTAAAAAAAAGTTAAGTACATAGAGAAATTAATGAATTAAAAATTATATAATATAGCTTTTTTAAATTTAAAAAAAATAAAAAAATTGACATGTATTTTTTAATAATATATTTATAAAAATTAATAAAATTTTAAAAACTCTATCTTCTATATATATCTATATAAAATAACAAATTAACAAATTAAAAATGATCTAATATAAATTTTATAAACAAAATTAAAAAATTAACAAGTATTTTATAATAATATATTTATAAAAATTAATAAATTTTTAAAAACTCTATGGTCAATATATATGTATATAAAATAATAATTCAATTATTAAATGAAGATATCAATGCTGTAAACTATAAATCAACAATCAAGTCAATATATAAAATAATAATTCTAGAATATATGTAACTTTTTATTCATTTAATTTGGTTATAGTAAATCTTTTATCCAATATAGAGTTGTATCCAATTCTTTTGGCCACCCATTTCTAATATGTTCTTTTCCAAAATTATTTACACAACTAAATTCAATATTTCAAAAAATGTCCATTCTGATGTGTGACTAATTAATGTAGAGATAACTAGCAACACTTCGAAAAAATTGAGTAAAATGTACATCAATTGCCATAAGATTTTATACAATTATATTGAAACAAGATTGTTTATTGTATTATCTCCTCATTTTAAACACTGCAAAGAAGTTTGCAAAACTTATGAAAATTCCCCCTAACAATGCAATCTTCAAGAAAACATGCCTGCAAGGCATCTAGGCAACTTCGTCTCCAACCAAGAACTCCTCCAAACAAATGGTTCATTGTTTCTTGGAACTCAAATCTTCAAGTCTTCTACTTTTCTTCATGAGTAAAAGACTATCTTGTCGTATTACCAAATTTTTTTTTTTTTCAAAATTTGAATAGAAGACTAACTAGCAGGCTTGAAATTCAATGCCATCAATGACTCATCAATTACATGAATTTTTCATATAAGCCTTCATCTTTCTATTACAATTAAGTCATTAATAAATTATTTTTGTCTAATTATATTGGAGTATAATTTTGTTTCATTAAGCTCTTTTTCTTAGATGAAAATTGCAAAAAATAATATTATTTCTTCTCAAATCAACATATATGTTGTATTTCTTTTTATGATGCCAACATCTACATAGCATATATTTGAAAATAAAAAGCTCTATAGATGCTAACGTGGCCTGTTATATGAGCCATTCGTTACATATTATGTAAATGACAGTTCAATTTTAATTTTTATGTTTTGCAATACGGAAATTGATTTAACAAAGATAATTATTACTGATGATATGGTAAAAATAATGAATTTTAGTGGTTTTCATGTAAAATAAGACTTAATTAAAAAAGAATAATATTTTATGCTTTCAATTGGATTAAAAAAAAGATAAAAATTTATTTGAGAAATTCAAGAAAAGTACAACATTTTAGCATTTTAGTAAAAAAATGTACAAGTTAAAGGTATATATTTCTAAATCATCACTCAAATCCATTTCAATTATACTTAATATAATTACAATTAAATTTTGAATGATTTAACAGGCAGTGAATGATGAACGGTTAGAAAGATGAAATTGTGAGAAATAGTGTAAGAATAATTGGCAAGTAAATAATAAAATCAAAAGATTATTGTGTGAAGTTGTGTTTATTGTAATTTGGTGTGCTCACCAATTATATTCTTTGTTTGTTCAAACAAATAAAAAAGTGATATTAGCATTGCTTTAGCATTCCAAAGTGAAAGTACTGTAGCAAATCAATACTACAATAGAATATTACTACTGACATTGAAAGTTGAAATTCTAAGTCTGGCCATTAGTTACATTTCAAAAATAAGAAATTTCGAACATACAAATTGAGTGCTTAAACATAATTGTTCTATATCATAGCCGATTCACTACAAAAGTTTTATTACTAGAGTGCTTAAACATTTCAATACAAAGAAGAGAAAAAGAAATAGATTGAAAGCAAATACACGTGCTTAGAATTATTATTCAAATTGTTAGCACCTTAATATTAGCCACTGCAGACTTCATGATCCCACAATTCTCCCAATTTTATGATTGAGAAAGGATTCGGCAATGGAAACGATTGACGGGTAAGGGCTTAAGCGACTTGTCGCATGGTTGGCTGACGTTGGGGACCGCCGTTCAAGCATGCAAATGCTGTCTTTACAGTAGAGACAACATACTTTGCAGCTTGCCTTACCGATGGTGAGAGGCGTTGGTCTATCACATCTTTAAGTAAAATCAGTTGGTTGTAATTTGGTATCGATGTCGACGTTGATGTTGATGTCAATGCCAATGACAATGATGGCAAACAAGAAATCAAATCACCAGGATACCTCCCCAGAAGTATTTCCATTGTTAGCACCCAAAACTATAAACATCACATCTCTCGTCTACTTTCATTTATAAGCCAACTTTGCTTAAAAAAATATTTCCAATCAATGTGCTCTAATAAGCAATAAATATATCTAATCAAATACACTATTATGTAAGAATATTAAGAAGATTATAAAATAAAGTTGAAAAGAAATTGCAAATGTTTAGAAGATTACATAAAATTGAAATTCAGAGGTTTAAATAAGTTTTTATATTTAGTTCATTAGTTTGATATATTGAATATTGAAAAATTAAGTATTATACTTCAAAGATTAATTACACATTTAATACTTGAATTAGAGTAAAATTCTTTGATATTTAAATTTGCAAAGTTACAATCTTAATACTACTTGTAGTTTGTTTTAACACGTCAATTTGCACACAAAACTAAAACTTTTAATTGAATGATGACATGTTTAAAGCATCTTAAAGAAAGGATATTAATAAATACCTGGAGCAATGTTCCCTAAAGTACCAGCAAGTGAGGTCCAATTGGAAGAGTCGGGCTTTAAAAGCCTAGCTGTACCAAAATGTGAAATATGAGCCTCATAATCCAAATCCAAAAGAACATTGTTGCTGGAAATGTCTCAATGAATTATAGGTGGTGAATGGTCATGATGCATATAAGACAAGGCATTGGCCACTGCTTTTACAACATTTAGCCTCTTCTCCCAATCCAAGTCCATTGCCTCGTCCTTGTTGTTTAACGCCTCTCTCAAACTTCCCCTTTCTACAAACTCATAAACCAAAAATGAGTTCTTTGGATATGAACAAAAGCCATACAGCTTCACAATGTTACGATGCCTTATTTCTGATAAAGCATGAATCTCGCTTTCAAAGGCTTTCAAGTTGTTCGAAGTCATGCTATCTTCAGATTGGTGAAGTTTTTTCACAGCAACCACCTCACCAATGGGTAGCGCAGCTTTATAAACAGTTCCATAGCCTCCTGAACCAATGCAATTGTTGGAGCTGAAATCTTCAGTGGCTTCAATAATGTTCTCGTAGAGTATTCTTCCATTATATCCCCACAATGTGAAAATTTCTCCTAGTTGTGCCTCTATTGACTCAGATTTTCTGGTTCGGTTCTTTTGGCAAAGAATAAGGATACTTCCAACCATGATAAAGAGAAAAGAAGACCAAAGAATGGAATCACAATGAAAAAGATGACTTTGGTGCTTTTTCTATGACCGTTGCTAGCAGCAGCGACAGCACAAGGCATTAGTCCAATGGCATTACCACATAGGCCTTTATTGTTTCTTAAGTCATCAAATGAAGCCTCATGAAATGCCTTGATGTTAGGAATAGGGCCTTCTAATTGATTGTAAGATATATTCACAACTGTCAAGCTTTTCAAATCATTAAAAGAATTCGGGATGGAACCATTGAGCACATTGTGAGAAAGGTCCAATATTTCCAAGGAATGTAATTTTGCAAGCTGTTGTGGTATCTCCCCAATAAGTAAATTCTGACTTAAATCTAGATTTTGAAGACCATTTATATAGCTTACTGAAAATGGAATGCTTTCTCCAAGTTAATTCTTGCTCAAATTCAGGTCCAATAACTTTGAGCAGTCTCCAAGTTGATTAGGAATCGGTCCACTCAAATTGTTTGATGCCAGGTTAAGATGTTGTAGATTTGAAAGAACTCCAATCTCTGGTGGAATTTTGCCTGAAAGTTGGTTATCACTTAGCAGAAGACGGAACATCAATGTCAATACTCCTAATTCCTTGGGAATCTCACCAACAAGATGATTTGAAGAGAGATCGAGTTCCTGTAACTGAGTTGCATGTGCAACTCTAGTGGTATCTTCCCAGAAATGTTGTTATTGGAGATTTGTAGGCTTGTTAGATTATGACATTGTCCCCATTTTGGAGAAAGTTCACCATAAAATCTGTTGTTGCTTAATGAAATATAATTCAAATTCGGATACACAGCAAAAGCGTCTGATATATTTCGTGTAAAGTTGTTTCCTTAAAGCCTAACTCTGTATAAACTTTTGCAATTTTTCAAAGTTGGTGGGATAGGACCCGTCAAATTGTTGTTGATAACCGAAAGATTTGCAAGTTGTCCACCCTTGCATAAATTTTTGGGTAATGGACCACTGAGATGGTTATCTCCTAATTGTAATGATTGCAAATGAGTAAGATTGCCAAGCGTGGAAGGAATTGGCCCTGATAAATGATTATAGGTAAGATATATCTTCATAAGCTTCGACATGTTTCCTATGGAAGCAGGGATTGAACCAGAGAAATTATTTTGAGCCAACTCAAAGCCAGTGAGAGATTTAAGCATCCCTATCTCTTGAGGTATCGATCCAGAAAACATATTTTGGCAGAGGTAGAAAAGAGATAAGTTGGTTAAGTTTCCTATGGAAGCAGGGATTGAACCAGAGAAACTATTCTGATTCAACGAAAATTTAGTGAGAGATTTAAGCATCTCAATCTCTTTAAGTATCGACCCAAAAAACATATTTTGATGAAGGTAGAGAATGGATAAGCTGGTCAAGTTTCCCATAGAAGCAGGGATTGAACCAGAGAAATTATTTTGACTCAAATCAAAGTCAGTGAGAGATTTAAGCATCCCTATCTCTTGAGGTATCGATCCAAAAAAATGTTTTGATAGAGGTGGAGAACAGAAAAGTAGGTCAAGTTTCCTATGGAAGCGGGGATAGAACCACGTAGATAGTTATCAAGGAAATAAATCTCGGAAACTGAACTCAGCCTCCCTATCTCTAATGGAATGGAACCACTGATCTCATTACTTGCTAAGGAAATCAACTCAAGAACTTTCAATAAGCAATTTCGGATGGAATATTCCCCGAAAATTATTGTATGACAAGTCAAGGAAGGTGAGCTTGGAAAGGTTCCCAATGTGTGAGGGAATGGGCCCATACAGTGAGTTGTTGCGAAGGTTAAGCCTCATCAGGTTAGGGAAGAAAAGAAAGTTTAGACTATGAAGTGTACCTTTCAACCCATAATCTGGAAGGCTTAGATTTGTGATGCTTTCAGCCTTGTCGCAGGTAATTCCAACCCAACTGCAATGGCTGTCTCCAGCCCACAAAGAAGAGAGCAAAGTTCGGGTGTGGTTGTCAAGGCTAGCTTTCCATTTTAGAAGAGCTTCCGCTTCTTTACCTCTTGTAACTGCAGCAATGGAGGATGAAGAAGCGAAACAAAGGAAGAGTGAAGCAGGACAAGTTTGAGGAAGAACATGACTTTGAATGGTATTAAGAAAGATGACGTGATTTGGATAGTTCAAAAAGGATCTTTTGTTAATTGTTCTAAATTACATTGGCTAGCATGGTCAGGTATTTATGCTAAATACAAGAGCATTTTAGTATTAAATATCAAGTGGAAAAATATAACTTCAAGACCGACGGATTTTTTATGTTTAAATTAATTTTCTTATATGATGACTATTGGTCTTCTACAATTAAAGGACAATCTTAGCTTTAGTTTGCACTTAATATTAATCAAATGTTAAAAAAAAATTATGATAATTATTTTAAATGAAAATTATATCTTATAGATCAATCAAATTTTATATTCTATAAATGAGTTTATAAGATTGCTACAAACAATTAGATTATAAATAAAACATCAACTATGTAAAGAAATTAATGAATTAAATATTTTATATAAAAATTTTTAATTTTATAAATAAAATTAAAAAATTGGCATTTTTTAAGAATATATCTATAAAAATTAATAATTGATTAATTATTAATTATACAAATATATGCAAACAAATCATTTAATTTAATTTCTGAAATTTAAAATTTTATCGTCAATTGTATTAATAATAATTTAAATGATTAAATGAAGGTGTGACAGCTATGTAGACTATAAGTTAATAGTGAAGTCAATATATAAGATAATAATTTTAAAATGTATAAATGTTTATTCATTTAATTTGGTTCAGGCTGATCTTTTATCTACTATTGAGTTTTGTCCAAATCTTTTGGCCTCCCATTTCTATCGTGTTCATGGTGTAGAATAAATTATAGGTTGGAGGATACACAAGAATCGTCAATATTATAGTACAATTAGAGGTGTGTTAGATAACTTATTATCCGACACAATTAGATATGATATTGATCATGTTTGACATGATTCGTTATTAAGTAATTAGATTGAGCTAAACACGATGCACATATGTGTAAAGTGTTGGACTAGAAAATTTTAGATTTATGAATTGATACAATATAGTTTATTAAAGGCCATTGTCAGTATATAAAACGTGGGTTAGCACAACACGACACGACACACAAATCCAACTGTGCCATGTTGGTCTATACTTTTGAATGTATTCATGTTATTTTTTATATTGCAATGAAATTATAATTACTTTTAATATATTGTTGATAATTTATAAAATAAAATTATATTAAATAAATATATTTATTAAATATTTAAATTATTAATAAATAAATTATATTTAACTAGTGATCAATAAAAATAAAATGATAAAAATAGATTAAGATTTCAAGGTAAAACAAATTCAATTAACAAAGTAAATTATTATAGGATGAAAAGTATAAAATAAATGCGCAAGACAAAACACATTATATACGTGAATCATCATAGGATGAGAATAAAAAAATAGAAAAATAATATTGTATTTTGTAATATCTTTTATATGTATGTATGTGTTTTTTAAAATATTAAGATTATAATTCGATATTTTATTTAGTAGATTCTATTACCCTTCTCGATAGATGTAAGCATTTTGTTGAATCACATAAATTATGTGACCTTTTTATTTTATTTTACTTTTATTTATCTTCTGCATGTTATTGTTAATAATAATAAATGATTTTTTAAAAAATAATTGAAATTTTGAAAAATTGTTACTAGGTTGTGCTTAGCCCATCTCAATACGAAAAATAGTGTTGTACTTGACATAGCACGACCCATGAAGATCATAATTCATGTGTTGCACTGGACTATAACTTTAGTTTTCATAAGTCGTGCCATGAAAAAA
Source organism: Durio zibethinus (assembly GCF_002303985.1). Next base: position 26,405 of record NW_019167837.1, on the reverse strand, counting down.
TAATTTTGTTGATAAATAACTAAAAATTAATAAAAATAATAATATTTAATTTTTTATTAATGATGTAATTATCTATTTTTAGTTAAAATAATAGTATAATATAATACTAAATTGTATTTTTAGTTCGTAATATAATATTTAATTATTAATTTTAATATAATAATAAAATTTATAAAATAATAATTTTTAATTCATAATAAAATAATAATTTCATTTATTTATAAATTTATTATATAATAAAATTTCTCATTTTATTAAGTTAAAAAATTATTTCAAAATTTATTAACTAAAAAAAAATAAATAAAGCAAAAATGTCAAATATGTAAAAAATATGGTGTGATTAGTTTAAGTCCCACTAAAGCCACGTGAACATAATCGCTATCCAAACAGCAAAGAAAAGTGTAATTACATTAAAAATGTGCTTAAACGAATTAAATAATGACATCAATTCATTCTAAACGAGAGTTTAAATGAAATTTTGTAAGTGAAATTTGTCAAATTTTATTAAAAATATTAAATAAAATTAAAAATAAAAATTAACAATCTAAATTAATAAATTAAAAAAATCTTGTTACATAAATTAAATTGAGCATCTAAAATAAAATTAGAAAAGCATAAAATAAGGAAATATTTTAGAAGGTATCTGATTAAAAAATAATGGATCTTAAATAAAGAGTTAATAAAATAAACAATAGCAATTAGATAAAATATATATATATATATATATATAGAATGAATTGTGCGACTTATAATTTTTTAATAATAAATAAATACCTCGGAAAAATCCAAAATTCATTAGTATACTTTAATATTTGATAAGTTTGTACTTTTAGATTTCACTTATTGTGCTTAATTTCTTTTTCATAATAATGGAAATGACTTAATTTTTTATGTTTAATTAATAGCATATATTGACTAATTAAATAGTAAAACAAATTTCAACAATTAAAGAAAAATGTTTAAGTGAAAGAAAAACACTAGGAATATAATTATTCTTTATGTAATAAACATTTAAAACAAATCCAATCAAGTTATACTCCACAGCAAAAGAAAGCTTTTGAAAATGTCATTACTGAAGTTAAAACTATCTAAACAAGTAACCGGTTTTGATTTACGAAAGTTAAATAACGTGGCTTCACAAAATTTGAAGGGAGGGAATGTGGTTGTTGTTTCGAATGCTGCTAGTATTTCCCTCCATTTTAAATGAAGACTTGAGATGAAATTTTGTAAGTAAAATTGTGAATTTTTTATTAAATATATTAAATTAAAGCTAAACTTAAAATTTTAAATTGATAAATTAAAAAAAATCATGTTACATAAATCAAATTAAGCATTTAAAATAAAAACCATAAAATAAAGAAAATTTTAAAAGGCATCCGATTTAAAATTAATTGATCTTAAATAAAAGTTTTTTCCTTCATTTTAAATGAGGTTTTAGATAAAATTTTGTAAGTAAAATTGTGAATTTTTTATTAAATATATTAAATAAAAACTAAAATTAAAATTTTAAATTGATGAATTAAAAAATTGTGTTACATAAATCAAATTGAGCATCTAAATTAAAAAGCATAAAAACATAAAATAAAAAAAATTAGAAGATATCCAATTTAAAATTAATTGACCTTAAATAAAGAGTTTTTTCATAATAAAATAAATTATTGTGCCGTTTGGTATCAATAAAAACAACAATAGCAGGTAAATATGAAAATATATAGTATGAATTGAATGACTTATAATTTTTAATAATATTGGTTAGAATTTTATAAATTATAACAATAATATGATTTATAATTGATTTTTTGACATAAAAAATTATTATCAATTCAAAAAAAGCAAAAAGATACATAAGTAGTTGCTGCTAATGGACAGCCAAAACAAAGTGCAACCTTGACATTACAGATTTATTGAGAATTGAGCTAGCAAAGTTCTAGGTAATTAATCCTAATGCTATTCAATGTAAATCTAATATAAACTATCTTTGACATATATTTGATTTGTTTTGACCTTGAATGAAAAACCTCTCTTCATTATAAATGTTTTAGTACACAAAATCGATGTTGATTTAATCAACGGATTAAAAATTTGAGAGAAAGGTGAAATCATTAAAAATATGTAAATATGTTATTTTTTTAATGTATGTTTGATAAGAAAATCTGAAAAATAGATAAAAAAATATTTTTTATTTATTATTTGATAAATATATCTTTAATTTGTATGCTAAATCAAGATATAACATGAAGTAAAAAAGTTAAAATTAAATTTATTTCATATAACATTTGAAGTTTGATTCTTATAATATTTTATTTAATATCTTGGAATCAAGTTATTTGATAACTAAAACTAAATTATAACTTTAAAATCCATATTGATTTTTAAAATATAAATAAATCAATTAAAGATTTTTAATCAAATTATTAATTTTAACACAACTTATTAGTAGTTCCACTAACAAGTTAAAAATAACAAATTTAGATAAACTTTTTAAAGTCAAATTTGAAAAATTCTTTACTAAAAGTCATTTAATAAAAAATTTAAATCGATAAATTGATGGAGTTCAAAAAATTCAATGAGAATGTAAAAAAAAAAATGAATATCATTTCTAATTAAATTTTGATTAGTATTTATTCAACGGTAAAAATATCTATCTAAAAAATATCAAATTTGACTTATAAATTTGTCAGTCAAGAAAAATTAGACTATTTCAAGTTTAAATTTTAAAATTTAAGTAGTTCAAAATTTAAGTCATTTTATAGATTTAGTATTATCTAGAAGAGTTAAAATTCTACAAGGTTTTACATAAAATCGTACTCTTTGAACTAAGCATATTCTTGAACTTATTCTATCATATTTTTTGAACTAATCAAACATATTAATACAAATTCCTTCTTTGATCTATTATAATAATCAAATTTCATAATACATATTATATTCTATTCCTTTTATTTTTTATTCTCACAAAATACAAATTTCATTCCTACTTTATTTCATTCCGCTAACCAAATGTGTTATGAGATTTTAGATTTTTTACGATCCATAACTTAAGGTATGAACTAGACACATGTTTGAAAATCATATGCATACCCATTATGATGTTCACAACAAATAGATTCGTTTTTGGATTTGGTTTTCTATGTTTAATTTTAGCTACTTACTATGTTCATACATGTATGTTTGTGTGACAGATATAATCAAATTGCTACAATTTTAAATGATTAATTTAAGCTATTTAAATGAATATATAAACAATTTTTGATCAATTTTATAAAATTGTCCTTTAAAGAATAAAAAGTCTTTCAAAAAATTCTAAATTCACCAATAACATACATTTTTAAGTTTTGAATAACTTTTAAATGATTAATATCTAACGCTAAATTTTGATAATGTACGGCCTTTCTTTAGGGTGCCACATGGCATTCATCTCTTTTTCTTTTTTTTTTTTCTTTTCTTATTTAATAAATTTTTTTGTATTTAATAAATATATATATATTTTTTGTGTGTGGACCCATAATCTAGAAGGCTGAGACTGGTGATGCTTCAAGCCTTATCGCAGATAATTCCAACCCAATTGTCATGGCTGTCTCCAACCCACAAAGAAGAGCAAAGTTTGGGTGCTGTCGTCATCTCTAGCTTTCCATTTTAGAGTCAAAATGGAAAAATGCAACTTTAATACTACCGGATTTTTTATGTTGAAATTAATTTCATTAGATTTTTTTTTTTAAAACAATTGCAACATAAAAATTTTTAAATACTGATATTTAAATTAAGTGAATTAAAATTTAAATTTTCTCATAAACATTGATTATTGGTATTTTTCTATTTTTTATAATAAAAAATATTTTAATTTAGTTCGTGCTTATTTTAATCAAAAGTATTGGCTATAAAAGTTTCATAATAATTTTTTTAATGAAAATTATTTGATACATCATTCAAAATTTTAAACTCGATAAATGAGTTTATAAGATTAATACATATCATTAGGTCATAATTAAAAAAATTAAGTACATAGACAAATTAATGAATTAAAAATTATCTAATATAAAATTTTTTAAATTTTATATACAAAATTAAAAAATTGACATGTATTTTATAATAATATATTTATAAAAATTAATAAAGTTTTAAAAACTCTATCATCTATATATATAATAATTTAATTACTAAATGAAGATACCAACCCTATAGACCATAAACCAACAGCCAAATTAATTTATAAAATAACAATTCTAAAATATATAATTATATAAAATTTATTTATTTAATTTGGTTCAAGCCTATCTTTTATTTGATATGGAGTCTTATCCAATTCTTTTGGTCTCTCATTTTGGCCTCTCATTTCTAAGGTGTTCGTTCTAAGGTGTTCATGGTGCTAATTAAATTATAGGTGGGGGATACGTAAGAGTCAGTCAACATTGAATAAAAAGGACTTAAATGAATTAAAATGAAATTTTCTAAGTATAGTTTTAAAATCATACACATTTTTTTTGTAGTCTCTAAAATTTAATTTCTTTTTATTTTCATTCAAATAAAAAATTAAATTTTTATTAAATTTGGATAAGATTGACATCTCTAATGTAATGAAAATGATTTAGGATCACTTGAATGGGTGATAAGATTAACTTTGGTGAGATTAAAAATAGCAATTAGATGAGGTACTGTATTGATGAAATTAAAATCAATTGTCAAGATATGTGTTTCCATGCAAATATACAATGGAAGAGAGGTAAATTATAATTAGAGGAGAAATCATCATTAAATTTGCATGTAATAAAAATTTTAAATTATTTAACATTTATAAAATTAATAAATAATTTAAAAATCAGTAAATTATTTTTATGTCAAATAATAATTTTTTGATAAATAATTAAAAACTAATAAAAATAATAATATCTTAAATGATATTTTTTCTTTAATTTTTTATTAATGATGTAGTTATCTATTTTTAGCTAAAATAATAATATAATATAATACTAAATTTTATATTTAGTTATTAATTTTTTATATAATAATAAAATTTATAAAACAATAACTTTTAATTCAAAAAATAATAATTTTATTTATTTATAAGTTTATTACATAATAAAATCTTTCATTATATTAAATTAAAAAATTATTTCATAATTTATTAACTAAAAAAAAGAGCAAAAATGTCAAAAGTGTCAAAAGCTCACCACACCCCTTTCCCATTAATGCAGTTTAAGTCTTTCACTGAAGTCACGTAGACATAATTAGATCGTGCCTTTGTGATCCAAAAAGCAAAGCACAGTACAATTGTATCAAAAAGTGCTTAAATCCATTAAACAGTGACATCAATTCATTTTAAATGAGGTTTTAGATGAAATTTTGTAAGCAAAATTTGTGATTTTTCCATTAAAAATATTAAATAAAAACTAAAATTAATTAATTTAAATTAATGAATTAAAAAATTGTGTTACATAAATCAAATTGAACATTTAAAATAAAAGCATAGAATAAAAAAATTTAGAAGGCATCCAATTTAAAAATAATTGACCTTAAATAAAGAATTTTTTCATAATAAAGTAAATTATTATGTTGTGCGGCATCAACAAAAGCAATAATAGTAACTAGATACAAAAATATATAGTATGAATTGTAGGACTTATAATTTTATAATAATATTGGTTAGTATTTTATAAATTATAATAATACTATGATTTATAATTGATTTTTTGACATATAAAATTATTATCATTTTCAACAAATGCAAATTTATCAAGTGTCGAGCTAGCCAAATTCTAAGTAACCAATTCCAATGCTATTCAACGTAAATTTAATATAAGTTATCTTTGATATTTGTGTGAACTGTTCTGACTTTGAATAAACAATTTATTTTCATCATAGATCTTTTACTATAAAAAAAAAATATCGATGTTGATTTAACCAAAGGATTAAAAATTTAAGGGGAGAAAAGTGAAAACATTAAAAATATTTAAACACGTTTTTTTTTTAACGTGCGTTTAATAAGAAATTTTGAAAAATAGATTAAAAATATTTTTTATGTATTATTTTAAAAATATATTCTTTAATTTGTAAGCTAAATCAAGATATAAGATGAAGTGAAAAAGTTAGAATTGAATTTATTTCATATAAGATTTGGAGTTTTGATTCTTATGATATTTTATATAATATCTTGGAATCAAGTCATTTGGTAATTAAAACAAAATTATAACTTTAAATCTATATCAATTTTTAAAAAATAAATAAATTCCAAAAAATTCGAATCAAATTATTAATTTTAACACTGACTTATTAGAAGCTCCACCAACACATTAAAAATGACAAATTTAGATGAACTTTTTAAAGTGAAATTTGAAATTTTCTTTACTAATAATTTAATAAAAAAATTAAATTGATAAATTAATAGATTTCAAAAATAAATAAAAACATAAGAAAATATAAAACTATCATTTATAATTCAATTTTAATCAATAATTATTTAACCGTAAAAATGTCCTTCTAAAAAATAAATAAAATTTTTTTCAAATTATTTTCAATTTTGCATAATCAATCTATGAAATAAATTATTTTAAATTATTGGTTTTGATTTTTAATTTTAATTATTTTAATTATTTTCAATAAAAAAATTTATAAACTTTACCTTAACTTCATATAAGTATTTTTCCATTAAAAATACCTACAGAAGTTGATTTTGTCCCAAAAAATTGAATTTATTTTGAAATAAATTTGAAATGATTCTAAATTTTGTTCCAACTTGTTTGAACTTTGTAATTAGGTTTATCACGTTATTTTTATAATAGATACAATTATTATTATTTTAAATTAATTTGAGCAAAATACATCAAGTGAAAAAATGTAACTCCAAGACTGGTGGGTCTTTTATGTTTAAATTAATTTCATTGGATTTTTTAAATAAAAAAGTTGCAATATAAGAAAATTTATCAATACTAATATTTAAATTTCAAATTTATTGTAATTATATGAATTAATTAAATTAAATTTTCAATTCCTTCATAAATATTAATTATTGATATTTTTTCTTTTTCCTTTATAAAGCAAATAAAAAAAAAATTAGTTTAGTTTGTGCTTATTTTAATCAAAAGTACAAGTTAAAAAAATTTCATGATAAATATTTTAAATGAAAATTATCTTTTACGGCAATTAAAATTTTAAACTCGATAAATGAGTTTATAAGATTACTACATATCATTAGGTAACAACTAAAAAATTAAGTACGTAGAGAAATTAATGAATTAAAAATTTTACAATATAAATTTTATAAAAAATTAACATGTATTTTGTAATAATATATTATAAAAATTAGTAAATTTTCAAAAAACCCTATTGTGTGTGTGTATATATATATAAAATAATTCCATTATTAAATGAAGATACAATTCTATAGTCTATAGATCGACAGTCAAGTAAATATATAAAATAACAATTCTAAAATATGTATAAATTTTTATTGAGTTCAAGCCGATCTTGTATCCAATATAGAGTCATCTATTTCTTTTGGTCTCTCATTTCTAACATATTCATGGTGCTAATTAAATTATTGGCCAAAGAATACACAATAGTTGTATCCACTTCTTTTGACCTCTCATTTTTAGCCTGTTCATGGTGTTAATTAAATTATTAACTAAAGGATATGCAATTATTGTCAACATTACGTTGCAATAGGAAAGACTTAAATGAATTTAATAAAATTATGTAAGTAAAGTTTATTAAATTTTTTATTAAAAATAATTAAATTAAAATTTTAAATTGATAAATTACAAGATTTTTTTGATAAATGAATCAATTTATTCATAAAAAAAAAAAATAGAGCAAGTCTACTTCAAAAAACCAAGATCAATCAATTTAAAGATTACAATAGTTTAACCAAGTACCACAATGAATTTAAATGATTTCAAGACCCCAAGAATTGCACACAGCCCGATCTTTAGAAGAAATATGAACCGAAAATTAGTTTCCAATTTTTAATTTAATTGTTTCTTAGTTTCCAATTTTTAATTGAATTGTTTCCTTGATGGAACCATAAATGGCATAAATTGGAAGATCTTATTATATATCAATGTGCAAAATTTCAAAAATTTTAAAATAAAATTGATATATTTTTTAGATAGGTGAATTCTATCAATCTATTAATTTGATTTTTTTAAAAACATTTTATTAAATTAATTTTATTAAAAAACTTTACGAAATTCACTTAAAAAAATTTTATTTACGTTTTACACATGATGCAATATTCTTCTTCCTTTAGAAGACAAAAATGCAAAATGGTAAAAATTTTAGGATTATCATTTTATATGTCAGCAATAATTTTATATATTGATAATGATATTTTTAAAATTTAAAAAAGAGATTAAGGAGTTGACACGAATTTATTTAATTTAATAAATATATTTTAGTAGAATACTTGTCAATACTCTAATTCTACTATCAGTATGTAGAATAATTTTTTATTTTAAGTATTTGCATCACAAAAGAATTTAGTTCATCAATAATTATGTAGTCTGTCAGTTGAATTGAATTCTTAATTCAAGTGGTCATGGATTGATTATCGACAATATCATGTTCAAAAATTTATTTTTAATTAAGTACAAACCTTAGAATAAATATTAACTCAATATTTCAGATTTTCTTAAATAGACTCAAGTACGAGAAAAATTGCTGGTTAAATTAGATTATTTCAAGTTTAAATTTTAAAAAATAAATAGTTCAAATCATTTTATAGGTTCAATTTTTGTCTAGAAGAGTTAAAATTCTACAAGGTTTTAAATAAAAACATACTTTTAACATCTTCCAATTAAAGATATCATATTACTTTTTTTCACTTTTATGATAGATTACTTCACTATTAATCACTCTTTTTAAAATTTTTAATATTATTCAATCATTTCAATATTATTAATAATATTTAAGACTATCAATTTAATATTAATTCATATTTAACTTTTTATATTGCATTACTATTAATTAATTGATTATTTTTCTTAATTGATAATTTTTATAATAAATTATAAGGGTAAAATGATTTTTTGAACTTATTCTATCATATTTGTCATAACCTCTAGATCCGGTAATCTATCGCTAGACATTGACTTAAAAGAGTCGCCACCAATCTTTTTTATTTAGATGCGATTGGCTACCTAAGGAATCTATCCTTTCAAGGAACACCTAAGTTTAAGGGTTCCTAAAAGAATAGGTTCGGGTCTACTAACTAGAACATGGTTCGGGAGTTCGGTTATGTGTGAGGAAGGTTGTAGCACCCTTACAACGCCCATCGAAAGATGGTACCAGCTTAATTTTGTGTTATCCAATAAGCCTTAAAAATTTACCAAGTAATTAGTTATTGAAAATTATTCTCAATTGACTCTAATACTTTTAGCAAAAAATTGAGAAAATCCCTTACCTCAAGAGTATGCAAGAAAACTACTGTTTCACTTGCAGAGGCTCCATCGTCGGATTATTTAACATTAAAAAAAATCCAAAGAAATAAAAAAGGAAAAGAAAAATGATCGCTTTTGTACAAGAAAAATTGATACTTTCAACTTCTCCCCAAAATATTTTTTAGAAACTTTAATTTCGAGAAAAATTAATACTTTTAACTTTTCCTTAAAAAAAAACCTTTTTTTTAAAAAAAATTTATTCTTAAAGAAAATTGATACTTTCAACTTTTCCCTAAAAATATTTTTTTGAAACTTTAATTTCGAAGAAAATTGATACTTTCAACTTTTCCTCAAAACCTTTTTGAAAATTTATTTTTAAGGAAAATTGATACTTTCACCTTTTCCCCAAAAATATTTTTTGAAAACTTTAGTTTCAAGGAAAATTGATACTTTCAACTTTTTCCTACTTTCAACTTTTCTTCAAAAAACCTTTTTTGAAAATTTATTTTTAAGGAAAATTGATACTTTCAACTTTTCCCTAAAAATATTTTTTAGAAACTTTAATTTCGAAGAAAATTGATACTTTCAACTTTTCCTCAAAACCTATTTTGAAAATTTATTTTTAAGAAAAATTGATACTTTCAACTTTTTTTCAAAAATATATATTTTTTTGAATTTTATTTAAAGAAAATAAAATAATAAAATAAAAATAAAAATAAAAATAAAAATAAAATAAAGTAAAATAAAGATAAAAATAAAAGAATATTAAACAATTCTAATCTACTAATAATAATAAAAATAATAAATAAATAAATAATGAAAAAAAAACCTGGGAACGGCTAGGCTTGAGGAAAAAAAACAGCTTGGAGACTCGGCTCGGGATTCTAACACACCAAAACTTTTTTTAGCTTTTGTTTCTTCTCTGTGTCTGTGTTTCTCTATGTGTTTTCTTCTGTTCTTCCAGCACCTATTTATAGAGATTGATCATAAGAGTTTTTGATCAATCCCAACTCTTTCTAGGATTTGGATTCAATCTTTGAATCCAATCCTAACTCTGCCAATTCCCAAATCACAACCAAATTCATTCCAATTTTTTTATCCTAATCTTAACTGAAAATTAATCAAAATAAAAAGATAAATATATTAAAAGATAACAAAAAAATAATTAGATAAATAAAAGAAATAGATAAATAATAATAAAAAATAAAAGTAGATAAATAATAAAATATTAATAGATAAAAAATAAAATATATATTAAATAATGAAAATAAAAATAAAAACCCATTGGGGCCAACTAATTGGATCCTAAACCGAGTCCAATGGGCTTAGACCCAAATCCTATTGGATCAGACACAATAGGTTTAGGTCTGGACTAAATAGGGTGTCTATAACTGCCCCTCTTTGCACATTTTTTGCGAAGCAGGAATTGTGCAAAGACGTAGATACCCATTCAAGACTCAACTTGACACTTTTTTTGTTTTTTTTTTCTTTTATTTTATTTTGTTTTGTTTTTTTTTTTGTTAAAATTTTGATCAAAGCTCCTCTAAGGAGAGGCTTAATGACTTTGAGAAACATAAACAAAGCTCCTCTAATCAGAGGCTTAATGACTTTTGAAAAATAAACAAGGCTCTTCTAATCAGAGGCTCAATGATTTTGGAAAAATAAATGGCTCCTCTAATAAGAGGCTCAATGACTTTGGAAAAATAAATGGCTCCTCTAATCAGAGGCTCAACAACTTTGACAAGTAAATGCCTCCTCTAATCAGAGGCTCAACGACTTTGAAAAATAAATAAATTCTCTAAGCAGAAGCACCATGACTTCAAAAATAAATGCTCCTCTAAATAGAGGCACCACAACTTTGAAAAGTAAATTACTCCTCTAAATAGAGGCAACCACGACTTTAGAAAATAAATTGCTCCTCTAAACAGAGGCAACAGAACTTTGAAAAGTAAATTGCTCCTTGACAATCATGTCCAAAAGAGTTATAGATCGTGATTGAAGGAATTTGTAATGGGAACTCAAGGATTCACAATTTGAGTTCAACATTCAGAGGTTCAGATTCGCAAGAACCTTCTAACTTCGTAAGAATTTATTAAAATTTGATTCTCAAAATTTCAGTTTCATTAAAATTTGCAAGATCTCAAGATTCGCATTTGCAACTTGCAAGGCTCGCATCAAAGATCCTCATTTGAATTTTAGAGGCTCACATCCAAAAGTTCAAGGCTTTTCAAAGGTTATCATTTGGCAAACTTGGAATTCATATCCAAAAATCTAAAGCTTTTCATTTGAATTTTGGAAATTCACATCCAAAAATTCAAAGCTTTTCATTTGAGTTCAAAGGCTCACATGCAATAAAACTTAGAGTTTCACATCTAAGTTCAAAGTTTTTCATTTAAAAAATTTAGAGATTCATATCCAAAAAGTTGAAGCTTTGTATTTTGGAGATTCACATCCAAAAGTTCAAAACTTTTCATTCTAATTCAAAGATTTACATTCGATGAACTCTAGGGTTTCACTCCTCAAAGATTCTCATTTTGAAACTCAAAGATTCTCATTTGAGTTCTCAAAAATTCTCATTAAAATATTCACAATTTCTTTTTCAAGTGACTCAAAAATTTGCATGAATGAATGTTATGACCAAAGATGCAAATGTCTTTTTAATGATGCAAATGCGGCAACCTATATTCTCACAGTGCCATGCATGTCTAAACAAAGTTTAATTCATCAAATTATGTGCATGTACTATTCAAATGATGATGTCACCATGATGCATGTAATGCAGATGTCTATGTAACAAAATTCTAAATAATTGTGGTGATATGGCTCTCAAAACTCTACCATTTCGCATGTCTTCCTTATTCAGTTTCTCAATACTTCGAAACAAGTTTCATCAATCGATCATCACTTGACCACCATTCATGGACTTCTAAGCACTAACAAATTTCAGAACAAGTTTCATCCACCATCATTGAGTCATTACTCATAGGTGTCTCAGCATTAACCATTCTGAACTAGGTCGCACTCATAGGTTTCTCAACCCTAACCATTCCAAAACAAACTTTGTCCACTGATTATTTTCATCATTCAATCATAACTTGCAATTCATGTCGACTAATTCATCCTTGTACTCATCACTCGGTCATCATTCATAAACTTCTCAGCATCAGTTTCGTCTATTGCTCCATATCATTTTCATCACTTAACCAAACTCATAGGTTATATCAACCAATACATCCCCACATGCATCATTTGATTATACCACTTTTCAAGATTTGCTCCATCTTCATTTTATTGTCTAATCTATCATCATATTCTTCATTTGTCGCATCATATGTCTTTTTAAATCATCTCTTTTAGGTTTTTACCATTTTTTCATTTTGTTACCACCATCATCTTAGATTTCTTTTCAAATGAATGCAAGACTCTTTTAAGCACATATTCATTCATTCATTATCATTTTAATTCTTGACAAATACAATGCAATCAAGCATTTTCTCAATTCATTCTAGGGTGTAACAATAAGAGAACACAAGGTGAATTATGATAAAGATAATTAATGAAGATATATTTTGGTACAAAACAAATAGGAAAGGAAATAAATTGGATACATGTCATTGGGATGAATGGTATGTCCAAATGATGAATATTCAGACAATTCTCCACATTATTCTAAGATTCTTTTTCAAAAACTCATTCCATTTACTGTTGAAGTCATCTTGAGCTTTGTGAACTTTGCCTCAGTCTTTGAGGGATCTTCAGATGTCTTTGATTTTCCATCCATATGAACCATTTGACTTAGACCTTTTTCTACCCAAATCACCTTTTCAGGTTTTCAATTTGAATCTTTTTTTTTTCATTTTTTCATTTTTTCATTTTCTCATTTTTTCATTTTTTTCCTTTCTTTCTTTTTTTTTTCTCTATTTTTTATTTTTTCTTTTCTTTTTTCTCATTTTTCATCCATTGTTGATATCTTCCACACATCAAACTTTAGAGCAATATGGCATGATTCCATTATTTCATCATGAGCATGTCTTTGCCCAATATATGATCATTCAATTTAAGCATTCACACTTGATCCAAATGGACTTTTCAAGGTTGTAATGTAGGTCAAGGTGAGGGGTCATAAAAGAAATGGATATAATAGGCTCAAAACATGTATTAAAAATGTTCAAAACTAAAGGATCATTTGATGCAACTTGGCATTTTGCCCCCATATCATTTTACTATTTTTCTCACACAAAGGATTCTCATTACTTTGCCCCAAATCATGTGTGGCATTTATTTTTTCTTTTGCTTTTCTTTCTCTTTCCATCTTTGAGACTTTTTGTGATATATTTTTTTTCAAAAATTACCTTCCAGTGTAGAGGGTGATCCTTGGTTGGAGTTCTTTGGAAAAAGAAATCATAATAGGCTCAAAGGGGTAGCAATGAATGGTTTTTTCGAGTGGTAAAAGAAATATGGCCATTTTTCATCTCAATTTTGGATACCTTTCTTGAACATCATCTATTGAACAAAACTCAATGAACCTGTATAAAAGATTGCACATCTTCAAGACATATCTATTTCACCTTTGGTAACAGCTTACCTTTTGCTCAAATCATCTCCTCATATTAACGTAGATAAGTTCTCAAAATTAAATCCCAGAATTATTGTTATCATTATCTAAATATTCATCATCTGAAATTTGAGAATGGGAATGTAAATTTATGAAAGGTAACAGAGCATGGAGTAATGGTCGAGTGAAAGAGAAAATGTAATGAAATGCATAAACTTGCCTTTATTAAAATGATAACAAGTGAAGTCATATTGCAAAAAAAAATCTAACATTATTCGAAAAGAAATCTTAAAATGACAAAAAAAAAACTTTTAACCAGCCTTATCTCCATTCTTCAAAATTGTTTCCCTATACGATCAGGTGAAGAATCTCTATTGGCATCTTGCTCTTCAATTCATTGTGACTCTCCGGACCCTTTTTGACCAATGTGTTCTTGATTGTCACTCAGAGCACTAACATCAGGTGTTGTTGCTTTTCCTTGATCAAAACTTACCATTTTATCATTAATCAACCGTTGCACCTTATGCTTTAAAGCAGTACAATTTTTAGTAGAATGGCTAGTAATTCCATAGTGGTAGTCACAGTGGGCTGTAGGATCATACCACTTAGGATAGGGTGGCTTAAGTGACTCCACATGGCTGGGGGTAATCAAATGGCTATTATAGAGTTCTCGATATAACTCCATATAAATCATGGGGATTGGATCAAATACAGATTTTTCTCGAGTAATCCATTGTTTTTGTGAACCACTTATTGGGTTAGTAGGGCGAATTTGGGTTCTTACAAAAGCTTGAATATTAAGGCTATATGTAAGATCTTGAAGGCTAAAAATTGATCGGTGTGTGGATGAATAAGGTGGTTGTGGAACTAGCTGGTATGGGTAGGATGAGGCATTATTCACAGCAAGATAGTACGGAGAGTAACCTTGGGGTGGATAGGGTTGGTAACCCCTGAATTATTGTCTATCAAAGCTCACAGCTTGAGCTTCAGTTTCTTTCTTTTCTGATGCCTTTTTAGTTTCTCCTCCTTTCAACTTGCCATTTTTTATGGCACTTTCAATAATTTCTCCAGATATCACCATGTCGACGAAATTCTTTGTTGCATTCCCTATCATTTTTTTTATAATAGGGAGATTTCAAAGTGCTGACAAATAACACTGTAATTTTTTTCTCAGTCAGAGGAGGCTGTACTTGAGAAGCAATATCCCTCCACCTCTGGGCATACACTTTAAAAGTCTCATTGGCCTTTTTCTCCAGGTTTTGTAAAGACAAACGATTAGGGGCCAAATCCATGATATGTCAATATTGACTGATAAAATCATGGGCCATGTCACTCCAAGAACAGATGTGATTTCTGTCTAATTGGATATACCACTTAACAGCAGAACCAGTAAGACTGTCTGAAAAAATATGCATTAGTAGCTTTTCATCATGAGCATGGGCTACTATCTTTCGGTAATACATGGCAATATGAGTTTTTTGGCACTTTGTGCCATCATATTTTTCAAATTTTGGTACTTTGAACTTAAGAGGAATGACCACATCAAGGACTAAGCAAAGCCCAGCAGCATCGACTGAACCATAGAAACCAATTCCTTCCATAGCCCGTAGCCTTTGTTCTAGCATACTAATTTTGAAATTTTTTTGAGCTTTCACTTTTATCTTTTCCTTATCTTTTCCTTTCAGTTCATCCAGATCGGGGATTTGAATTGGTTCAATTGCCTTTTCAGTAAAGACAGGATTCACATAGCTATGGTAATGCCCTGGATTAGAAGTTGATGGCATTCCAGGATATGTAGGATATGTGTAGTGTTGTGGTGGAACCTCTTGTGTAGATTAGGCTTGAGGTCGACCAAAACCAGGTAGTTATAAGGGGTCAGTCACTACTTGCAATATAAGACTTTGTTGGCTTGTGTTCTCTTCTACTCATTTTCCCTTATTTAATTTGTTGAGAGCATCCAAAATTTTACTTAACTCATTCTCAATCTTTTCCTGAGCTTTTTCCAATTTTTCAAATCTGTGAGAGTTTTCCTACTCCATTTGTCTGGCTTTGCTTTTGTGTTATATTGATGGGTTAGGTTGCTTAGTGGGGCTATCCTTGAACCTATAGCACCACAATTATGATTAGAAATGCTATGCTATGCTTCATGTATGATACGTTGATGAATGAAATGTACATTTTCATGGATGAAATCTAATATGAAATGGATGCAAATAATAATGTTAAAACATGATCATGCGGATGCATAAAATCAGACAAACAACATGGTTAGTTTCATAGATGAAATGAAAGTGATGCCGATGCATAATGTTACATATGATAATAAAAATGATGCACAAAATCAAACAATAAAAATGATTAGATAAACATTCTTCTTGTGTCATAGTTTCTATCATTGGGTAAAAAGGGCTCTATCTTAAGTTTAGGCACTTCTAAGGTTCAACATATGTGGTTCAAGGTTAAAGTCTAAAGGTTTCCAAATTGCTCCTTACATCATTGTCCATCACAGACTAGTAAGGCACCCTAATCCTCACCCATTACAGGCTACAAGCGGAAAAGGTTCAATTTGAATGGGAGTGTTTCGTTAGCCATTGCGGAGGCATTAAACCTTACGAAAGCAATAGGTACTTTACTCACTCCTAAAGGGACGGAGCTCGAGTATAGAGCTTATGTTATGCATATGCATATGAATGACATAATTAATAAAGTAAATAAACATGAATGAATAAAAAATCTGTGCAAAAGATTCAATTTTATTAGGCTTTTGGATAACACAAATTTATTTACTGGCCTAACTCTTGGACTTTCCCAACGGAGTCGCCAAGCAGTCATAACGTCTTGATCCGGGGATCTATCCTAGACATTGACTTAAGGGAGTCACCACCAATCTTTTTTATCTAGGTGCGACTGGTCACCTAAGTAATCTATCCTTTCAGGGAACACCTAAGTTTAAGGGTCCCTAAAAGAATATGTTCGGGTCTACTAACCAAAACAGGGTTCGGGAGTTCAGTTACGTGTAAGGAAGGTTGTAGCACCCTCACAATGCCCATCGAAAAATGGTACCAGCTTAATTTTGTGTTATCCAATAAGTCTTAAAAATTTACCGAGTAATTAGTTATTAGAAATTATTCTCAATTGACTCTAATACTTTTAGCAAAAAATTGACAAAAATCTTATTACCTCAAGAGTATGCAAGAAAACTATTGTTTCACTTGTAGAGGCTCCATCGTCGGATTATTTAACATTAAAAAAAATCCAAAGAAATAAAAAAGAAAAAGAAAAATGATCACTTTTGTACAAGAAAAATTGATACTTTCAACTTTTCCTCAAAAGAAAAACCTTTTTTTTTTTTGAAAATTTATTCTTAAAGAAAATTGATACTTTCAACTTTTCCTCAAAACCTTTTTGAAAATTTATTTTTAAGAAAAATTGATACTTTCAACTTTTGTCCAAAAATATTTTTTTGAAACTTTAGTTTCGAGGAAAATTGATAGTTTCAACTTTTCCTAAAAAAAAAAAACCTTTTTTGAAAATTTATTTTTAAGGAAAATTGATACTTTTAACTTTTCCTCAAAAAACCTTTTTTGAAATTTTATTTTTAAGGAAAATTGATACTTTCAACTTTTTCCTAAAACTATTTTTTGGAAACTTTAATTTCGAAGAAAATTGATACTTTCAACTTTTCCCCAAAAATATTTTTTTTTTGAATTTTATTTAAAGAAAATAAAATAATAAAATAAAAATAAAAATAAAAATAAAGAAAAGTAAAATAAAGATAAAAATAAAATAAAGATAAAAATAAAAGAATATTAAACAATTCTAATCTACTACTAATAATAATAATAAATAAATAAATAAATAAATAACGAAAAAAAACTGGGAACGGCTTGGCTTGAGGAAGAAAAACAGTTCAGAGACTCAGCTCGGGATTCTAACACACCAAAACCCTTTTTTAGCTTCTGTTTCTTCTCTGTGTCTGTGTTTCTCTATGTGTTTTTTTCTGTTCTTTCAGCACCTATTTATAGGGATTGATTAGAAGAGTTTCTGATCAATCCTAACTCTTTCTGAGATTTGGATTCAATCTTTGAATCCAATCCCAACTCTGCTAATTCTCAAATCACAGCCGAATTCATTCCAATTTTTTTATCCTAATCTTAACTGAAAATTAATCAAAATAAAAAGATAAAAATATTAATAGATAATAAAAAAATAATTAGATAAATAAAAGAAATAGATAAATAATAATAAAAAATAAAAGCAGATAAATAATAAAAATATTAATAGATAAAAAATAAAATATCTATATTAAATAATGAAAATAAAAATAAAAACCTATTGGGGCCAGCTAATTGGATCATAAATCGAGTCCAATGGGCTTAGACTCAAATCTTATTAGACCAAGCCCAATGAGTTTGGGTCCGGACTAAATAAGGTGTTTACAATATTCTTTAACTAATCAAACATATTAATACTAATTCATCCTCTATTTTATTATAATAACCAAATTTCATATTACATATTATATTCTATTCCTTCTATTTTTTATTTTTACAAAGTACCAATTTCTTTCCTCCTTTATTTCATTCCGTAAACCAAACGTACTGTGAATTCTTAGATTTTTAACAAGATATGAACTAGACTGATATTTAAAATTATATGCATACCAATTGTGATGTTCACAATAAAAACATTCGTTTTTGGATTTGGTTTTTTATGTTTAAATTTTTGCTACTTATTATGTCTGTACGTGTTAATGTTTGTGTGACAAATATTGTCAAATTGCTACAATTTAAATGATTAATTTAAGCTAATTAAATGAACATATGTACAATTATTGGTCAATTTTATAAAATTGCCCTTTAAAAGCATAACAAATCTTTTAAAAAAAATTCTAAATTCACCAATAACATACATTTTAAAGTTTTGAATAAATTTTAAATAATTAACTTAATTAGATGAGTATCTAAACAATAATTTTTGATAATGTACGGCCTTTCTTTAAGGTGCCACATGGCATTCATCCCTTGTTATTTGTTTTTTTATTTAATAATTTTTTATATTTAATAAATATTTTTATTTAATTTTTTTGTGTGTGGACCCATAATCTAGACAGCTTGATTGGCGATGCCTCCAGTCTTATGGCAGGTAATTCCGACCCAATTTCAATGGCTGTCTCCAACCCACAAAGTTTAGGTGTCGCCGTCAACTCTATCTTTCCATTTTAGATCATTTCATTTTCTATCAAACATCAACATCAAGTAGAAAAATACAACTTTGCTATCGGCGGACCTTTTGCGTTTAAATTAATTTCATTGAATGTTTTTATAAAAAATTGCATCATAAAAAACTTTTAAATACTCCCATAAATATTGATTATTTATTTTTTATTTTTATAATAAAAAAATTTCTAGTTAAGTCCATGCTTATTACATGATATATCAATCAAAATTTTAACCTCAATAAATGAGTTTATAAGATTACTACATATCACTATGTCATAATTAAAATAATTAAGTACATAGACAAATTAATGAATTAAAAATTATCTAATACAATTTTTTTAATTTTATAAAGAAAATTAAAAAATTGATATATATTTTATAATAATATATTTATAAAAATTAATAAATTTTTAAAAACTCTGTCATCTATATATATAAAATTGTAATTCAATCATTAATAATGATACTAACCCTATAAATCATAAATCAATAGTCAAGTCAATTTATAAAATAAAAATTCTAAAATATATATAACTTTTTATTCATTTAATTTGGTTTAAGCCTATCTTTTTATTCAATATGGAGTCTTATCCAATTCTTTTGACCTCTCATTTTTAACGTATTCATGGTACTAATTAAATTATATGTTAGAGGATATGCAAGAGTCAGTCAATACTGAATAGGAAAGACTTAAATGAATTAAATAAAATTCTGTAAGTAAAGTTTTAAATCATACACATTTTCATCTTTGTCTTTAAAATTTAATATTTTTTAATTTCATTCAAATAAAAAATTAAATTTTTATCTAATTTGGATAAAATTGATATCTCTAGTGTAACGAAAATGTTTTAGGATTCACTTGAATGGATGATAATTTTAACTTTTGTGAGATTAAAAATAGCGATTATATTGGATATTGTATCAATGAGATTTAAAATTAATTGTCAAGATATTTGATTCCATACAAACAAGCGACGTAAGTGAGGTAAATTATAATGAGAAGAGAAATCAACATTAAATTTGTATGTAATAAAAATTTTAAATTATTTAATTTTATAAAATTAATAAATAATTTAAAAATCAGTAAATTATTTTTATGTCCAATAATAATTTTTGATAAATAATTAAAAACTAATAAAAATAATAATTTCTCCAATGATAATTTTTTCTTTAATTTTTTATTGATGATCTAGTTATCTATTTTTAATTAAAATAATAATATAATATAATACTAATTTTTTTTAGTTAATTAATTTTTTATGTAATAATAAAATTTATAAAATAATAATTATTAGTTCATAATATAATTATAATTTTATTTATTTATAAGTTTATTATATAATAAAAAATTTTCATTATATTAAATTAAAAAATTATTTCATAATTTATTAATTAAAAAATAGAAAAGGGCAAAAATGTAAAAAGTGTCCAAAAGTATGGTGTGGTGGAGCCACTGAAACATAATCATACCGTGCCTTCATTGTCCAACAACAAACACATTGCAAAATTATAATTTTATAATAATATTGGTTAGAAATTTATAAATTATAACAATAATATGATTTACAATTGATTTTATGACATAAAATTATTATCAATTTCAACAAATGCAAAATGATACATAAAATTGCTGCTAATGGAAAACCAAAACAAAGTGCAACCTTATCATTACAATTTATTGAGTTGTAATTTAGGTAACAAAATTTATCTTTAGGTAATTTATTGAGTTGTAGATTAGCTAACAAAATTTAGGTAATTAATCTTAATGCTATTCAATGTAAATCCAATATAAATTATCTTTAACATCTATGATCTGTTGGGACTTTGAATTAAAAACCTCCTTTCATCATAAATTTTTTGTTAAAATAAATCGATATTGATTTAGTCAATGGATTAAAATTTTAAGGGGAGAAAAGTGAAAACATTACAAATATGTTATTTTTAATGTGTTTGATAAGAAAATCTGCAAAATAGATAAAATATATATTTTTTCATTTATTATTTGATAAATTTAATATGTAAGCTAAATAGAGATAACATAAAGTGAAAAAGTTAAAAGTTGAATTTATTTCAAATAAGATTCGAAGCTTTGATTCTTATAATATTTTATTTAATATGTTCGAACTAAGTTATTTGATAACTAAATTGAAATTATAACTTTAAAATCCATATCGAAGTTTAAAATAAAAATAAATGGATTGAAAATTTTTAATCAAACTATTAATTTTAACACTGAAATAAATGTTATGATTGAAATTTACATCACTCGCAACGTAGCTGCCCTAGCCTAGTTAACCGTCTTTCTCCTTCACAGCATATAAACAAAATGAAAGAAGGGAAAAGAAAAGAAAAAGTAGAAACATTTCAATCGACACCAATATCAATTGCAAGAAGACTTCAGAAGTCATTATTCATCCAAAAAAGAAGTAGATCAAGCATACTTCAAAAAACAACATCAATCAATTTAAAGATTACAATAGTTTAACCAAAAACACTTAACCACAATACATTTAATTCATGATTTCAAGACCCCTAGGAATTGCACACAGCCTGATCTTTAGAAGAAATACGAGCCCAAAGTGAGTTGCTAATTTTTAATTTAACCATCTTCTTGATGGCACTAAAAATGGCATAAATTGAAAGATTTTATTATATATTAATGTGTAAAATTTTAAAAATTTTTAAGCAAAAGTGATATATTTTTTACATATAAATTTTTACAAAAGCTTTTAATATAATTTTTATCATTAAATAAATATTAATCAAATTTAAATTATAAATAATATTTTCAATAATTATTGTATATTCTAGAATGCATGCCTGCACTACGTTGCAAAAATAAGAATAATGATATTTTAAAAATATTAATATATTAAAAAATAAACAAAATAACAAATATTGATTTATCTTTTTTCTTGTCTAATATGCCTTCAATGGTTTTTTGTCTACAATGTCCATGCATCTAAGAGAAATTTAGCATGCAAATATCAATAATAAATATTCATCAATGGCCAATATCATCATCAACCAATGTAAGATATCAACTGGCAAAACTATTAAAAAGGAAATCGAAATCAAAATTTCCAAAATACCTTCAAGGTGAACTATTTCATCCTTGCTTGGAAAACATTTGCAGTAGATTAAGCAACGAATTCTACTATCAAAGATAACCTAACAATCTCCTGCATCAAAAACAGATTCATACTTTGAGAAATTCCATTTAAGGAATTCCAATACATTGACAATCTATTAAAAAACTTTGTATTGATAGATATAATAAAGTTAAAAGTCTTTTATAACAAATAAATATTTTAAATTTCTCACACGTTTTCAATGATTGATTAAAATAAAAAGGATAAGATAACTGGGTAACATTTTTGAACATATGTGTAAATGCTTGAGTATATGCTATCTGATATACAGCAGGTAAAGTCTCTTCAAACTACATAGGTTTGGTTAATATCAATCACGCTGTGCTACTTAGCTCTCTCAAACCATATCTTCATTGAGCTAAGAAAAGAACAGATCCTTTTACACAGTTTTTTATCCAGGTTTCTTTCCAGTTTTCCCCCTCTATTGACATGGTATCCTCCATCAAGTCACCATGGAGGCAATTGCTAGCGTTCTCTTTAATCTCCAACCACTTTAAACATGTTTCTTCTTATTTTTGGTCCTCAATGGGTTGCAACCTGCACCTTTTCCCTAATGTGCTAGGTCCTAATCTAATTTTCCTTGTAAGCCCACATACACATCTAGCATAGCAGTTTCATTTCAACCACACTTATTACAATTTTATCTTTACATGTATGGGTCTAAGGAAGGTAGAACATAGCAAATCAAGTAATCTTAAAACTGGAAGTTCAAGAAAGTATTATAAAATCAAGTAATCTTGTAAAGCATAAGAAATGAAGCTTTAAGAGAGAAGCAACACCACCTTGGAAGCCTCTACAACTTTAGGCAGGTTCTCTAAGTAGAGCTCCCATTCCTGCCCTTGCCAATTAGCAACTCCCAAGTTTGAATTCATTTGCCAATGACACAATTTGGTGTACAGATTGGATATTAGTTCATATGCATCTGGTGGGATACCAGTCCCCTTGGTACACAACACTATGTCTATTTCTTTCTCTATGCCAGGGACATATGGCTTCAAGAAGTCAAGAAATGTCTCTGCGTCAATTGATTTGAACTTGAAGGTGGCAATATATTTCTTGATAAATTCATCAAAAGCTGGTCTTCCAATCTAAGCATTCCAGAAAAAAACACATAATGATGTACTAATATTATTTACAAACAACATGAAAACTTTAAAGAAAAAACATTCAACATACCTGACGTTCAATGCGCCATAGGAACTGAAAACCCTTCTCATAAGGAACTTCAGAATAAACAGCGTCTGGATCAACTCTTTCCTGATTGGTTTTGAGCTTTGTGAATTCCAGGTTGTCCTTGAATCTCTCCATTACCTCATTTAAGCCCCTCCAACCAATAGTACAGTTCTGTCTTCACCCTACACAGCCTCAACAATTGTCCTCTCTGCATATGTTGTAAATCCCTATGACCACAAAGAAAAACCAGGTGAAATCAAATTTACCTAATTTGAAAAGATCAAAATATGTCACAGACAAGAACAATCCCGGCTTAATGAACCATAAAACCATTCTATGATCAATGAAACACAAATCTTATATTTGTCCATTATAATTGTAACTTCAAACATTTACAAATAAACTTGAGCAAGAAATAATACTTTAATTAGATGAGATATCAATATTTTATTAAAAATACAACACAGCTAGGAAGGAAAGCAGATATTCATTGTAAGATGGATAGTAAACCTAAGCCAGGTGTTTAGCCAGGCTACAAAAAGGGATCAGAAAAACTATTGAAAATTACTATACAGCCTTTTTCTAAAAAATAAATATACAAGGAATGGTAGATTATAAAAAAATGAACAGAAAGGAAGCAAGTAATGATTAAATGAACATATGAAAGAAAGAAATACCATAAAAATGCTAAATCACCAAGAGAGTAACAGGTTTTTGGCCTAGTTTTTAAACTGCAGGCCGTTTTCCTTTTTCTCGCTCGTTGATTTCATAAACGCTATAGTTCTTAGAACTTTTGCTGAAACAATTTAAAACATCATATTAGTTAATTTTGTTTCCGTGAAATTACAAACAAATTCCTGAAAGTTAGCTTTACATATTAAACATTTTTAGGAGAAAATACCAAAATAAAAGGAATTAAGTTAGTAATATTTTGTTGTTTAATTATGGGTTGAAGTACTTACTGGGTTTGGAATGATCTGGTTTGCACTCCTTAGACTTGTTGAAGAAGAAGAAGGCTGTAGTTGTTGAGGTGAAGAAACTTTTATAGGAAGGTGAGCTGTGATCAGCCAACTTTTATCTATGTGGAGATTGCTTACAGAGAGCTGGTAGATGCCATTGACTATGATGCGAATTCTGTGAGATTGGGAAGGTAAGCTGCGATCAGCCAACTTGACAGAAGAGATTGCTTGCTGAGAGCTGGTAGAAGCCATTGACTATGCAGGAAATTAGTTGGAGACGAAGACTTAAATAATATTACTACTACTACTACTGTATACCAAAACTTGATACTACTAAGAAATTACTCCATTCGTTGGGCTATACATGTTAAATATTGGCATTTGGCTTGCTGGATTTTATAGAAAAATTTCAAGGCTTTTTAATTAAAGGTTTCAGAGCTGTATGCTCTGATTTGAAGGAGTTTCATCATGGTTTCCTTAAGTTAAAGACGAAGAAAACTTGGCCTTGTGAAGGAAATTGAAATTGCAGAGTATACTTTTTTTATAATATGATCAAAAACCCATCATTAGCGGTTTTAACTCCAACAAAATAAATATTGACTTTTATACTCCACTTTCTAATAGCAATCACATGACATGCTGGTGCAACTAAACTTGGGTCACGGGTTGGCATGGACATAATTTTAACCTAATATCAACAACTGTCATTAGAATAAAAAATAATTATGGATCACAGAAATTCAAAGTAACAAATTCCAGTGTCTCGTCCAACCTATTAATATTTCAAGAATAGATATTTTCAAGGAGTGACAAATGGAAAACAAATTTCACTAAATCAATAAAAATATTGCACCCTTAAAACTTCACATTTTCAAATTCAGGTTCTAAATCAATAAAAATTAATAAATAAACAAATCCATAAACCTTCACTTTTTTAAATTGAGCTACTAAATCAATAAAAATCCCAACATCATCGAATTAAAAAAATGAAGAATTGATCAACGGTCAAAAAAAGTTTAGGGAAAACATTATCGTACATGTAGAGGTGGGTCGTCGGTGGAGGAGGAGCAAGGAGTAAGCGCTGGTGATCTGGGTTTGGGATTAGGAGAGTGAAAGATAGACCAAGCAAATGTAGATTGATTTAGGGTTTTTAAGAGCACGCATGTCAACCACTCCAGCCGAATCTTGAAATCTATTTGCTTACAATTTGTAAAGTCAAAACAGTTCACCATAACCATAATCTCAAAAATTAATACACTAATTCCATTAAAAACAAATTGATTTAGACCATCCAAAAAACAATTTTTTAATAAATTTAAATAGAAAATAATAAGTTTAAATTAAATATATACCAATAATAGTAGAGGAGTGAAAGAAGATAAGGCGAAGAATCCCTCAAATCCCTAGCATAATAAATTTAAATTTTCTTCCTCTTCCCCACGCACCCATCCCTCATACTATCGCAAATCAAATTGTTCATGCTCAGAAGCAGAGGTGAAGATGAAGAAGCGGCTCCGATTGGCAGTTTCATTAGTGGTTGTCAGACCTCTATATATCATCTTCATTCCAGCATTAAAACCTAAACTTCCTTCTTCTTTTTTCCTTTCTCTTTCTCCTCCCCCTTGCTCCCTTTTAATTTTTTTGGTTTTAGCTGTAAAAGCTTCAGATTTGTTTTTCAATCTAGAAGCTTCTCCTCTTGTTGTGTTTCCAGCCTTTACCTTTTAATTCTTTTTTACGAATTCACTTACGCATACAATAAATCCCAGTCTGGGGACTATTTTTATTATAGGTTATAGATTATTGATCTTTTTTTTGAACTATATCAGTCTCTTTGATTTGGAATTTTTTTATTAACGTTTTTCTTAGATTATTTTTAATAACAAAATTTACAAACTTCACTTTAAAAACTTTATTTATATCTTACCCACAGTGCAGTACTGCATAAACCATGCATGTGGGAAAAAAGCCAGTAT